>PVIU01000333.1:331130-352349 GCA_004026605.1 Ondatra zibethicus | reverse complement strand
CAGTGATAACCAGCTAGGGGCTGAGCGCAGTGATAACCAGCTAGGGGCTGAGCGCAGTGATAACCAGCTAGGGGCTGAGCGCAGTGATAACCAGCTAGGGACTGAGCGCAGTGATAACCAGCTAGGGACTGAGTACAGTGATAACCAGCTAGGGACTGAGCGCAGTGATAACCAGCTTGGGGCTGAGCACAGTGATAACCAGCTAGGGGTTGAGCTTCTGCCCACACAAGGCTCCTGCCCTCTCCAATCTGTGTAACAATGCCCCTGACTCTTATTAGTGTCCCTCCTTTGAAGTGACACTTGCGCCCTCCACTCCAACCAGCTCTCTGCCAGTCTCCAACTCTGCATCTGAACGGTTCGGCACCCTCCTCTACTGATGGAATGTCATGAACCCTCAAAAGCCGCTCTCCTAACACCCACAATGCTGTAAGAAACTTCCTTTCGACCCCTTAGAACGGTTCAAAATGCACAGCACTGCCACATGCATTCCCTGAAGACCCAACAATATGCAGTAATCACAACATGCTTTCAGCACGCACCCTCCAAAACTGCAGAGTACATGGTGAAGCAGGTGTGCATGCTTCGTGTGCATGCGTGTACAGATCATACAGGGCAATGATCAGACAGGGCTGCAGAGCCCAAGAGACCCAACAAAGGTTTAACACTTGGGAGTTTAACTCTCAGCAGCTGATTTTTGAAAATATAATTAGAACCTGGAGAGATGGCTCAGAGATCAACAACTCAGATTATTCTGGCTCCCAGCACCAGGTCACATAGCTCAGTGCCACCTGGAAATCCAGCTCCTTCTGGCCTCACAGGGACTTGCACTTGTGTCTCAAGCATACATACACTCATCATTTAATTAAAAGTAGTAAAAATAAGTCTAAAAGAGACTTTAAGAAAAAAAAAGAAAAGAAGCTGGGAGTAGTGGTGAATGTCTTTAAGATCAGGACTCAGAAGGCAGAGGCAGGTAGATTTCTCTGAGTTCCAGGCCAGCCAAGGGCTATATAGTGAGACCCTGTCTCAATAAAGAAAATTGAAGCCGGGCGGTGGTGGCGCATGCCTTTAATCCCAGCACTCGGGAGGTAGAGGCAGGTGGATCTCTGTGAATTCGAGGCCAGCCTGATCTACAGAGCTAATTCCAAGACAGCCAGCACTGTTATACAGGGAAACCCTGTCTTGAAAAACAAAACAATACAAAAAAAGATTGAGAAGGAGGAAGAGGAGGAAAAATAATATAAAATATATGTAGAGTGCCTCTCCCATGAAGAATTTACAAGGTGTGAGGGTTAGTTCAAGTTATCAACATGACACTACCTGGAACCCCTGAGAAGAAAGTCTCAAACGCTGTCTAGATTAGGGTGGCCTGATGGAATACCTGTGGAGAATCTTCTTGAATGCCAATTGCTGTGGGAATTAACACAAAAGGTGGGCACCATTCCCTAGGCAGTGGATCCTGAACTGTGTTAAGTACAGAGGAGCAGGGCTGAACACTAACAAACACGCATCCCTCATTCTCCCCGCTTAGAACTATGGGTCTAACTAACTGCTTCTGCTGCTTACGGCTTTGACATCCCAAAACGACAGACTGTGACTTGGAATTGCAAGATGAATACATTCTTCCCTAAATTGCTTTTTGAGGGTGTTTTATCCCAGCCACAGAGATGAAACTAAAACTTAGACAATGTACAGAAAGCACTTGTCTTTTGTTTGTTTTTTAAGATAGGGTCTTGTTGTGTAGCCAAGGTTGCCCTTAAGCTTCCCTCCTGGTGAGAGAGCACAGGTGTACACCCTGTCACATCAGGGTGTACAAGCAACCAGAATACTGGAATGCACTCAGAATATTTGCATGCACTATCAAACCTCTCTCTGTGCTAGACTGTGATATGGGAAGATTTGCTCGGTGTTGAACCTGAACACAGGACCTTGGAACAATTAATACTGACTGTCAACAGAGTCTTGAACCACCTAGGAGATAAACGTCTGGGAACTTCTGAGGGAGTATCTAGACTGGGTTAATTGGGGTTAATTAATTAACTGGGAAGACCCATCCCTACCCACGTGTAGTTGTATTTCGCCATGGCCTTGGATCCCCTGCTGGAGAGAAAGGAGAAACCAAGCTGAGGACCAGCATTCAGCTCTTTGCATCCTGAGTACAGACTAATGCCACCAGCTGCCCCATGTCCCTGCCAGCATGCTTTCCTCACCGCCATGAACTGTACCCTGGAACAGGGAGCCGTGGTAAATGCCCCCCTTACCTTGCTTTTGTCAGAACAATGAGGCCCAGCTTTAGGGCTGTGGTTTTTAATTGCTGTCTTTCAAAATACAGCTCCATTAGTAAATAAACAAAAACCCTGGGTCATCTCTGATTCACTTTTTCCTTATCAGCTCTGAGGACCCATTAACCATTCTTGTGATTTGAGGAGTTTTGTTGCCAATAAACTGTGGCTTCCACTCTACCCATCACTCCCGGGCGTACCTGGGCATTTCCAGGAGTCTCCCACACCTGTTGTTCATCTCAAAGGTCCCCATCCTGCAGATGACCTGTCTGTGACCCAGGCTTCCGGTAGCCACCAGGCCACCCTCCTAATTGTCTCCTGTTCAAGCTCCCGTGAGCCAAGCTGGGGGCTCACTGCTCTCCTTTTTGCTCACTTGAGGACTTCCCACCTCTGACTCTGCAGCCCCCAAAGAAGTTCTCCCTCAGTCCGGAGGACCTCCCTCTCTGTATGCTCAATTCGGGGGATGGACAGACGGACGGACGGACACTCCCTCTTTCTATGCTCATACGGGGCTTTTCCCCTCAGGCATTAGTCAGTCTGTCCCGACATGGAATTATATCCCCACCACAGATTTGACCTCAGGCCTTCAAATTAAATAGATCAACACAGACATTCTGCAGAAGGCTCTGGAATGAAAGCCCATTGTCGTCAAGCAAGACATGAGTTGTTGCAGAACCCTCAGTGCTCCCCCAGGTCAGTAAGTCTCTTGACCTCCGAAACAGACTGAAAATCCTGTGATGGGTTTCCTGAAAGGGCCTGTCAGGGCCTGCAGCCAAACCCTACCTTTAACCCTGTTGTCAGGCAGACTGACAGCCGCTCATTTCCTATAGTTGAGCTTCGGAGCTCCCGCCCAAGGCGTAATTATAAGGTTCTGTACCTTAGTCACACCAGGAGGGACCTGGGAAATCCCTTCGGGAATGCAGCTGGGCTCCCAAGCCTCCCTAGCATGTTTCTAGAGCACAGCTTCACAGCCAGGAGACACCCTGCACCCGGCATCTTATGCAAGAAAAAAACAAAAAAACCCAAACACCTGGGGGCCAGTCTTCTTATTTCACCCAGAGGTTCAAGTTATGTCCAAGTTCAGGTAGTAAACACACTAGGTATGGGTGTGTTTAACCAAATGCAATTTGACGGATGTGCTAGACTCAGGACAGTGGTTATTAATAAAGAAAAGTGGGTGGTTTGGAACTCAGAAGACTCTGAGAAATTAGGAAAATCTTTTCAGGGAGAATTAGACATTTCCGTGATGAAAAAGTGTTAAGATTGTACAGTGGCGGGCGGTGGTGGTGCACGCCTTTAACCCCAGGCAGAACCTTGTGAGTTCAAGGCCAGCCTGGTCTACAGAGTGAGTTCCAGAACAGCCAAAACTACACAGAGAAACCTTGTCTCGAAAACCCAAAAGACTGCATAGTGGATTCAATTAAGTCTAAGTTTGCAGGGCAGATTTTGCTCCTTTAAGAAGAAGGCAGAACAGGGATTTTTCTAAACCATATGTCAAATTCCCTAGACGATTGAAAGAGTCGGCTCCTCTAGCTTTCTTCGGCAAACTTACTCTTAGAATAAAAAGATTTCTTTAGTGTTTACCTGGCCCAGTGAATCTTGGACTAGCAGAAAGGAGAGGGCAGAGTCTTGGGTGGATGTCTCCGTCCCACCCTACCTGGCCTGCCACAGGAAGCAAGCTGGGACAGGGCTCCCTGTGGCCCAAATCCCTGTCCTGGCGTCACCCTGAATCGCGCGTCCTGGTCCAGGAACACCTACTGCACTTCTCAGGACGGAGAAAAACTAAACCCCATTGTTTGAGACCAGACGTAAGGACTTCACCCGGCCTGAGCACGGCTTCCGTGCTGGTAATCGGATTCCTGGCGGGCAGCCGGGGAGGGGCCCGGCCATCCATCTGTTGTCCACACCGACCCGCAGGCTCGCAGGAAGCCTGTTCCTCCTAGGACCAGGCAGGCAGACCACGCCGCGCCCTGGCCTGGCCCAGGAGAACCCCAGCATCTAAGGCTGCCGGGCGCGTGGATGCCCAGCCGCGGGAAATCCGAGAGGGAAGCAAGGGCTTCCAGGGAACAGAGGGGACCGTCCCCCGACGGGACCCACGGCGCCTGTTCCTTACCATCTCCTTGCGCAACAGCGCCAGCGCGGCGTCCAGGTTGGGGGGCTTGGTCCGGGTCCCCGCAGCCCGCGACCCGCCGCCGCCCGCGCCCCCACGGCTCAGCTCGTCCTGGATGCGCGACTTCTGCGCGTACAGCCGCTCCAGGTGTCGCCAGCCGCCCGCCGCGCCGCCCGCCGCCGAGTGCAGCAGCCCGCTCAGGCTTTTGGGTAGCGGTGGCAGCCCATCTACCCGCAGCCCCCCGGCCGTGCCCGTAGACCCTGCCCCGCTCATCTCGCCGCGGCGCCGACACAGGCGCGCGCAGCTCAGCCGAGGTCCCCGGAGCCCCGCGGGTCCCCACCCACTTCCCGCCCGCCCGAGTCCCGCCCGCTGCCCGGCCCCCTGGTCTCCGCCCCTCCTCGGGGCCCGCCCCCCTCCTCGGCTCCCGGCTGCTGTGAGGTGGCGCCCTGAAGGCCCGCTGGCCCCCAGCTCCATCCCCACCTATCTGCGTCCCAGACCAACCCCCCGGGTCACCTTAAGTCTCAGCTCTGTGAACCAACCCCCTCATGCAGTCAGTCCCCTCTCCAGCGAGTCTCCTCCTCCCTATAGTCTACCTTCAAGTCCTACTCCAGCTCTGCATCCCACCTCCAGGGGGTCACCTCCCCTCCCCTCTGAACCCCACTTTCAACACCAGACCCACCCAACCAGCTCTGCCCTACCACCCATTCTGCACCCCTATCCCCAGCGGTTTTCCTGCAGGCTCCTGCTCTCCTCCTGTCCATGCTCCTAGATGGTCGAGTCTGACCTCCTCGGCTTAACTCTGACCGGCCACTGAAACTGCTTCTACGAACTGAGGGGCCCAGTTCCAGCACCGAACCCCGGGACTCCCTGTGCCCCAGCGTGGGCGTGAGGACTGGGAGTGCTGGCGGTAGCCAGAACCGCGCGGGTCTCGCTTTGTTCACTCTTAAAGAAATGAACCAACTTGTCTTTCAGTCCAGCCAAGAACACTAGACTAATTCTAAAGAGAAATGTCAAGGAAGAAACGACCCTGCTCCACCTGGTGGAAGGAGAGAACCAACTCCTACAAGTGATCTGACTTGAACGCACCATCGCGACATACGTACACAAGCATACGCTAAAATAATTAAGTGAAAAAAAAAATGAAAAGCGTCGTGTCAAGGAGTTAGAGAGAGATGTTGAACCTCGGGAACTCTTTGCCAACTTTAGCAAGAATAAGTAAAACTACACCTTAAAGAAAGAGAGACGAGTCAGAGGCAGACTTTGCCCTTCCAGGAAGACTCAAACTTTAGCAAAAGATAACCATCAGCTCAGATTCAAGATGAGGAAATCAGAGCTCTGTTGAACAGCAGAGAAACCTAGAGAGCCAGTATTGGGACCTTTAATGCCCATGGCTACTGAGTTTAGTTATTAAGGGACTGAATGATTCTGAGTTAATTCAGTAGGACCATAATGTTTCAAGGGCTCCAGATGCCTTACTATAAAGGCACCCTCTATCTTTGGGGGCTTTCTGCCACTGTACATAGAGCCCACCCCAAAATCAATCTGGGAAGTTGGTGTTAGACCCAGTCAGCCAGTGAGAAACTGAAGGTTAGGTGGTAAGATCTGAGGGCACCCTGGAGACCACCTACCCACCTGCCCACAATTCCCCAGGCATTCCGTGTCTCAGCCACCTTCCCAAACCCTAGGCAGTTTTTCATCATCTGCCTGTTAAGCAATGGAGAGTCTGAGGTGGCCTGGGAGGGAGGGAGAGGGAGGGGAGGGGTGGAAAACATTAGACCTGCCTTTCACAACCCGACCTGAATTCTTTTTCACCCACCGCCTTACTGCCTCTCTAGAAGACCTAGCAGAATGGCCAGGGGAGTTGACAGAGCAACAGGAAGCTTTTCAAAGCATCTGAGGCACCGAAGCTGTCTTAAAGTACTTCTTTCCTGGGAAGGAGGATGCTGAGGGACAAAGGATCCCTTAGTGAGTTAGGAAACAGCCTAGGGCCCTTTGTATCTGGACAACCTGGTCAATGCCAGCCACAGGGTTTAAAGGTAGACCCTACCTTCTGGTGTGTACTCAAGGTGGTGAGCATATTCAAGTCCCCGTCAGCAAATAACACCCCAAGATGAATAGACATCGCTACAGAATTAATTCAGCACTGATAAGGACTACATGAATAAACCAGACACAATTATGCAACAACCAAATATTTTGACACCCGTGGGAAATGCCAGTGCTTGCTTGCTTCATTTATTTATTTTTTTAGCCATTCCAGGGATTAAAGACTGCTTGTACCTGCTGGAAAGGTGCTCCACTGCTGAACTACGCCATCAGGCCGTGTGTGTGTGTGTGTGTGTGTGTGTGTGTGTGTGTGTGTGTGTGTGTGTGTGTGTGCGCGTAGCAGAAGCCAGGGAATTAATGTCAGGTGTCTTCCACTGTATTTTATTTTGTTTTTGTGCATGTGCACACTTGGGGGGTCAGAGGACAGCTTTCAGGAAAGCCACTGTGTGGATTCCCGGGGTCAAACTAAGGTTCCTGGGCTTGCCCTCAAGCACTTTTACCTCCACCTTTTCAGAGACAAGTGGTCTCACTAAACCTTGAGCTTGCCCCATCTACTAGACTGATGGCCCAGCGAGCTCCAGGGGTCCTTCTGCCTCTGTCTTCCCAGTGCTGGGTTTACGGATGCCTTCCAGGACAGGTCTTTACGTAGGTGATGGGGAATCCAAAGTCAGGGCCTCATGCTTATGCGACAAGCCTTTTCCTGAATGAACCAGAAGCCCAGCCTTCTCCTTTTTAAAGTTCATGTTTATCAAAGACAAGGGGCATTAGGGCTACTTGGGAGAACTCTGGGATACTCACCCTTTGCTTTCATCTGATATGGCGTCTCAGTCTGCTGGAGCTACACTAACCAAATACTTCAGACTTAGTTATTTATTAACAGCCAAGTTTACTGCTCCTGGTTCTGAGGCTGGGGATTCCAAGATCAAGGCACACAGAGAGCCCATGCATCACATTGTCACACAGACGGCCTTCTGTGTGTACCCACAGGGTGGAGGGGTGCTCCCTGGAGCCTCTTTCGTGAGGACACTAATTCCATTCATGAGGTTCCGCCCCCACAACTTAGCTGCTCTCACCAGTCCGTCTATTCTGCCAAGTACTGGAGCCATCTGCCCCGGCGGTTGTCAGAGTGGCCGTTCTGTCACGGTGCGGCCAGAGCACACAGCTCCCGGTGTCTTTATGCCAGGTCACATACCTGAAGCCCTACAGCTGTCTGCCATCTCTCTGCCTCCTCACTCTCCTCTAGACACCAACCGCTCATGCTTACTTGCTCGGGGAGACAGGTGTAAGAAGGCTCCAGCTGTATTTGACAAGCTTCCTCCTGTACCTCACTGTGAGCTGGCTCCTTTCAAAGCTTAAGTTTGATTTGATGCTTCACATTCTGAACAACAGTGAGCTTTAATCCAGTTATAATTTAATCTCTTTCCAGGAAAGTTTTACAACGGAAGAAGAGTCTACACCCAAAGTATTAAAACCTACAAAGGCCAAATATGCGTATCATTAGCGTTCTCCATATTGATTTCCACCATTTTTCATTTGCCTTATTGAGCCTTAATTGGGCAAAGCTATTTGAACCCTTATTGTCTTGTTTTCTGAGACAGGATCTTACCCTGTAATTAAACCCACCTGGAACCACTACATGGCACGGGATAGCCTTGAACGCACACAAATCCTTTGGCCTCAGCCCCTTAATAGTGCTGGCTCGGTGCTATCACAGCCTGAACTTTAGATCTGAATGAATGAATTCATCATTTTTGGTGGCAGTGACTGTGGCATCGCTGGCCGCTCTGAGGCTTGCGGTGCCCTGTGGCACCCGTTCTGCAGAAGCATTTTTTTTGTGTGTCACATTTCCTCTTCCCTCTTTGAGGTGTGTCCAGCGATTCCCATTTGTGCTTGAAACAGAGCCAAGAGAGCGGGTATTCCCAGCCATGGTACCTCCAAAGTCGTCAATGGAAATGACACACAGGACTGGGTCAAGGACGGAACCATGTGCCAGAACCTGTGCTCCACTGTGACAGCAATCTGTTGACTTTTTTTTTTTTTTTTGTATATCAGCTGTCATTTGATGGTGGACAAGGGCTAAAGAACGATGCCCCAAACTGAACCACCCAGAGTGACAGTGACTAACCAGACGAGTCCTGAGATGGGGCTGGTCCTAGCTGGCTGTGCTGTACGAGATACAGGGTGGGCACCAAATAAAGAGTACAGATATCTCCCTAACATCCTTGTATATTGGTGGCATTCAAAAAATTGTTGGATAGTCTCAAAATACATTTTCATCTCATCTGCTTTTTTTAAAAATGGGTTCCATCTCTAGTTAGGAGGGCTAGTAAGCTCAAGTTGGGTCCATGTAGGAGCCAAAGTTGTGAATGGGGGGGAGGGCAAGCTTTACAGAGCTTAGTATACCTATGACAGGTTGCATTCAGAGGTGTGAGGATTACCCTTAGACTTCACCTATTTACGTTTGCCTTTTAACGTCCTGATTAAATGAGAGTTGAGAGTCCTGGCTGACACGAATCCAGCCTTTGAAAAGTCTCCTCACCCACTCACTCACTGTGTCCAAAAACGCTTTAGATACTTGGCAAACCTTGTTCAGAACCCAACTTTACAGAAACTGAAAGCTTGGTGGTCCCCTCCAAGCCTCACTCACAGTTTCAGTGAACCCCTACCAGGTTGTAGGGACAAACCTCCCTAAACAGAAAGCAGGGGGAGGATGAAGCTCCCAGCACCTACTCACAGTGGAGGCGCAAGGTTGCTTCCAGCATCCGACCGCTGGGAATTTGCACACTGAGGGAACTGGGCTGTGAATAGAACTGGAAGACTAGACAGAATTTATTCAGACAGTCATCAGAATCCCACACGGCAAAGCAGAGGAAACTCTGCCCTGTGCAGTTCCGTGAATTAGTCAGACTGGGTTCTGCTGCCAATCCCCAGTGATAACAAAGACCTTTGTGACTCGGCAAATCCCCACCGTTTCCATTCTTCTCCTTCAAAGTTTGGTTAACTACGTCCTGGGCAGTTTTCTGTCAACTTGACACAAGCTAGAGTCATCAGAGAGGAGGGAGCCTCAGCCGGGAAAACGCCTCCATAAGATTCAGCTGTGGGCAAGCCTATAGTGAATTTTCTTAACTAGCAGTTGATGTGTGAGGGCCTAGCCCACGGTGGGTGGTACCAACCCTGGGGTGGTGGTCCTGGGTTCTGTAAGAAAATGGGCTGAGCAAGCCATGGGAAGCAAGTCAGTAAGCAGCGCCCCTCCATGGCCTCCGCATCAGCTCCTGCCTCCAGGTTCCTGCCCTCACTGCTTTGGATGGTGAACTGTTATATGGAACTGTGAGGGAATAAACCCTTTCCTCTCCGACTTGCTTTGGTCATGGTGTGCCATCACACTAGCAGGAGACCCAACTAAGACAACTTAGCGATGTGTGAATCCACTCTGGGAAAGCTTACTATAAACTAAAAGAGAATTTTAAAGTAACAACCTAAGGTCAAGTGTGACGGTGCACATTTGTAATCCCAACGCACAGGAAGCTGAGAGAGAAGGATCACAAATTTGAAGCCAGCCTGGGCTGCAGAGTGAGACCCTAGCTCAAAAACAAAACAAAACAAAAAACAACAAAGCAAAATAACCTTTGAAGTAAAGGCTTACCTGTCTCTGTCCTAGAGATCCCAAGACCATGAATAATTAATCTTCTAAAATTTATTACATTTTCATTTATTGAGTGTGTGTGTACCATGATGTGTGTGTGTGTGTGAGTGAGTGTGTGTGTGTGTGTGTATGTGTGTGTGTGTGTAAGTCAGACAACAATTTATGGTTCTCTCCTTTTACTATGTGTGTCCCAGAGATCAGAATCAGATCAGGCTCCATGGCAAGTGCCTTTACCCACTGAGCCATTTTGCTGGCTCACTTATAATTTAAAACATAGCGCAAGAGAGAGAGAGAAAGAGCGAGACCATGCGACAGGGCTCACATGGAGGGTTTTTTTTTTATTGGGGGAAAGGGAATGGGAAAAGGAGAGACTGTCCTTGAGGTTAGAATTTGTTAAAAAGAGATTATGATGTAGATTTTCAGTACAGGGATTAAAAGAAAGGAAGGGTACTCTGGAAGAAAGTGAGATCCATCCAGAAACTGGTGCCAACTTCTCAAAGAAGAGTCTGTCTCCCTTTGTCATCTCTATGATCTTTGTCTAGAGAATGTTGGTAAGTTTGAAGCTATTGTTTTCAAACAGTTGGTAAGGAACCTAAATGAGACCGCAGGGTGGTTCCTGAGCAGAACCCGACAAGACTTCAACTGACAAGGTCTAGACGGAGCGGTGCTGGAAAGTGGAGTGTCTTTACTATAAGCAGAATTAATGGTCTGGTTGGAGAGTTCCCAAAAATGTCTAGGAGAGGAAGGAGGCTCTACCCAAAGTTTGATACATTCAGGCCTACACATGGCTTATTGTTACTTTACCAAAAATAGCTACATAAGAAAGGAATATTAACAGTGTGTCAGCAACTGTGGTGGCTCATGTGTTTGAATATTTGGTTTTCAGTTAGTGGAACTGTTTGGGAAGGATAGGGAGGTGTGGCACTGGCAGTGGTCATTTAGGTTTCAAAAGCTTATGCCAGGTCCAGTGTCGTCTGTCTCTGTCTCTCTCCTTTCTCTCTCCTCTCTGCCTGCTTCCTGAAGATCAGGGTGTAAGTTCTCAGCACCATGCCCGCCTGCTGCCATGCTTCCTGCCATGATGATCATGGACTACCCTCTGAAACTGTAAGTAAACCCCCAATTAAATGCTTCCCTTTATAAGAGTTGCCTTGGGTACTGAAGAGATAGTTCTACAGTTAAAAGCACTGGCTGCCCTTCCAAAGGACCCAGGTTTAATTCCCAGCACCCACATGGTGGCTTGTTACTCCAGTTCCAAGGGATCTGGCACCCTCACACAGACATACATGCAGGTAAAACACCAATCTACATAAAATAAAAATGTGAGAGTTGCCTTGGTTGTGTGTCTCTTCACAGCAATAGAATAGTAACCAAAACAGCAACCTTCACAGAAAATGCTAATTGTGTTGGCATTCTTGCTTCTCAGCTGAGGAGAGGCTGCAATTGCTCTCCAATGGCAGGGGCCTCTCTCTCTCCCCATGCTCCCATGATCTCTCCTGTCTTTATAACCTACCTCCTGACTGTTGTTGATAATGAATGAGTTCTGGGTGTCATCACAAAGGGCTGCCATCCCTGGAGGGTAAGGTTGGTGCCATCAAATCCAGCTGAACTACTGTTCAGTCCCTGAGTGGCGATAAGGCACGACCTAGTTAGCAGCATGAGAATCTACCTGAGCATGCCTGCGTTCGGTGACCACCACCCGTAGATGTGTGATGTGGGGGTGCTCTTAGACCTAGGAGATGCCTCAGGGTGTTGGGCAGACAGGGATCTCTGTTGTGATCTTGCTGCTAAGTGGGGTTGAGGGCATGGGTTTCAACATGACAGATGTTAAGATTGTGAGCTGAGAGCCACTGGTTAGACTTTTTGCCTGGAGACTCTCCCCAAGTCCAGGCAGAGCTTGGAGGGACCTTTGCTGCACCTGCTGGGAGAGTCATCTGCAGGGCTGGCAGCCAGGGCCTGGAAGAGCACGGGAAGTCCAGACACCTGCCTGCTCCCACCTCGGGTGCCAGGCAAGGCATTACCATGGGGCTGCCGAAAGCTCTCAGGGCTGCGGCAAGGAGCATTCCCATTTCACCCAGAAGATGAGGAGCCTGGGGCTCCGTGAACCTGGGGAGAAGCTAGGCTCACATCTTAGCAGGACCCATCGGGCCTTATGCAAAGACACGTGCTGCAAAAAGGGAATCAAGTCTCCAGGAAGTAGCTTGGCGTTTAGGTTCACAAGAAGTCTTGTTTCTATTTTTTCTGTTTCTGAATTCACAGCTTGACTGTTTTCTTCCTTTCTTATTCCCCCCCGCCCCCCTTCTCTGCAAGGTCTCATGTATCCCAAGCTAGCATCATAGTCGTTACACAGCCAAAGATGACTTTGAGCTTTTGATCTTCCAGCCACTACCTCCCCAGTATTGGAATTGCAGCTATGCACCATCAAGCTAGGCATCAACCCGGGCTTCCTGCATGCTAGGCAAATTCTTTACCATCCCCAGCCTCTAGCTTGACTATTTCCCATGTGCTCAGAATGTGTGCTAGACATTCTGACGCCATCTGGTGTAGAAATAAAGTTAAGAAATTTTTGTGTTTTATTAGAAAAACTAAGAACCATTGGGCTTAACACCAAAATAAAACAATTTTATACTTATGCCTGTATTTATTATTTATTCACAGACAGGCTCTATCTTTGTTTCCCTAGCTGATCTAGAACTTGCTGTGTTGACCACGTTGACCTCAGCCTTGTGTAGTGGTCTCCTGCCTCCATTGCTCAGGACTGCAAGTGTGAGCCATCATGTCCTGCTATAAGAAGCTTTGTAAATGGCACCTATGTGCTTCTTATTGCATACATTCCTTTTAGAATATGTGCCGTTTTAATTTTTAAAATTACATTTTTTTTTAAAGTGCCAATCACAGACAGCATGAAGAAGACAGCAGAGATGGGCTGTCTACATGCAGATAAGCACTCTTTCTTGACACCCTTTCGAAGGGACACTTTCCATCTCATTTGGCCATCACAGTAATGACTCAGAAGGTGGAGTGTATGCTCTTATCCACATCCCATAAGTGAAGCTGTGGCTGTCTGAGGACACAAGATTTAATGGCTGGGAAACCAGATCTGGAGCCAGACACCCTGACTACAGAAGCATCTAGACTCTGGCAGGCCCAGTCCCCAGGGGAATTCGCCTGGACTGCCTTTGCTTAGCCTTGCTCACAGGGTGCAAAGAAGCCAAGAAACCCTTCCATTGTAAATAGCAATGGAAGCCTTGAAGGATTCCGAGAAGACTCTGAAGAGAGTAGAAAAAACAGAGTCCCCGAGCCACTGCTGTGGTTTGACTCTGAAATGTCCCCCACAGGCTCTTGTGCTGAGTCCAGGCCTCCAGCTGGTGGTGTTCGCTTTTTGGGAAAGTTCTGGAAACTTTGAAAGGCAGGGCCTTTACTGATAGAAGTAGGTGACTGGGGAGGGCTCTAGGGGGTATTTTCTCCCTGCTCACTCCCTGCCTTGTCCCTCCATGTGCGTTTATCCGATACTACACATTCCACACTGTGAACTGAACTGATGGGCCCTGCCACCCCCTCCACAACCTGCAGAGAGCAAGGCTCTCACATCCTAAGAATTACTAGGATGACCTGGGGTGTAGCTCACTGGAGGGGGCTTACCAGGCCCTCGGGAGGCTCTGAGCTGGATCCCCAGCATACCTAAAATCACACAGAGAGCATTTGGGTGGAGCAACAAATTAAATTATAATAGAAGGCTCTTGATATTTAAATGGTTATCTTGGAAATCTAATAGAACTAGGGAATCTCCCAAATCTGCTTGGAAAAAAACTTTCATATTTTTTGAACGATTCTTGTGCACGTCTATAGTGTAATTTGGGCATATTCCCCCATATTCTATCTCCCTCCCCCTTCTTCCTCCCTATCCCCGTTAGTCCTTTAGTTTCCCACAGTCTCACTTCTGTTTCCAAGTCTGCATTTTAAAGCTCTTCTAGCCATTCTTTTAGTAGTGTTAAGTAGGACTTCGCTCTTCATGACCTTTAAGTACAATGTGGGGGATTCTGGACACCTCAGCTCCTTACCTGGCTGTGGTTTTAAATGAAAAAAAAAAAAAAAGATTGGTTTTTTGGACACAAGGTTTCTCCGTATAACCCTGGCTGTCCTGGAACTCACTCTGTAGACCAGGCTGGCCCTGAACTCAGAGATCCACCTGCCTCTACCTGCCAAGTGCTGGGATTAAAGGTGTGTGCCACCACTGCCTGGCAAATACACTTATTTTTATTATTGTATATATATGTATAACTTTTTTCAGGTGTCCGTGGAGGCCAGCAGAGGGCATTGAATGGGTGCTATATAAGCAAAACATAATAAACAATCTCACAGTCAGGAGTTTTATATAAGGGCCAACATTTACACGTAAAGAGGCTGGGGGTGGACAGTCAACACATGCCCTTTGCTGGGATTGGAGGTCACCCAGACTCCTCTACCCTCTCCCACATGCTACCTGAGGTTTCTGGGAGGCCAAAGCTATCCTTGTTCCCAAAGCCTTCCATAACCACACACGAACCAACATGTTCTCCACCCTTCCCACCATGTTAACCCTCATTCTGAGCTGAAGACAAGATCTGCCTGTCATAGCCTCTTTCATCCTCTGGGCAGACTATGCTGTGTCTGGACTCAGGTTCTAAAGAGAAAGCAAGTCTCTGACTGGATAACTTCCTGTTCTGGTCTTAAGATGTGGCCCACCATCTGCAGGAGGAAGCGTACCATCCAGAAGTATTTATTTATTGCATAGACAATTTGTAGTTTGGACTAGCCAGTTCGAGTTCCTCCTTCTTCAAGCACCAGGCAGGGCTTACAAGATAGCAGGATAAGCCAGGCGGTGGTGGCCCACGCCTTTAATCCCAGCACTCAGGAGGCAGAGGCAAGCGGATCTCTGCGAGTTTGAAGTTGGCCTGGTCTACAGAGCCAGTTCCAGGACAGCCGGGGCTCCACAGAGAAACGCTGTCTTGAAGAAACAACAACAACAAGTAAAGTCACAGATATGAGCAGAAAACAACGCTTTTCCAGGAAGCGAGAGTGCCCGCCGATGCTCGCCTCCCGTTCCCAACAATAACACAATTGCACAGCACAAAATATAACGCAAGTTGGTAGAACAAAACAAGAGCTTATGTTTCCTAGCTGATTATTGATACATAATGCTCTTACTATATATAAACAGGAAGTAGGCTTATTTCTCTGCCTTGAGCTCGCTCTTGTAGTGCAGGCTGGTTTTGAACTTTCAGTAAGTAATACACCTGTTCCTGCCTCCCAAGGAGCACTGGGCTGATGAGAGCCACCTGGACTGACCCGCTGGCATTCTTGCAGCAGGTTGGTACTGCCATGGGTGAGGGCTTTTTGTGTTTGTCTGGTCTTCAGCTGCTGCTTTATTCTTCCTTTAGCGTCTGGTTTAACGGAGAGTTAGACGTCCAGTGGTTAGGAATCGTAATGTAAATATCTGATGTCCGACCCCCACGGGGGGAGGGGGCCTGACCCACAGGTTGAGAACCGCTGGTTAGAGGCTGCAGTCTGAACCTCAATTGTTCCAGGCCCCACTCCTACCTAGATTACTTGTTTCCTTTGTATCTTTTTGATAACTTTAATTATGGTTTGGTTTAGGGAATGAGGTAAAAGTGGAGAATGTCCAAATTCTAAGCTCAGATGTGAAAAGGGAATCTCAGGGACTTTAAGGAAGACAACTTTTAAATAGAGCTAACTTTATCTTTTCTTCTCCTCCTCCTCTTCTTTCTCCTCCTCCTTCTTCATCTTATTACTTTTTTGAGACAGGTAAAAGTGGTATTCTTGGCTTCCAAACCCAGAGGACAGTTTTCAGTTCTGCCTTGGGTAGTCCAGCCGTGAACTCATATCTCTAGTTCCTGGAAACAGGAGCTTCAGAGATGTGACCCCTCTGGACATAGTAACATCGGGAAAACCCCAGGAAGATTTTTAAGAGAACAGCTTTGGAAAGCATCACAGATTGGAAGTTTCTACTCCATTTCCAATTCATATGCCGATATCATTCTTAAAGTTTTGATTTAAATTTTTATTCACGTGGTTTTTTGTTTGTTTGTTTGTTTGTTTTGGTTTTTCGAGACAGGGTTTCTCTGTGGCTTTGGAGCCTGTCCTGGATCTAGCTCTTGTAGACCAGGCTGGCCTCGAACTCACAGAGGTCCGCCTGCCTCGGCCTCCCGAGTGCTGAAATTAAAGGCATGTGCACCACTACCGCCTGCCTGGCTTTATTCACGTGTTTATCTATGTGAGTGTATGCCACATGTTACAGGTTTCCACAGAGACCAGAAGAGGCATCAGGTCCCCTGAGCTTCAGAAGTTACTGAAGCTGTCTGATGTGGGTGCCAAGAACTGAACATTCAATGTCTTAGCTCCTATTCTGTTGCTGTGAAGGGACACCCCAACCAAGGAAACAGACAAAAGACAGCATTTAATTGGGACCTTGTTTGCAGTTTCAGAGGGTGAGTCAGGGCCATCATGGCATAAGGTGTGGCAGCAGGCAAGGTGCCGGAGAATTAGCTGAGTGCTTACCTCTGATCCAGAAGCAGGAGGAAGGAAAAAAGACACTGAGCCTGCCTTGGGCTTTTGAAACCCCAAAGCCCATCCCCAGTGATGCATCTTCTCCAACAGGCCACACCTAATTCTTTCTAAATTAGCTCTACCAACTAGGGACCAAGTATTCAAATATATAAACCTGTGAGGGCCGTTCTCACTCACCAACCACATCAGGTCTTCTGGAAGAACAGCAAACAGTCTTTCCTCTCCAGCTCCAGATGCTGAAATTCCTGAAGTGATGTTCTTATAGGATAACAGGGGCGGGGGTGATTAGGTATAAGGGTAGGTTCATGGAGGGTTAGATTAGAGCAACAGTTATCAACCTGTGGGCTGTAACCCCTTTGGGGGTTCAAATGACCCTTTCATCAGGGTCACCTAAGACCATAGGAAAACACAGATGTTTACATTATTATTATTAATTGCAGCACGAGGAGCTGTATTAAAGGGCTGCAGCACCAGGAGGGTTGAGAACCACTGGTTTAAAGCCTGCAGGAGAAGAGGGCAGAGCCAACTCAATCTCTCACCATTTTATGACTACACAACAAGACGTTAATAGTTTGTTCCTAGGATGGCCCTCTTAGGAGCTGCACCCTAAGCTCTGGGTTCTTTTTCTAGGGCCACAAGAAACAAATTTTTGTTGTTCATAAGCCACCTGGTCTTTGGTAATTGACAACATTAGGCATAAATTATACAGTATTCCAGTGTGCAGTTGAACGGTTTAGTATGGTTTGGTTTGGCGAGCATCTCTGGGATTCAAGTTTAAAGTGCCCCATCTTCCCAGGAAGACACCTCTCGTCCATCTGTGGCTATTCCTCTCATCCTCCCTCAACCCCAGGTCATCAGATCACTGCCCATCCCCCTTGCTTCACATAGACATTTCACAGAAGCAGAATCTTGCAACAGATGGCCTTTGGAAGTTGCCTTTTTTCACTTAGTTTGGATTTATTTATTAGCATATTTAATTTAGATGGGGTCTTAGCACGCAGCCCAGGCTGGCCTTTAACTTAGGTCTTCCTATTCAGCAGCCTGCTGAGTACTGGGGGTATAGGCATAAGATACTGTGCCCAGATGTTAGTCCAGCCACTTAGCACCTTGGTCATGATGTCTCTTTGTAGCAATAGAACAGCAACTAAGACAGAGGGAAAATGAAGGAAGAGGGAGGGAAAGGGAGAGAGGAAGGGAAGACATTTCATACCATAATGAGTTCTCTTAACTCTACGCTATGTATTCTTCACACAAAGCTTTCAATCCTGAGCCTGAATAGAGAAGTGTTATCAAGAAGGGGAAAAAATGAGCTGCGTGGTGGTGGTGCACATCTTTTTAAAAAATTTTTTTATTTGTTGTTTTTATTGGGCTATACATTTTTCCCACTCCCCTTCCTTCCTCCTCTATCCCCTTCTACCCTCTTCCTTGACCCCCACACTCCCAATTTACTCAGGAGATTTTGTCTTTTTTTCCTTTTTAGGTGGATCCATTTTATCTGTCTTAGGGTCCTCTTTGTTGTCTAGGTTCTCTGGGGTTGCGGACTGTAGGCTGGTTATTCTTCACTTTATGTCTAAAAGCCACTTATGAGTGAGTACATAGGATGTTTATCACTTATGAGTGATGGGGGAAGAGCCACTAGCCAATCACATCAAGTTGGGGTGTGGCTACTGAACCCCAGGTAGAAAATCGAGAGAACTCAGGTACGCGCTCTCTCCATGCGGTGTCTGCCAGAGGGATTGGATCGTGACTTTGGTAGAGTGAGTTCCCCTTTTTCCTTTCATTAAAAATACCTGTTTCTATTGAGCTAGCTTGGTTATTGATTTGTGCCGACTTGATAATTCGTCATCATATGAGTGAGTACATAGTATGTTTATCACTTATGAGTGAGTACATAGGATGTTTATCTTTCTGGGTCTGGGTTACCTCACTCAGGATGTTTTTTTTTCTAGTTCTGTTCATTTGCCTGCAAATTTCATGACGTCAATATTTTCTTGACTGCTGAATAGTTCTCCATTGTGTAAAGATACCACATTTTCCTTATCCATTCTTCAGTTGAGGGGCATCTAGGTTGTTTCCAGGTTCTGGTTATTATAAATAATGCTGTTATGAATATAGTTGAGCAAATGTCCTTTTGGTATGATTGAGCATCCTTTGGGTCTATGTCCAAAAGTGGTATTGTTGGATCTTGAGGTAGAGTGATTCTTAATTTTCTGAGAAATCACCAAACTGATTTCCAAAGTGTTCATACAAATATGCATTCCCACCAGCAATGGAGAAGTGTTCCCCCTACTTCACATCCTTTCTAGCATAAGCTGTCATCAGTGTTTTTGATCAAGTACTTTCTATAGGGCTGGATTTGTGGATAGGTATTGACTAAATCTGGTTTTGTCATTGAATATCTTGTTTTCTTTCTTTCTTTTTTTTTTCGTTTTCGAAACAGGGTTTTTCTGTAGCTTTGGAGCCTGTCCTGGAACTTGCTCTTGTAGACCAGGCTGGTCTCGAACTCACAAAGATCTAAAGGTGTGTGCCACCACCACCCGGCGAATATCTTGTTTTCTTGTCTTTGTTGATTGAAAGCTTTGTTGTCTGGGCTGGCAACCATCGTCTCTTACTGTTTGCATAATGCCTGACCAGGAACTTCTGGCTTTCATTGTTTCCATTGAGAAGTCGGGTGTAATTCTGATAGGTCTGCCTTTTTATGGTACTTGGTCTTTTTCCTTTGCGGCTCTTAATATTCTTTCTTTACTCTGTATGTTTGGTATTTTGATGATCTTGTGATGCCTTTTTTTCTTTCTTTGGTCCAGTCTGTTCTATGTTCTGTGTGTGTCTTGTGTTTTCCTAGGCGTTGCCCTTCTTTAGGTTGGGAAGGTTTGCTTCTATGATATTGTGGAAAATACTTTCTGGGCCTTTGAGCTGGACTTCTCCTTCTTCAGTTCCTATTATTCTCAGGTTGGGCCTTTTCACGGCGTTCCAGATTTCCTGGATATTTTGTGTGAAGCATTTGTTGGATTTAACATTTTCTTTGGCCAATGAGTCTATTTCCTCTGTTGTATCTTCAATGCCAGAGTCTCTTCCATCTCCTGCCCCCGCCATTTATGTTTGCAGCTGTAGTTCCTGGTCATTTACCCAGATTTTCCATTTCCAGATTTCCCTGGTGTGTGGGATTTTTTTTTTTTTTTTGCCTCTATTTCAGTCTTCAAGTCTTGAATTGCTTCTTTCACTGGTTTGCTTTTTCTTGGTTTTCTTTAAGGGATTTGTTGATTTCTTTCAATTTTTTGGTTGTCTTTTCTTCCACTTCTTTTTTTTTATTTTTTAAAGATTTTTTTAAATTTATTTATTTATTATGTATACAATATTCTGTCTGCGTGTATGTCTGCTGGCCAGAAGACGGCACCAGATCTCATTACAGATGGTTGTGAGCCACCATGTGGTTGCCGGGAATTGAACTCAGGACCTTTGGAAGAGCAGGCAATGCTCTTAACCACTGAGCCATCTCTCCAGCCCTTCTTCCACTTCTTTAAGAGGAATTTTTTATTTCCTCTTAAAGGACCTCAATCATCTTCGTAAAGTTAATTTTTTAAGGTCATTTTCTTCTGCTTCATCTGTGTTGGGATGTTCAGGCCTTGCTGTTGTAGAAGCACTAGTTCCTGGTGGGGCTGTACTGCTCTTCATGTTATCAACTGCACTCTTACCCTGTTGTCTACCCATCTCTTCCTCCAACTGGAACAGGTGGGGCCTGTGTTTCAGAGAGGTCCCTGTTTCCTCCAATTGGTGCAGTTGGGGGCTGTGGCTCCGCTGGGTGCTCTTTCAGGAGTGGGCAGAGCAGACCCTTCAGTGATCATTCCTCGAGGTGCCTCCACCTCAGACCAAAATGGGCACGATCCTGTCTCCACAGATCCCAAACTGAATACTGACAGTGGTGCACACCTCTAGCCCCAGAACTCGGGAAGTAGAGGCAGGAGGGTCTCTGAGTTAGAAGCCAGACTGATCTACGGAGTGAGTCCCAAAATAGCCAGCGCAACACAGAGAAACCCTATCTAAAAAAAAAAAAAAAAAAAGAGGAAAAAAGAAAGCATATTCAACAAGTGGTGCTGGCATAACTGAATATCAGCATGTAGAAGAATGAAAATAGACCCATATCTACACCATGTACAAAACTCGAGTCCAAATGGATCAAAGACCTCAATATAAAGCCAGCTACACTGAACCTTATAGAAGAGAAAGTGGGAAGTACACTGGAATGCATTGGCACAGGGAACCACTTCCTAAATAGAACCCCAGCAGCACAGACAATGAGAGAAACAATTAATAAATGGGACCTCCTGAAACTGAAAAGCTTCTGTAAAGCAAAGGACATGGTCAACAAGATAATACGACAGCCTACAGAATGGGAAAAGATCTTCACTAACCCCACATCAGACAGAGGTCTGATCTCCAAAATATACAAGGAACTCAAGAAATTGGACACCAAAAGAACACATAATCCAATAAAAAAAATGGAGTACAGACCTAAACAGAGAACTCTCAACAGAGGAATCTAAAATGGCTGAAAGACACTTAAGGAAATGTTCAACATC
>PVIU01000333.1:0-331030 GCA_004026605.1 Ondatra zibethicus | reverse complement strand
ACATTGCTGGTGGGAATGCAAGCTGGTACAACCCCTATGGATGTCAGTGTGGCGATTTCTCAGAAAATTAGGAAACAGTCTTCCTCAAGACCCAGTAATACCACTTTTGGGTATATAGCCAAAGGATACTCAATCGTGCCACAAGGACATGTGGTCAACTATGTTTATAGCAGCTTTGTTTGTCATAGCCAGAAACTGAAAACAACCTAAATGCCCCTCGATGGAAGAATGGATAAAAAAAATGTGGTACATTTACATAACGGAGTACTACACAACAGAAAAAAATAACGACAGCTTGAATTTTGCAGGAAAATGGATGGAACTAGAAAGCATTATTTTGAGTGAAGTAACCCAGACACAGAAAGACAATTATCACATGTACTCACTCCTAGGTGGTTTTTAAACATAAGGCAAAGAAAGCCAGCCTACAAACCACAATCCCAGAGAATTTAGACAACAATACGGACACTAAGAGAGACTTACATAGATCTAATCTACGTGGGAAGTAGAAAGTATAAAAAGACAAGATCTCCTGAGTAAATTGGGAGCATGGGGACTTTGGGGAGGGTCGAAGGGGGGAGGGGAGTGGCAGGGAGGGGAGCAGAGAAAAATGTAGAAATCAATAAATATCTTGGAAAAAAAAGAGTCATGAATGGGAGCCCCTGCCACTCACAGACATTCATTCAGACCCACAGCTGTTACTTCTGAGTGCAGAACCCATCAGGTGGCTTTTCCAGGCTTTCTGTGTGCAGAGGCCTTAAGTGCTTAGGGAACTCATTTACTCTTCATTCATTGTTTCCATACATTCATTCTTGAGTGTTATTTGAAGCCTTGAGATGAGCATCACATGAGAAAATGCATCTCCTGGTTACCATGGCATTTCCCAATGTGTGTGTGTGTGTGTGTGTGTGTGTGTGTGTGTGTGTGTGTGTGTGTGTGTTTCTATGTGTCTGTGTGTTTAAGTGTGGAGGCCAGAGATCACAGTCAGGTGTCATCTGTGGTCACTGTCCACCTTCTGGGTCCCCTCACTGAACCTGGAGCTTACCAGTTTAGCTAGGCTGGCTAGACAGCAAGCTCTGGGCCTTCTCCTGCCTCTGTCTCCCAAGTTCTGAGATTAAAGGACGACGAACATGCCCTACCATGCCCTACCATGCCCAGCTTGTTATGTGGGGTCTGGGATTTGAACTCAGGTTCTCATGTTTGCGCAGCAAGCCTTTTACCAACTAAGTCTTCTCCTTGGACCTCATCTGATGCTTGTGATCCCTTAGAACGGATGGAAGGCTCCCCGGCTGTTGGTCCTCAGCTGCTCAAATGGGCTTTTGTTTTCCGCCCTCAAAGACATTCTTCATGTTGGAAAGGGCTAAATTCAAAAGAAAGCCCAAACTTTCCTGAAGTCAGGGTTGGAATTCCATCTCCGCCATCAAATTCTTACGAAAGCCGTCACCCATCTCTTCAGCACGAAACAGCGTTTGGAGACAGGATCTTTCAAGATGTTATCCAGGTGAAGAAAGACTGGTGTCCTTCTCCGATGGGGGAACTTGGACGTTGCAAAGAGAAGATGATCCGTGAGGATGCCACCAGCAAGCAGCAGGGTGGAAATGTACCTCCTGGTCTCCAGAAAAGCTCGCTGAGGAAGACCCACTCTGAGTGTAGGTAACAGCATGGCCTGGAGTCCCCACAGGACTAAAAGGAGACAGTGGGCTGAGCGCCAGCACTCATTGCTCTTTGTCCCAACTAAAGACTCGACGTGCCCAGATGCCTCACCCCCCCCCAGCTGCCATGATAGATTGCACAGCCGGAATCCACGAGCTAAAGCAAACCTTTTCCCCTGACGTTGCTTCTTGGCAAGTATTTGGTCACGGTAATAGGAAAAATCACTACCACAAGGACTCTACCCCAGCCAATGGCTGGAATGGGGGGTAGGGCCGGCTACGTTTTCACAGTGTGATCTATTCAAACGGAGCCAGCTTAGAGATGGCTGCCTTCCATCCTTGTGTGATACAGGAAGTGGTTGCTTTGGTCAGGAGAAAGACAGAGCTGCCTTCAAGGGTGGGTTGGCAGAGACACTGCCATCTGTGTGAAGGCTGTGGGTAGAGACAGCTGTGTTTGCCGTACACCTCGCACACTGCTCCAGTTCTCGCGTTTTCTTCCGCAGAAGCTTTCTGACCTGGCACCTCAGACTCTCTGCAACTCCAACAAACAGAGGCTGGTGGCAGGGGAGGGGATGAAGTGGCCGGTGGGCAAGTGCCAAGATATTCTCCTCATCCGCCTAGCCTGGGGCAAACATCCAGCTTCTCCTGTGAGTTTTGCTGAAAGAGGGCTCTGTGCATCTTCCGGCTGCTGTGGTTAAGGCTCTTTTGGAAGCTGGAAGGAGCTCTAGCTGATTGCTGCTGTCTTTGAGTGTGCTTGCTACAAGAAAACCCAGGGCTTTGATTTTTGAAACATTTGCACAGGTGTGGCCATCTGGGATGTAACGTATTTTCCTCTGTATGGCTCATAGTTTTGGATTTATTTCTCTTTCCCTTTTTCTTTCTTTTCCTATCTCCTTCCTCCCTCCATTCCCCTCCCTTCCATTTCTATCTGGGCAACTTTAACATTTCATCCAGAGAACCAAGACACCACCCTGTCTTCCTACTGCACTGCCTTTTAAATCCCGTCTGCCTAGAGGAGGGGCCCCTACAGCAGCTTGGACGAGGTGAGGAAGGGCACCAGCTTGTTGCCTCTTGACTGACTTGATGTCCCAGAATGATTGATACAGCACCCTGAGATACTAAGGGACCTGGAAGGGATGGCCACCAAGGGTCACTTGTCAAGTATTGCTTTCTGCGGTTCTGAACACTGGGACACTTTCCTGTCTTTCTTCTTCTCTTTCTTTGATAGGGGTCTTTGTAGCCCAGGCTATGTAGCCAAGAATGACTTTGAGCTTCTGATTCTCCTGCCTCCACCTCCCAAGTGCTGGGATTGCAGACATGCGCCACCACGCCTGGTTTGTGCAGTGCTAAGGATGCGTCTCAGGGCTTACTGAATGCCAGGCACTTGTTGCAGAAACACAGTCCTCATTCCAAAGTGGATAGCAGAGAGTTTATTCTGGAGCGAAACATTAATGAGCCTGGCCGGGAATACAGATTTAAGTTTCCCCAGAATTTCATGTTCCACTGTGAAAGGCATTATATAAGATTTTATTAGTTATTAAACATAGAAAGTCATAAATAGTTTGCCAAATACATTGGTTGGGGGGCACAGCTTTGTGGGGTACAGGGAAGTCTCTGTGTGATGCTTTTGAAGAGATGCCCCTTGTATTTCAGGAATTTGACGACTTGGTGATGCCCTTTGAGAAGGCTTTGGGGGTGTGACCTTGTTACAGGAAGTACATTATTGAAGGCAGGTTTGAGGCTCCAAACCCTCCCACCTAGTTTCTACTCTTGGCTTCCTGCTTGCTGTTCAAGATGTAAGTCCTCAGTTTTCCGTGTCCAGCTTCAGTGGCCCTGCTGGCCTGCTCCTGTGCTTCCCTGCTGTGATGGCGATGGACTCTTGCCCCTCTGGAACCGTAAGATCCAAATAAACCTTTCCTTCTATAAGCTGCCTCGGTCATGGTGTTTTATCAGAGCGATAGAAAAGTAACCAAGACACCCTTGTGGGTTTCAGGTTCCACTTGGTGACCTTCTTGCGTCTGGATTATTGGAGAGCTAGCGGTCTGCTGTGAAGACAACAGTCGCAACAATATTAGCGTTAGGTCTCAAACTTGGGACAAATGGCTGCAGAGCCTAGTTAACATATCAAAGTGGACACTGGCCACCAGGTTCCCCCATCCCCAAGTCCAAACCTGCTATAGGATCCTCCTGACTGGCATGCCCCTCCCTGTACCCTGAACTCTCCAGCCCAGGGAGCTCTTCCCTATAAAATCCAGCCATTTTGGTTACCTGCCCTCTTTGTACCTTTGAGCCTCCTGGTTGCTGCCCGTGGTTCTCTTCTCTTCCCCTCTCCCTTCCCCTCCCCCTCTCCCCATGTGACCTAGCTCAGTCTGGTTATGTCCACTCTGTCTGTGTCTCTGCTCTCCCACATGTCTGTAACGACGTCCCCTCCTGCACACACTTAGGAGCAGCCATGGCCTTCCTTCCTTTTTATGATTTTTTTTCTTTTTTTCATTCATCCGGTGCCAAAACCCAGGACCAGTCATATGTTCCTTCTCCTTTTTATTTCTTTTTTTCATTCAACTAGGTCAGGCGTAGGGATGGGCAGTTGATGGCTTCCAAAGGAACTAAAAATAGCCCGAATCTTTGGCTCCAGTTAGAAACATTTAATCCCTGGAATCTCTAAATCCAGGCATTGAGCCTTATAGAGTCTTTGACTTGAGTGCAGTCCTCCCTTCCTCCTTCTTCCCTCCCTCCCTCCCTATTTCCCTCCCTCTCTCTCTGTCTCCCTCCCTTCCTTCTTCTCCTGGGAGCTGCAGTTCACACACTATCAACCGAGCTCTATCCCTAGCTCTCTTTTGATTCAGGATTTCTGTTTCTAAAAGGGTTCACTTTCAAGTATTTCCTGAACCACTCTCAGGGGCCTGGACAATCTCTCCCAGAAGCAGGCAAAGGGTCAGTTGTGGACAAAAAGCTCCCAGGTCCACCACCAAGGAATGGCTGTGCAGGATGAAACATGCCCTAAGGGCAAGTCCCACAGGCCTCCAGGAGGAACCTAGGAGGGGAGGGATTGGGCCACTATTGTGCTGAGAACAAAGGCCACAGCTGGACCTGTTATCTGCTCTCCTGCAGAAGCCCAGACAGCTGGTCTTTGGAACTTCCTACTTCAATTAATGCTCCCTGGAAACACCTTCACAGCTAGACCCACATCACAGCTCAGTTTCCTCTACTGTGGGACATGAGGAAGCCTGCCTTTCCCTGAGGATTGCTCTGTGGGTAAAGGCACCTGCCACCCAGCAAGACTACTAAATTCAATCTCCACCCTCCGCGTGGTAGAATGAATGAAAGCCCTCCTCTGACCGTCATATGCTTGCAGTGGCAGGCATGATCTATTCCAAATACATACATACATACCAACCCTTGTCTCTGCCTCCCAGCAGTGAGTGACCATATAGAGTAGGAATAGGCCTGTGGGGGAGTCCAGGGACCTCAGCATCCTGAGTGGAAAGGAGCCTCAGTCAAGGAAAGACCATGGACGGTGCAAACCTGTCCATACACGGTAGGGGAGAGACTTGGGTGTAAATATCTTCCTAAAGCAGCTGTGTATGGCCCACGATGCAGGAGGGCGAGGCTCACTTTCTACCCTTTCCTTCTTCCCTCTAAGCTTTGAAAGTCACACTTGTGACTGTGACTGATGTCCAGGCACGCTGATGGACATGCTTAGTCCCAGGTGGTCCTGGGAGATGGGTGCTGCAGAGGAGAGGCAGCTGCAAAGCCCCACACATCCAGGAGCACAGGAGGCAAGGTCTGCCAGTCAGTGAACATTTGGGCAACTGTCCTTGTCAAGTTCCAAGTCACCTTCACAGATGACCAGTATGGAACTCTGGCTGGCTGGCAGTCAGATGAAGCAAGTCCTTGCTTTTCCTTCTGCAGGTTGGGTGGGGTCAGTGAGGTTGACTTGCAGCCTAGAGAGCTCAAGCAAGTGCTCGTGGGTGCCCCCTGCTGGGGTCCCAGAAGGACGCCGTGCTCAAAGCACAGATTTGTAGCCTGAGATGCTGCTTCATCAAGGCCTTTCCCCTTGGAATTGTAAGAGAGGGACTGAGATGTCTGTGTCTCCCCAGGCTATTGAGGACAACAACAGGCAGCCAGGTGGTGGTGATGCTTACCTCTAATCCCAGCACTTGGGAGGCTGAGGCAGGCGGACCTCCGAGAGTTCAAGGCCAGCCTGGTCTACAGAAGACCTCCAGGATGTCCAGGGCTACACTGAGAAACCCTCTCTAGAAAAAAAAAAAGTGGGGGAGGGGGCTGTTTACACTAGAATGGCAAAAGGGTTTCATGTAAGTTCAAGCCTGTTCAGCAATGAATGGAGTCAGACCTGGATGATGTAGTAGGGGCAGGCAAGGAAGGGGTAGAGGGCAGATCCTGACTTCTCTGTACCTCTGTGAACTCACGAGTTATTTCACTATTGCTTGGCTTTCATCATTATTGCCCTGTTTCCCCCATGTATGCTTAATTTGTAGTTCTGGACCTTGTCACCTGTAACATTCAGGAATGGCTAGGACGGACAGCTGTCTCCACCAATCCCCTGGAACTGAAGTTACAGCTTGTTGTGAGCCACCCGACATGGGTGCTGGGAACCAAACTCAGGTCCTCTACAAGAGCAGCAAGCACTCAGCTGCTGGACCATCTCTCCAGACCCAAAAGGAAATTCTTTTGTTCTTTCAATTTGCTTATCTGGTCTTGATTAATTTTGGTAAGTGATATTTATCCAGAAAGTTGTCCATTTCCTTTAAGTTTTCCAATTTTGTGGAGTACAGGTTTTCAAAATATGACCTGATGATCCTATGTATTCTCTCAGTGTCTGTTGCTATGTCCCCCTTTTCATTTCTGATTTTGTTAATTTGGATATTCTCTCTCTGCCTTTTGGTTAGTTTGGATAAAGGTTTGTCTATCTTGTTGATTTTCTCGAAGAACCAACTCTTTTTCTCATTGATTCTTTGTATTGCTTTCTTTGTTTCTATTTTGTTGATTTCAGCTCTCAATTTGATTATTTCCTGCCGTCTAGTTCTCTTAGGTGAGTTTGCTTCTTTTTGTTCTAAAGTTTTCAAATGTTCTGTTAATTCACTAGTGTGGGATTTTCCCAGCTTCTTTATGTAGGCATTTAGTGCTATGAACTTGCCTCTTAACACTGCTTTCATTGTGTCCCATAAACGTGGGTATGTTGTGTGGTCATTTTCATTGAATTTTAGGAAGTCTTTAATTTCCCCCTTTATTTCTTCCTTGACCCATTGATGATTCAGGTGAGCATTGTTTAATTTCCATGTGTTTGTGGGTTTTCGAGAATTGGTATTGCTGTTGACTTCTATTTTTAAAGCATGATGATCTGATAAGGTACATTGGGTTATTCCAATTTTTTTTTATTTGTTGAGGTTTGTTTTGTTACCGAGTATGTGGTCAATTTTTGAGAAGGTTCCATGAGGTGCTGAGAAAAATGTATATTCTTTTCTGTTTGAATGGAATGTTCTACAGATATCTGTTAAGTCCATTTGAGTCATAACTTCTGTTCTCTAATTTCTCTGTTCCTTTTTTGTCTGATTGACCTGTCCAGTGGTGAGAGGGAAGTGTTGAAGTCTCCTACTATTAGTGTGTGGGGTTTAATATATGATTTAAGCTTTAGAAGTGTTTCTTTGACTTATGAGGATGCCCTTGTATTTGGGGCATAGATGTTCAGTATTGAAATTTCCTCTTGATGGATTTTTCCTGTGACTGATATGAAATGTCCTTCTTTGTCTCTTTTGACTGATTTTAGCTTGAAGTCTATTTTGTTAGATATTAGTATAGCTGCACTCACTTGTTTCTTAGGTCCATTTGATTGGTATATTTTTTTCCCAACCTTTTACTCTGAGACGATTGTAACATGAGGGGCCTGGTTGTTGGGGTTTCTATCCTCCCACCAGGTCCCACAGTCATTAGGTCCCAAAGAAAATCACACAGAGGTCTCCATAAGAATATAAACTGATTGGCCCATTAGCTCAGGCTTCTTATTTACTCTTATAACTTATATAGCCCATTATTCTTATCTATGTTAGCCACTGGGCAGGAGTGGGAAAGAACTTTCTTCTTCCCAGAATTCTCCTGTTCTCATTTCCCCACCTCTACTTCCTGTCTGCTTTTCCCACCTATACTTCCTGCCTGGTTAATGGCCAATCAGCGTTTATTTAAATCATGATTGACAGAATACAGACAACTCTCCCGCACCAGATGATGTCTGTCTTTGAGGTTGAGATGCATTTCTTGTATGCAGAAGAGGGATGGATTCTGTTTTCGTATCCAATCTGTTAGCCTGTGCCTTTTTATGGGTGAGTTGAGTCCATTTACATTAAGGGATATTAATGACCAGTGGTTGCTATCTCCTGTTAACTTAGTTTTCATCATTGGTGATGTTAATTTGTGCATTTTTTTTCTTCTTCAGGATTTGCTGTAATGAGATCATCAATTGTCTGTGATTTTGTTGGTGTAGCCATCTTCCTTGGGTTGGAGTTTTCCTTCTAGTATTTTGCGTAGGGCTGGGTTTGTGGCTAGGTATTGGTGAAATCTAGATTTGTCATGGAATATCTTGTTTTGTCCTTCTATGGTGATCGACAGTTTTGCTGGGTATAGTAGTCTGGGCTGGCATCCGTGGTCTCTTAATGTCTGCAAAATGCTTGACCATGACCTTCTGGCTTTCATTGTCTCCACTGAGAAGTCAGGTGTAATTCTGATAGGTCTACCTTTATATGTTACTTGTCCTTTTTCCTTTGCCGTTCTTAATATTCTTTCTTTACTCTGTATGTTTAGTGTTTTGATTATTATGTGGCGAGAGGACTTTTTTTTGGATCCAGTCTGTTTGCTGTTCTGTAAGCTTCTTATATCTTCATAGACATATCTTTCTTTAGGTAGGGAAAGTTTTCTTCTATGATTTTGTTAAATAAATTTTCTGTGCCTTTGAGTTGAACTTCTCCTTCTTCTATACGTATTATTCTAAGATTTGGCCTTTTTTATGTTGTCCCATATTTCATGTAGGACCATGTGTACATGTGCGTGCACATGTGTTTATGCAAGTGCCCATGTGTAGGGACAGGTGTGTTTTTATGTGCACATATATTCTTGCAAGAGAGCTTGTGTTTTTACATGTGTGAGCATACATGTGTGTGTTTGTGTGCTATGTGGATGTGTGAGTGTGTACATTGGTGCACATGTATGCCTATGTGCATGTATGTGTATGACTGTGTGCTCTTGTGTGTGCATAGCTATGTAAACATGTATGTGCTATGTTGCACACACTGGTGCTGAGATGAGAGGAAGACTTAGAGGAGTCGGTTGTCTCCTTCAGCCTTTTTGGTCATCAAGCTTCATGTGATTGCAGGCTGAACCATCTCCCAGGCCCAGACTTCTTTCCTTCCTTCCTTCCTTCCTTCCTTCCTTCCTTCCTTCCTTCCTTCCTTCCTTTCTTCCTTTTCTTTTGGTTTTTCGAGACAGGGTTTCTCTGTGTGGCAGCCATAGCTGTCTTGGAATCCGATTTGTAGCCCAGACTGGCCTCAAGCTCACAGAGATTCACCTGTCACTGTCTCCTGAGTGCTGGGATTAAAGGTATGTGCCACCACACCCAGCTGAGTCTTTTCTTTTGACCTTTGTAAGTGGAAGTGGCTCTTCCAAGTTTCTCTTTTCCTGTGGATATGGTTTAGAATGGATTCAGTAAAGGTGTGAAGTCACTGAAAGTGGTCCCCAAAGGACACAGGACATCAAGGCTGGGGTGCACCCTGGTGCTCACGTGTGTTCTTTTTAGCTAAAATGAAATACAGAGGGTCCTTTAGTTTCTCATCTCTGTGTAAGGACTATATCCCCTGGGTATCATCTCAGGCAGACAAAGGGAGTGGCCTGTCAATCAAAGAGAGCTTGGCTGCACATCCAGCCCCTGACTTGGGAAGCACTCTTGGCCTCCCTGCTGACACAGAGGCTGCAATTTGTCTCCCTGCCAGGAAGGTTCAGGCTCAGCTATAAATAGAACCCAGCTCAGACAGCAGCTTCTTAATGAGGTCATTCCCCAGTCAGCAGCATTTCTGCTATTGGAGGCTCTGCCGTTCTCAATCCAGACTTGGTCCTTTTGTGATGAAGGGGAGACGAAACCGAGTCACACCAGGCTTCTCGGAAGTGGCCACTTCACCCTCCCTGGCCCGGCCTGTTGTCTCTATCCATCTCCACCTGTCTGTGTACTTACCTCTTTGTCTCTTTATCTCTGTCTTTGTCTTTGTCTCTGTCTCCTCTGTCTTTGGCTCTTTCTCTGTGTATTTTTTTCTGTTTTCATGGCATTGGGAATGGAGCCCAAGACCCGTGCGAGCTAGACAAACATTGCAATGCTGACCTATGCCCCTTCCCTTTTTATTTCTCCCTGTGTGTATCTTAGTCTCTATTTCTATCTCTTTGCATCTCTCTCTCTCTCATTTCTATTTTTCTCTTCGTCTCTATTTTTTCACTCTCCCCCTCTTTTTGTGTCTCTGTCTCCCCCCCTTCTCTCCCTGTCTGCCTCCTCTTTCTCTCTCATCATTTGTGTATTTGCTCTCTGACTTCTGGCGATGCAGCCTTGAAGGCAACCGTCACATGTTAGACCACAGATGGGGGCTGTGCCTCAGGTCACTGGACTCCTCATCTGGAGCCTGGCTCACAGCTGGCTCAGAGCTGGCTCTTACACCCCACCCCACCCCAGCCGTGGGGCAGGAAGAAGGATGCAACAAGAGCAGGGAGCAGCATGGGAGCAGCAGCTGAGCAGAGAGAGCCCCCCATGCCTGCCTTACACACACACACACACACACACACACACACACACACACACACACACACACACACCACTGCTCCAGCTCCGTGCTGGGGCTCCAGCCTCCCCACGCCTGCCTTACACACACATACACACTCACACTCACATTGCTCCAGCCCTATGCTGGGGCTCCAAGGCTTGTGGATACAGACCAGATCCTGGCGGCCTCTCAATCTGCGTGACCCTTGTGGTGCTGAGCAGACTCCTCCGTCCAGTTCTCTTTGGTCTGTCTTTTCGCCAGCACTACATTGTTTTGACTCCTGCAGCTATGGAGTAGCTTTTGAAGTGAGAAAATGTGAGACATCAAGCTGTTCTTTTTCAAGGTTGTTTTGACTACTCAGAATTTCTTAAGATTTCCTATGAATTTTAGATTATTTCTATTTATGTAAAAACTACTATTGGGTAGAGGGAGCCTGGAAAGATGACTCAGTGATGGAGAGCACTCACTGCCACCTTTAATCCCAGCACTTGGGAGGCAGAGGCAGGCAATCTCTGAGTTCGAGCCCAGCCTGGTCTGCTGGAGCTAGTTCCAGGACAGGCTCCAAAGCTACAGATAAACCCTGTCTCGAAAACCAAAAAAAAAAAAAAGACTACTTGCTGCTTTTTAGACTACTGGAGTTCGGTTCCCAGTACCAATACTGGGCAGCTTAGAACCATCTGTAACTCCAGTTCCAGGAGATCCAGCACCCTCTTCTGGGCTCCAAGGGCACTGCTCTCTCTCTTTCTCTCTTTCTCTCTCTCTCAATCTCTTTCTCTCTGTCCCTCTCAATAAATAATAAATAAATAAATAAATAAATGCAAAAGCAGGTTTTGAAAAAGAAATGTAACTGGCTGTGGTGAGCTAGTTTTGGGATCTTGCCATTTTGCTTAATTTGTTTATTGGTTTTAACCGAGATTTTAGTGGAGTTTTGGGTTTTTTTTTTGCATAAAATGCATATTTTCTTTGAACAAAGAGCATCTTAACTTGGTCCTTTGCTAACACACGGATGGAAGAGCAGGCCTATCCAGAGAGCTGCGGTCAGCAGCGCTGCAAACCTCACTTCCTGTGCAGCATCACCCAAAACTCCAGGGGCTAAGGTCTGGTCAGTGTCCTCCACCCAAGGCTGAGGCTGGAAGCCCTCCCCCAGGCTGGAAACATAGCTTCTTGTCAGTGCTGAATAGCGGCTGGTTCTGACTCTGTTTAAAAAACATTGAGCGGGGGCACACAATGCAGGTCTGTGGTAAAACAGACCCTCAGAGCTTGGTCATTACTGAAGACCAAATAAAAGGGTGAGTGGAATGTTCCGGCACTCAGATTCAGGCAGATTCAGGGGCAATCTGAGTAGTGGTCTCCACAAAGTGAGTTCTCATCTCTGCCTGGGTGTTGGTTTGAAGAATCTCCCTTTGCCTGACTCCTGACCCGGGAGTATGCTCTGCATTCCTGAAAGGCTTGGGCATTGCGAGCCTTGGCATCTTCCCAAGCTCACCCTAACCTGTCCCTTGTGCCGAACAACTGCAGGAGCCAGTGTGCCCGTCCCAAGCAAAGCCCCAGGGCGGCACCTTCCTCCCGACTTATCCACAGGAATCCCCATGTTTACTTAGTCTCAGTGCTAAGGACCTGCTCCTGTCCATATACTGCCTGAACCATGACCCAACATGCAACACGGCCTCCACTCTCCAAAGGGCACTTTCTTGTCAGGAAACCAACCACAGACAAGTAAATACGAGAAAGCCAGATCAGAGGGCTGCGGAAAGACCCCAAGGAAAAATATGTGCGCTTGCTGCTTTCCTAGTGACCGTGCCAAAATACTCGATAGGAGCAACTGGAGGAAGGGACTGGTGCCAACCTGAGGTCCTCATGGTGCGGAAGCTGTGGCGGCCGGAGCTGGAGGCCGCTGGTCACGTGGCATCCGCAGTCAGTCAGCAGACATGAATGGATGCTGGCTATCAGCTGGTTTTCTCCCTTTCTCCTTTTTATTTAGTCTGAAACTGAAGCCTATGGGGCCGCGCGCCCACCTTTATTGGTGGTCTCCACTCCTCAGTGAACCCTCTCTGGACACTCTGCCTTAGACGTGCTCAAGTGTGTGTCTTCTAGGCGATCTCGAAGCCAGTCAAGATGACAGAGCAGAGTAACCCTCACAGTATAAAACAGGGGAGCTTATAAAAGCTTAAATTCTTTAGGGCTGGTGGGATGGCTCAGCATGTAAAGGTGCTTGCCACCAACCCTGAAAACCTAAGTTGGATCCCTAGGAACCACAGAGTAGAGAGAACCAACGCCCTCAAGCTGTCTTCTGATTTCCACACATGTGCTGTAACACACACACACTACATGTAATAAATGAAAAATAAAGGTATGCTGATCGCCCCTGGGGACTGAATGTAAAAATGAAAAATAAAGGTATGCTGATCGCCCCTGGGGACTGAAGACAGTGGTGGATACGGTGCCCCTTTTCATACCCACGAAAGACTGTCTGGTACCTTGCACAGGAACTGGAGGTGAGTGATGACATGTGAAGACAGAGGACACTGGAAATTCCCCCCTTAATAGGGGCCGCTCTTGGCTTCCCCACTGTCAACCCTTTTCTCCTTCTCGAGATGCAGAGGTGCCTGGATTTGCATATTTTTGCATATTCTCTCCCTCCCTCCCTCTCTCTCTTTCTTTCTTTCTCTCTCTCTCTCCCCCCTCTCTCTTTCTGTCTCTCTCTCACACACACGCATATGCACACATGCACACACACACAAACATACACACCAGTCCTATGCATTAGGACCTCCCTGTCTCCCTGCCCTGCTGGCTCTGCTTCTCCCACGTCCTGTGGATCAGCTGCCTCCAGTACTTAGTATGCCTGAGATGTCTAGCATGTGTCTGGCACAAGGGAGCCTTTCAAACTTCATTGGCCTGGTGCCTCCTCATCCTGTGCCAACACAGAGCACAAAGCCACTAGATCCTATGACAACAAGGGATCCAGGTTCTCTAAGATGGTCCCAAGTTTAAATAATCTTATCCTTTTCAAAAAAGCAACAATTTAAATGTGTGATTATATGACCCCTAATGTTTAAGGAATGTTAAGAGTCACAAGACTGGATATACTATAGTTTTTCTGTTTCATATTTTTGTTCTGTTTTGTTTTTGTGGTACTAGAGAGTGGAGCCCCATACTAGGCAAGTATTCTAATGCTGAGTTACATCCCTAGGCCTTTGAATTTTGCAGATCAGATCTTGCTGTATAGCCCAGGCTGTCCTTGAACGCCTCATCCTCCTGCCTCTGCCTCCTAAATGCTGGATTATAAGTGTGCACCACCACGCCCAGTGTTTCTTAATTAAACAAACAAACAAAACAGTGCCTTTTGAGAAACAGAAAATTTTAAATTTTGATGAACATTAGGTATTGTTTCTTATATACCTATACAATTTTTGCCTCCTCCGTGAAAAATTACAAAACTTGTTTTCTAATAGTTCTAGCAAAATAACTTAGACTGAAGAACAATGTAAAATTAATTCAATTATACAATACAAGGTCATGGTAAAGGCCTGGCTTATTCACATGAACATCCATTGTCCTAAACTATTGGATCAAAAGTATCATTTTTCCATTGAATTGCCTTTGTCCCTTATTTAAAAAAAATCAACTAGGTTCAGAAACATGGTTCATCATGTAAGGATACTTGTGCTGGCCAGTGGCAGTGCACGCCTTTAATTCCAGCACTCAGGAGGCAGAAGCAGGTGGATCTCTGTGAGTTCGAGGCCAGCCTGGTCTACAGAGCGAGTTCTAGGACATTCAGGGCTACACAGAGAAGCTTTTTCACAGGATGGGAGAAGAGAACAGACTCCTCAGACTCCTGAAAATTGTCCTTCTTCCTCCCACCCCACCCCGCCTCTGCCCAAAACACACCCTGTGGTGAGCGCTCAGTTTTCCACAGTCAGTGTTATCATTTGCTTTAGGGGTTCCACAAAATGCGTTGTATTAGACTGAAAGAATGCCTGCTCTTGGTTGGCCAAGAGATTTTAATCTCCTGTGGCTTTTCGATTTTGCCAAATGCTAATTCTTCTTTTTACTTATTTTTGTAGAGCAGATATACATTGTATTGATCATGACAAGAATTGAATTGATCAATTTCCTGACACTGAAACAGAATCACGTTTTTGTAAAACCCTGCCTGATTGTGCAGTGTTATACTTTCCGTGTGTGACGGCCTGAGCTGTAGAATATTCTGCTCTGCTCAGGAGAAACACTGGTTGCAGTTTTCTGCAAGTTTTCCACCTTGCTTGGGCATAGGAGTAAAGCTGGCTGTGCTGGCTAGTTTTATGTCAGCTTGATACAAGCTGGAGTCATCAGAGAGGAAGGAACCTCAACTGAGAAAATGCCTTCATAAGATCTGGCTGTAGGCAAGCCTTTAGGGCATTTTCTTAGTGATTGCTAAGGAAGGACAGGTCCATTATGGGTAGTTCAATCCTGGGCTGGTGGTCCTGGGTTTTATAAGAAAGCAAGTTGAAGAAGATATGGGAAGCAAGCCAGTAAACTGCTCCCCACCACAACCTCTGCGTCCTGCCTTAGCTCCTAAGCTCCTGCCTCCAGCTTCCTGCCATGCCTCCGTTCCTGCCCTGACTTTCTTTGACGATAAACAGTTCTGTGGAAGCACAAGGCTGATGAACCCTCTCCTCCCCAAGTTGCTTTGGTCATGGTGTCTCATTGCAGCAACAGTTGCCCTGATTAAGACTGGACCAGGTATGACGGCTCATGCTTTTAGCCTCAGCTCTTAAGGTGAGGCAAATAGACCTCTGTGAGTTAGAGGCCAGTCTGATCTGCATAGTGAGTTTTAGGCCAGCCAGAGCTACATAGAAAAATGCTGCCCCAACAAAACAAAAATTGAGTTGGAGGCTGGAGAGCTGACTCAGTGATTAGGAATGCATACTGCTGTTGCAGGTGAACCGAGTTCAGTCCCTAGTGCCCGCAATAGGTTGCCCACTACTGCCGGTAACTCTAGCTCCAGGCTTCCATGGGCATCTGAGTTCACATACATATACTCATAAACAGATGCATAATGAAAATAAAACAGATCTTAAAACAAAACTGAAATGAAAATGTGTGCCCTCATGTCTACTTTGGGGACACATTTATGTAAGATTAATATCATTTCTTAAATTTTTGGTGGCCTTCACCAGTGAGGCCATGTGGGACTGCAGGGTTTTTATGTTTAACTATGACTTCATTTTTTAAAAGATTTATTTATTATGTATACAGTATTCTGCCTGCATATATCCCTACAGGTCAGAAGAAGACGTCATATCTCATAATAAATGGTTGTGATCCACCATGTGGTTGCTGGGAATTGAACTCAGGACCTCTGGAAGAGCAGCTGATGTGGGATTCCCCTCTGTATGCTGTGAATACCATTGGTTAATAAAGAAACTGTCTTGGCCTGTAATGGGTCAAAAGAATAGAGCTAGGCAGGGAAAACTAAACTGAATGCTAGAAGAAAGGCGGAGTTTAGAGAAGCCATGGAGCCACTGCCAGAGACAGATAATTCTGGAACCTTGCCAGTAGGCCACACGCCTCATAGTAAAATATAAAGTAATGGAAATGGGTTAAATTAAGATGCAAAAGCTAGCCAATAAGAAGTTAGAGCTAATAGGCCAAGCAGTGATTTAATTAACACAGTTTCTGTGTGATTATTTCGGGAGTCTGGGCAGCTGGGAAATGAACAAGCGGCCTCCTACTACGATCAGCCAGTGCTCTTAACCTCTGAGCCATCTCTCCAGCCCCCTCATTTTTTTTAATGGATAGACTATCTCCTTTTCCTCTTGAGTTTGTTTTATTTATCTGTGTCTTTTAAGGAATATTTCCCTTTGGCATAAAATTGTTCTTTCGTTATTACTTTTGAGGTGGGACTATTATAGCTCAGACTGTCCTTGAATCACTAGTAACTGAGAGTGACCTTGAGCTGATCCTTCTGCCACTTCCCAGAGCCTGGGGATTACAGGTGTGCACCACCAAGCCCAGTTTAGGAAGCACAGAAGCTCAGTCCCCAGGCTTCCTCCATGCCAGGTGCTCTGCCACCTCCTCTTCTTACTCTGAGGCCTCCGTGAAGACAAGACTTGTGCCAGCCTCCTTCACAAACACACTTGACAAAGAGCAGGCACACACACCATTCCAAAGACAGAATGGTGTGAAACAGAGGTGTGGATCACACTTTCTGTGCTCGGGATCGCTCATAAATGAGCAGACATTCCCCCTCCATCCCCCTCACGCCTGTCTGTGAAGTGGAACAGTCAAAATCTACTGTGTGGCTATGATAATTAAACAGTGGAAGATCTAGGCTAACATGAACCCACACCACACACTTAGGATCAAAGAACTCTCTGTGTGTGTGTGTATACAAGTATGTGTGCAGCTGTCTATGCAGGTGCATATGTGGAGGTCAGGTGTCAATTGTTGGTGTCTTTGTCTCTCTCCGTCTTATGTTTGGAGACAAGGTCTCCCAGTGAATCTGGAGCTCACTGACTTAGTTAGACTGGGTGGCTGACAGGCCCCAGGGATACACTGTCTCTCCCTCTGCCTCCCCAGGGCTTGGATTATAAATACATATGACTGTTCTCCCCTTGGTACCAGGAATCTGACTCGGGTTCTCATGCCTGTGGAGGAAGTTCTTAGCCTTTCTCCCCATTTCTCCAGCCCCGCAGAACTTTTTACTGTGACTTTAGATGGATTTAGCTCTTACCAGCTGCCCTTACCCTGTGTAGCAGTCAACTAAGAGATCCCTGGGTCTTTGCCAGCAAATCTGCCCCTCCCCCTTCCTGCCGGGACAAGTTTCCCATCTGTGGGGTTTTCTTTGATGACGGCGTGTGTTTGTGCGGGTGGGCCCGGCACCGGGCTCCTGTTCCTGCCACCTTCACACGCAGGCACCTGCCGAGACAGCTGCTTTCCCGCGTGGCTTTGTTGTCGCGAGTCTCATTGATTCCAAGGACAAAGCCACAATCAGATTGTCAACTTTCTGGGTTCCGTCGGAGCTGCCCAAAAGACAGCCTGGGTTTTCTGGGGTATGTGTTGGGATCATGTGGAGCCAGACAGACACCTTGGTCTGCCTGCCTGCATTTTGACCTCAAGGCCTCAGAGCCAGTCTAGGTCCCTGGTGGAGCTTGTGTCTCCATAGATTCCACCCTGGCATGGAAGCCTAGGCTTCCGGATCAGGCTATGTGGACTGAACAGGGGACAGAAATGAGGGATAGGAATATTTTCATATTCTGCTTTATAAAGATGCATACAGTTCATATTGGAAAAAGGAATCGGTGCGCAATGTTATTAATGCTTAGTTTGTCCTGAGTTAACCCCTCCCCACTCAGATGTTCCTGGAAGGGTACAAAGTTGGCACCAGCAGAAATGAACTTGACCCCACATTTCAAGAAATAACTAATGCCTGTGCTCAGACATCCACAATGAGAGAAACACTGACATTGTAAGTCTCAGAAACCTGGCTGACCAAAGTCAAGACTGAGCTCTGGAGTGACTGATGCTTTTGTGTCCCCGACATCCTCTTCTCTTTATAGAATCTGCTGGCTGGAGATGAGATCTAAGACAGTTAAGATAGCCAGGCAGCGGTGGCACATGCCTTTAATCCCAGCACTCGGGAGGCAGAGGCAGGCAGATCTCTGTGAGTTTGAGGCCAGCCTGGTCTACAGCCTGTTCCAGGACAGGCTCCAAAGCTACAGAGAAATCCTGTCTCAAAAAAACCAAATAAATAAATAAAATATAAGCAAGTATTAGTTGCTCATAATTTCTTTATGTAGCGTTTCTCCATCAAATGCTTTATGAATCAATGCACATAGCCTTTGATTTACAGATAGATAGTGTACTTATTCAAAGGGCTGTCTTCTTCATGGTTACTTTTTTTGTTCTGTTTTATTTTTAATTAATAAATTAATTTGAGAAAGGATTTCGTGTAGCCCAAGCTGGCCTAGAACTCATTATGTATCTAAGGATGACCTTGAACTCCCAAACCTCCGTCCCCACTTTCCAAGTGCTGGGATTACAGCTATGTGCTACCACGCTGACCATGTTTCTTTTCTTTCTTTTTAAATCTTTCTCTAAGGCCAGTGGGCTGGCCAAATGGCTTGGTGGGAAAAGTCTACAACTGAGCCTGAGGCCTTGAGATCAATCCCTGGAACCCACGTGGTAAGACTGTGACCTCTCCATGTGTGCGTCCCCTTCCCATGCACACTAAATAAACAAAATGTAATAACACTAATGAAATCTCGATCTCTGTTCTCAGGAAGTCCATCCTTTCTGCAGTTTTTATCTCTTCGTAGGACACCTGCAAGAGACACTGAACATTTCCTGAGCTAAAACTGTCTTTTCTCCACTTCCTGACATGCTGGCCTGCCAGCTGGCCACCTTCCGTTCTCATTCACTCAGGGTGGGTGACTCACTTCTCCCTGAGCTGGCTTGCAACTGCTGCTCCAGTCAAAAGTCTACATAGCACTTTACCTGTTGGAATCAAGCCATCCTGCAGTTCCCACCACACAGGTAACAGATCTGGCCTGGAGGATTAAAGGTGACTCCTTGCCTCTACAGAGCACGCAAGTCTCCAGTTTCTAAATCCTTTGGCTTAACTGTTCTACTGTTGACATATATGCTTGTTATTATTTCATCTGATAGTTGATGAGGTCAAGTCATCAACTTAGAGGCTCAGCATCCTGACCAAATTTTCCTGGCCAGTGTCCCCACCTCCACGTTACCTTCCAGGGGCGAAGGATAATGACTGTCAAGCTCTCTGCAAAGCCTGGGGCTCCTTGGGCAGAAATCAGGCAGATGTAGTGACACTGAGAACCTATTATTCCCATGCTGGAGTGAGGGGGGGACTTCCTGTCATGAAGTATGGTAGCTTGAATGTAATTGGCACCCATAAAGTCATGGGTAATGGCACTATTAGGAGGTGTGGCTTTGTTGGAACAGGTATGGCTTTCCTGGAGGAATTGTGTCACCGTGGGGGTGGGCTTTGAGGTTTCCTATGCTCAAGATACCACCCAGTGTCACAGATGACTTCTTGTTGCCTGCAAGACGTAGGCCTCTCAGCTCCCTCTCCAGCACTGTGGCTGCCTGCATGCTACCATGTCCTACCATCTAACGGACTGGACCTCTGAGCTGCCAGTGAACCATCACAATTAAATGCTTTCCTTTATAAGAGTCATTGTGGTCATGGTCTCTTTACAGCAATAGAACATTGGCTAAGACATGAAGATATGTTGTCGACAGGTGGACTGGATGGTGACAGGGTCCTCTGTGGTCTTCAGCACTCATGCACATAGATGGCATAAGATGTCTGTCCTTTGTGGTAAAGCCTTGTAGAGGAGATGGCCAGAGAGAGCAGTCACTTCACACTGTGGTCTGGTCCCTAGTGGAAATGAGTGACTGGCACCCTCTGGTATAGCCCCCCAACAGCTCACAATCTTGGGGTTTGCTTGTTGTTTTGATGAAGATGCTGCTATACCCACAGGCACTCCCAAGTACATCATAACATCCCTTTGATTTCCTGTCAAAAGGGACACTGAGTGGAGACAAGGGGCTGGTGAAGTCAGGCGTCCGGTGTGGTCAGGGAGAGGAAGCCAGAAGCCCGGCCCAGCAGAGCAAATGGTCCATTAAAGTGAGTGCTCGGGGAAGTAAAAGCGAGCCAGGCAACTGTGGGCAGTGAACAGCGCTCAGAAAGGAACAGGGAAACCACAGAAGAGTCAAGGTCAGAAGCCAATAGAAACACTGACATTCAGACGCAGGCAGCTGAAGAATCAAACAAAGCAGAAGGGGACCCCTCAACTGCCTCAACACGCAGGTGGGCCACAGCATAACCCTTCAGAAGACCTCACACCGGGTAGTTTTAGAAAAGCAAGGGAGGAAAAGCTAAGAAGCGAGAGAAAGGAGGAGGGCAAGGGACACAGCAGGAGCCAATGTGAGCACAAGAGAGGGCAGATATCATGAGCGTGCGAGGATGCTTCACAGAACCCAGAACCCCTTGATGGTTTCAGGGACGTGAGGGGAATGAGACCCCTCTTTCTCTGCCCGATTCAGCTAGACTTGACTGGCCAGTGAACCCCAGGGATCCCCTTCTCTGTGCCTACCCAACGCTTGGATTACAGACATGCTCTGCTTTTCACACAGATGGTAGGAATCTAAATGCAGAACCTCATGGCTACACTTCCAATTAAGGTACCTCTTTAACCCCTCTGCTTGGCCTTTTGAGGCAAGACTTTACCCTGTAGCCCAAACTAGCCTAGAATTTTTGGCATCCCTCTGGTCTCAGCCATCCAAGTGCTGGCATTACAGGCATGCACCACCACATCTGGATTTCTTCTGCCTCCCATGCCACCCCTAGACAATTTCTTACCCTGTGTAAGAAAGAATTCTGAATGGCCTACTTGTGGTCAGGTCCCTACCATGGGGCGAAATCACCTTGCCTAGGTTGGGTGTCAGGTTATATTTAGGTTGGCTCGCAAGAACTTCCCAGAGGGTCAAGGCCCATCCTTCAGTCTCAGTGCCCAGACCAGGTGGTGTCACATGAAGATAGAACAAATAGCAGAAATGAAAGGGTGCCGTGAGGATGCAAGGGGCTACCGCAATTCTTTTACCAACATTCGTAACTGGGAGAGCACCCAGAACCCCGACTCTGTTAGTGCCTTTGCGTCAGTGATGTCAGCTCTTACGCACCAGAGAAAAACCCTGCGCACATCGAGACCCTGAAAACGGAAATGGCTCTCCTTCACCTGGGATTGGGTTCTAAAGTCTTTTGTTGCAGAAGATGCTGCAGGGGAAGGCAGGTGTTCTAAGACCAGATCATCAGGTTCACAAAGAAGAAGGCTCCCAGACTGGGTCATGACTTAGTAATGAAAAAAATAAACAAATAAAGGAAGGGTCGGGGAGATGATTGTAACAGTAAAAATACTTTCCACAAAAGCATGAGTGTAGCACGAATAATAAAAACCCAGAGATAAATATTGGGGCTCAACCTGAAAATCAGAAGAGCAAACCAACCTTGCCACTAGAGAGCTCTTATTCTATGAAATCTTCAGAATGAAAGAAATTCCTGTCTCCTCCCACCTTATATTCCTCTCTAATGCTGGGATTAAAGGTGTGCACCACCACTGCCTGGTCTGTGTGACTGACCAGTGTGGCTGTTTTACCTTCTGATCTTCAGGCAAGCTTTATTTATTTATTTATTTATTTATTTATTTATTTATTTATTTATTTATTTATTTATTACATATACAGTGTTCTGCTTGCATGTATACTTGCACACCAGAAGAGGGCACCAGATCTCATTACAGATGGTTGTGAGCCACTATGTGGTTGCTGGGAATTGAACTCAGGACCTCTGGAAGAGCAGCCAGTGCTCTTAACCTCTGAGCCATCTCTCCAGCCCCCTATTTATTAAAATACAAATAAATATCACTACACATGAGGACCTCGGTGTGACCACCAGTACTAACCCCCGCATCCCCTACAAACCCCTATGCATAGTGACATGCTTATAATCCCAACACTGGGAGGTGGAAACAGGAAGATCTCCGGGGCTCATTGGCCAGCTAGCCTAGCTGATTCTGGGACCAGTGAGAGATTCTGTCTATAAAAAAAAAAAAAAAAGTGAGGAGGATACCCAGCGTTAACCTCTGTCTCACATTATGTATCAGCTCACACACATATGTACACACAGACACAAAATTAAAATATGATTCTTGGGGCTGGAGAGATGACTCAGCGATTAAGCGTGTGTCCATTCTTCTAGAGGACTTGGGTTTGGTTCCCAGCACCCACATCAGGCAGCTCACGAGTTCCTATGACTCCAACTCCAGGAGACTCAACGCTCTCTTCGGGAATCCCCAAGCAACTGTACTCACGCGGGTGCAGATACACATGCAGACACATAATTAAGAATCTTTTAAAATATGATTCTTAAGCACTGGTCAACAGTGTTTAGACAGCAAAATGACCAGACCATAAGGTTATATACTGGAGTCTGTTATCGGGGAAAGAAGTCAGCTGCTCTTTGTGTGGCTGCTGCTGATGGTCCTTGCTCAGCAGTGTCACAGAAGAGCTGCTATGCACAGAGTGCAGACACGGAGACAGGCAAACCACAGCAAGCCACTGATTCCTGCCCTACAGATTTCTACTTTCCCTGAATCCTTCCGCTCTGCAGCAGAACCAAACGATAACTATAAAGACTAAACTCAAGAGTGATACGGTGAATTTCCACTTACAATTTGTTTTAAAGTTTAGAATTTATAGTCAAGACTGCACCATCAGTTTTTACCAAGAAAGCCCTAAATTTCATTCAATGACAACCTGAGTTTGAAAAGGTTCTGAAGGCAACTCAGCAGGACCACGTCATCCCTACTTTACTGTATTCGCTGGGGTAAATTATTTAAGTTGCCTGTGCTATTTTGATAGGGGAGGTAACAGGAACCTGTTTCTTGAGGGTTACTGCAACACTTGAGAGTAAACACCGTGTTGTCTGAAGTGACCATTACAGGAGCCTGCTTTTCTCTGCTTTGTGGCCTTGGTTCTGGAGTGTTAATTACTAATAATTATTAATGTGCTTTGCACAGCCATTCACCAAGAAAGGCCCCAGGTAAAGGTGGGAGGAGAAATGTGGGTCGTTTGTTGAATATTTTTTGTTGTCAACATCAAAATGTAAAAATATGTATATCTGAACACTATGGAAGGAGGTGATGTCTTCTTCCCAGGTTGTAAAGACTAAATAGGGTTCTGTGTGAGAATATAGTTTTATACTATTGAATATCGACCATGTGAATATCTTGCCTCAGCTGCTCCAAAGTCCAGACTTTAAAAACACACTAGGAAGCCAGGTGGTAGTGGCACAAGGAAGGCTTTAATCCTGGCACTTGGGAAGCAGAGGCAGGCAGATATGGTTCAGGACAAGCCTGGTCTATAGAGTGAGTTCCAGGATAGCCAGAGCTACGAAGAGAGACCCTCTTGAAAGACAAGAAGTGGTCTGGAGAGATGGCTCAGTGGTGAGAGCCTCGGCTGCTTTAGCAGTGGAGCCAGAATCTTTTCCCAGCTCCCAGGAAATGGCTCCCAACCTTCTCTAACTTCAGTTCCAGGGGATATGATGTCCTCTTCTGGTCGCTGAAGGCACTGCAAGCAGGTGGCGCACTTACAGGCAAGCAGGCAGATCACTCATGTACATAAAACAAAAATAAAATCTTAAAAAAAAATACTCTAGCCAGGCGGAGGTGGCGCACACCTTTAATCTCAGCACTCGGGAGGCAGAGGCAGGCGGATCTCTGTGAGTTCGAGACCAGCCTGGTCTACAGAGCTAGTTCCAGGACAGGCTCCAAAGCTACAGAGAAACCCTGTCTCGGAAAACAAAAACAAACAAACAAACAAAAAAATACTCTAGTGGTGACTTGGGAAAAATGGATTGCAATACCAATATTGGATCAAATTTCTTTATGAGAGTAATTATTATTGTTGTTGTTGTTGCTAATGTTATTTAAGATAAATCTTATACTGTAGACAAAACTAGATTGGAATTCATTACGTAGACCAGGCTGACTTCAAATTCACAGCAATCCTACACCTGCAGCCTCTTGAATGCTGGGATCACAGGTGTTAGTCTCTAACTCTGACTTGGAAAGAATTTTTAAAGTGAGATAAATCACTTCTTAAACAATTATGTGAATGGGTATGGGTGAGCGCATATGTGCGAGGTGCCTGTAGAGACAGGAGGGAGGTATCAGATCTCCTTGAGCTCCATGGAATTCTAGCCAGGGGTGAACAATTCAGTCTAGGTGCTGGGAACTGAACCTGGGTTCTCTGTAAAAGGAGCCAGTGATCTTAACTGCCAAGCCTCTCTCCAGCCCTGGATGAATCCCTCTTAGACACAACAAATACTGAGATCCTAGAATCAGAACAAAATTAATGAATTCTGTTCTTCATTTTGCAACCTGATAAAACCAGGTGTGTATTTGTGTAAGGGTGTGAGCACACACATGTGTGTGCGTGTGTGTATGTGGTGTGTGTGCACATGTCTGTATGCGAGTGTATTGTGTGTATGCATGTGTGTATGCGTGTGCATGCGTGTGTGTACTATGAGTGTACTTTTGTGGCGGCCAGAAGACAACTTCATGCAGTTGGTTCCCTCTGTCCACTTTTACCTGGGTTCTAAGGCTCAGACTCAGGGTAGCTCATCTTGCTCAGCAAGCATTTCATGCACTGCACCATCTCACTGGCCCCAGAAGTGACAATCTCTGACGTATGGTTCACAGGCACAGTTGTAGCAGGCAGGATTTTTAATAGACAACAGTGACAATCATTAGAGATTACGGTTATGCGTGAGAAGCAGCAGAGCTGGCACATGCAGACATGGCACATGCAGACATGGCACATGCAGACATGGCAGGAATCCAGTCCTCTATGTAGGCAGAGCCTGGGTCCCAGTCTTGCACACAGCTGAGTTGGCTTGGGCTACAGAACACAATATTGGGGCCTGAGAACATGGAGAGATGCCTGAGTGTTCTTTTTTGATGCAAGAGAAGCAACGGAGAAACCTTGCTTGCTGTGTGTGTGTGTGTGTGTGTGTGTGTGTGTGTGTGTGTGTGTGTGTCCCACTCTGTGGCCCAGGCTGGCCTGGGACTGATTGTCTTCTTACTGTAGTTTTCCAAATGCTGAGATTTCATGTGCACACTACTTACTTCACCAGCCTAGGAGTGGCTTCAGGGTAAGTCTTACTCATGCAGAGAGACACATACCTGGTTAGAAGTGCCATCCTGCCCAAATGTAAGCAGGCTGCCCTGGTCTGAAAATGACAAAGACACAGGGGTCAAGTATGTGATGCCCAGAGAGGACAATGTCCCACCTGCTTACTGTGGAATCATGAAGCTTCTCAGAGGCTCTGACTTCCATTGTGGCCACCAGGGACGGGGCTGAGATGGACAGCTGGTTTCAGCAGAAAGGCCTCGCAAAAAACCTTCAATAACCCATGCTGTCCCTCTCCTAGACTCTGGGTTCAACGGTGGCTTTCTGAAGGGTTTTTCAATGTGCTGCAGGCAGGACTAGGTGACCGAGGTTTCACCAATAGAGAGCAGATTAGGACAGGGTCCTCCCCACCATCCACCTGGGAACAGCATTGCTTCCTGAGGAGCAAGAGGCAAGGTTGATGTGATTGTAGTATGTCTTAGCAGGGGCCTACCCTTCAACATGGAGCCAGGCTCCTGTAAGATATTCAGTTTAACTGAAGTGAGATGCTTAGAAAGTAGGCCATAGCATCTGTATTTACGGTAACAAATTTGGTGCACACACATTAGTGCTATTGTAGTATTTTCCAGACTAGGCAAAAGTGGAAGCAAGCTGCAGAACGCTGGGGAAGCCTGTGAGGTCTGGGCTTTATTGGGATGCTTTGCTATAGCTTTTCCAGAGACCTCCCTCCTGCCAGAGGTTTTATCCCTGAGGCACTGCCTCTTTCTTCTGAGACTTCATTCTCCCCTGCTGCCGACACTGCAAACACTGGCAGTGGCTCAGCGCCCTGCATCCCTTCAACGGAGTCTGCACCACGGTTGATGTTCGTTTTTATTCGGCAGTCTTACTATGTCACCCGGACTAGCTTAGAAATGACTACATAGCTCGAGCTAGCCTTGAACTCACAGCAATCCTTCTGCCTCAGTCTCCCAAGTGCTAGAATGACAAGCCCGAGCCACCACGCTGGCTGACACGTCCTTTTTAAACCGACAGACTTCCTTGTCTGTTCCAAGCCAGCGTGAATTCCACAGGAAGAGAGGGCCGCGTGGCGCGCCTTTAGCTCCACACGCTCTTCCCAACCCAGCGCGATCTTCCCTTCCCCGGCCCGCCCTGAGCTCCACGCCCAGCGCGCCCTTCCCCTCTTTGGGTAGCTGGCACTACCCGGGGCGGCGGAGGAGAGGACAAGCCGGGTGGATGGCGGGAGGAGCCCGACCGCCAGGCGCGCTGGCGGGCGGCGGCGTAGCAGGAAGCTCCCATTCATAAAGCGAACACCTGCTCGCCGCCTCCTGCCTCTCCCCACCCGCGAGCAGCCTGGGGAGCTTGGGTTTGGCAACCTTCACGGTGTCGCCGCCAGGCGCCAGGTCCTCTCCGCTCCGGGCCTCGTCGTCCACGACCAGCCTCGGTAGATCCGAGGAGACAAAAAAAAAAAAAAAAAAAAAGCTTGTGGCATGATACGTAAATCAAACCTCGCCCTTTGGCGCGAGGCTGTCCGACATTTTGTGCTTTGAAGGCTTTTGCGGGGAAATAGATTTAGGAAGCGACTGTCGCACTGCTCTGCGGGGCCTTTTTTCCAAGCTGTTGGCCTTTTAGCGGCCGCTGTTTACGCTTGCATGGTGGCCCGGAGTGGGCAGGGCGGCAGCGGGCCGGGGGCGCTTTGGCAGGCGGGGCGGGGCGCCGTGCTAATTCACCCTGCAGTCTCCATCCCAATCGCGAGCTGCTCTCCACAATGATCCTCCCCGCGCAGCCCTCCGACCGGCCCCTGACTGCCAGCAGCGAGAGGCGAGCCCTCATTCGCTGAGCTGACGCCTGGCTCCCCGCCCCCTAGCCCCGTTACTCTCGCTCTGGAAATTACAACTCCTGGGCGCTCGGCGCGGCGGGCGCGGGAGGCGGCGGGGCCGGGAGGGGATCCCCGAGCCAGCGGGCGCTCGCTCCCCGCCCGCCGCGGCCGCGTGGTGCGGCCAAGGTCAGGGGAGCTGCAGGAATCGGAGCTGGCGAGACGAGTCGGGGACGCGGGTCGATACCGGCCTGCGAGGTGGCAGCTCTGCGAGCAGCGGCCGGGGACCTCCGGGCCGGGGGATGCCGAGGTGGCCGCGGCAGCACAGCAGCCGGGCTGGCGGAGCGCACCGGGAATCCACGCCGAATCCTTCTCCACCCGCTCGCGGGCGCTGTCCGCCGTCTGGTGGTGCTGAACCAGTCCTGGCCCAGCCGCTCGTGCGGCTGCCAAGAGCTGGGTAGGGGCGGGGCGCTCGGAGAAGACGACTTCGGGCCACGACGATGCGGTGCCCAGCTCAGTCGCCTAGCTGACTGACAGCAGCGGGCCACTGGTCCTGCATGGAGGGGAGACACAAGGTATCCGGACGGCGCGGCTGCTGCTGCTGATTCATCACCGGGACAACCTCGGAGGCCACCGCGAGGGCTGTCCGCCACCTTCAGACGGCCGCCTCTGGTGCGGGAGCCTCGCCCTCGGGAGGTGAGGACCCCTCCCTTCTCTGGCGGCCGAGCTTCTTAGGGCGGTGGCCTGAGGACAGAAAGGGGCGTGCCCCCTACCGCGGGTGAAGACAGCATGCCCGTGTAATGCCCCTGCCTCCCGTCTCAGCGTCGCTGACCTCGCCTGCCCCTCTGCTCTTGACTACGGAGCCTGACCATTCTTCGCTGGTCCCCGGAGCCGGCGCGGCGATGGAGGAGGAGCTGAAGTGCCCGGTGTGCGGCTCCCTATTCCGGGAGCCCATCATCCTACCCTGCTCTCACAATGTCTGCCTGCCGTGCGCTCGCACCATCGCGGTTCAGACCCCGGACGGAGAGCAGCACCTGCCCCCGCCTCTCTTGCTTTCGCGGGGTGCCGCCAACGCCGCGCCCCCTCCGGATCAGGACGCTGCGGCCGGCGCGACCTGCGGTAGCGCCGGAGCTAACACAGCTGGAGGTCTGGGCGGCGGGGCGGCCGGTGGTGGAGACCACGCGGACAAGCTGAGCTTGTACAGCGAGACTGACAGTGGCTATGGCTCCTACACCCCCAGCCTCAAGTCCCCCAACGGAGTCCGCGTGTTGCCCATGGTGCCTGCGCCCCCAGGCTCGTCTGCCGCCGCGGCCCGGGGCGCTGCCTGCTCCTCACTCTGCTCGTCCTCCAGCTCCATCACCTGCCCGCAGTGCCACCGCAGCGCGTCACTGGATCACCGCGGCCTACGAGGCTTCCAGCGCAACCTACTGCTGGAGGGCATAGTGCAGCGGTACCAGCAGGGCCGTGGGGTTGCTGCGGGAGCGGCTGCAGCCCCGGCAGTGGCCATCTGCCAGCTGTGCGACCGCACCCCACCGGAGCCGGCAGCCACTCTCTGCGAGCAATGCGACGTGCTCTATTGCGCCACCTGCCAGCTCAAGTGCCACCCGTCCCGGGGCCCCTTCTCTAAGCATCGGCTAGTTCAGCCTCCGCCGCCGCCAGCACCCCCAGATGCTACCCCTGTTTCAGCCGGCACATCCACCGCCCCCGGCGCAGGAGGATGCAGGAGCCCAGGGGGTGCCGGGGCCATCGCGCCTCGAAAGTTCCCCACATGCCCCGAGCACGAAATGGAGAACTACAGCATGTACTGCGTGAGTTGTCGGAGCCCGGTGTGCTTCCTGTGCCTGGAGGAAGGCAGGCATGGCAAACACGAGGTGAAGCCACTGGGGGCAACGTGGAAGCAACACAAGGTGAGCACTGGCTGTGTGGGGATGTCAGCCAGGGTGGAAGTCAAGAGAATCCTGGCCTCTTCTTGGGAAATTGTGGGAGGTTGGGCCTGAGGGTCAAACAGGATTCACTGCACCCATCCGCTCACACATTTGCTCTTCCGTCATCCATCTACCCATGTGTTTGTTCATCCACGCATACTTCCATTCATGCCTCCATCCACCTATTCTTGCATTCACATATGCAAGCATGTATCTGTCTATCCATCAGCATGTTCACAGATCCATCCATCCATCCATCCATCCATCCATCCATCCATCCATCCATCCATCCAGTGTTCATGAATGCATGCATGTATACATCCATCCACCCACCCGTCCAAGGATTCCAGCATCACAATCTGGCCAGTACTCAGTGGATCAGGTACCCCTGCACTGGGCATTGGATGGGTGGGTTATAAAAATGACTTGATAAGCTTCCTCTCTGAGACTTTCCTATTCTTCTGCAAAGGGTTGCCAAAGCACAGAAAACAGGGCTCTCACTCTTAAAGTATAAGGCACACTGCCAGGACTACTTCCTTCTAAGGGAGGAAAAGGTTTTCAGGTGCAAGTGGTATCATCTGGCTGTAGGATCCCATATGAAGTCTTCCTTGGCTCTGCCACCAAGGCAGGGAGACAGCACCCCGCTCAAACACCCTTAAGCACCCGGGGCTCACCTTGTACTGTTTCTACACACCCTCCACCAGCTTCACCTCACCAAGCAGATACACTTTTTCCATTTCAGATTCCAGGGAAGAAATGTCTCTTTCTTCAATTAGTTTCCAGCTTGTTCCATGCCCGAAATTCCTTTCAGCCCATAGAAACGAGGCGATGCCTCTTGGGCTATGCAAGAGATTTTGGGTGTGTCCTTCTAAGACGGGAGAGTGGTTTTCCCCAGAGTCCTCTTGTCTGAGGCTCTAATACTGATGCTGTGGAGAAATGGCAGACCAAGTTCTCAGTAAGAGACCAAACACATCTGCCTACAGCCTTCCCTCTGGGAGTGTCACTGTTAGCCACTTATGCCTGGCAGCAAGTTCTCTTCTCTGACACGGAGTGAGAGAAAAAGCCATAACAGTCTGCTTGGGCTGGGCCGTTCACCAGTCATCAGAGCAAAGTCAGGCCAGCTCCTCACTTGACATTCTATCCAGGTCTCAATGCAAATTAGAGTGATGTGTCCATGGACCATGAAAAAGGCTGCATTTCATGTACCCAACCTTCAGATGCAAGAGGTGCCCGACTATCCAACAAGAAATACAGTGTGTGTATTTGGGTTGAGCAGAGCCATAGGAAACTAAGGCAGCTTGCCAAGACACCTTATCGCAAGAACAGCAAACAGCCCAGAGCAGCCAGAGATGCGGCTTATCTATGTGAAACGCAATGCATAGTTACTTTTATGTTCTCATCTGCTACAATAAACATATGTTGTTATGATAATTTAATATTTAGAAGACTTTGGGTTTTTTTTGTTTGTTTGTTGTTTTTTTTTTTTTTTCAAGACAGGGTTTGTCTGTGTAACAGCCCCTGACTGTCCTGGAACTTGCTCTGTAGATCAGGTTGGCCTTGAACTCACTGAGATCTGCCTGTTTCTGCCTCCCAAGTGTTGGAACTAAAGGTGTGCACCTCCCTGTGACCCCTTCTCTCCATGCTCCATCCCTCCCTCTGCTGAGGAGTTTTGTTTTGTTTTAAGATCTTCTTTCACATACAATGTAATTCAGGCTGGCACTAAACTCACGAAAATCCTGTTTTCTGTCTCCTGAGTGCTGGGATTGCAAATGCAAACCACGGCACACAATTAGAGTTTATTTATTATATGTATTATACATAAGTGAAAAATATAGACATACAGAAGTACAGAAAAAAGTAAGCAGAGAACCCTTTGCAAATTTGCCTTGGACAAGGAAATGTGTTCAGTAGATGTGGGATCAGATCTGTAGTCTCAGAGCAGGGATTCCCAACAGGGCCAATGTGCATCTCCACCCCGGCTCCTCCTGGCACCGAAAGGTCCTGAGATTGGGCTTCCACCACAGCTAGTGATCCTTCAGTGCAAATGAGAAGTGGCTCAGTGACCCAGCCCCTGCTATGTCCTCCTGGAGCAAAGCCCTGCTCTGGGCTTCCACAGCCTTGGTTCCACAGCTCAGCCTTGGGAGCTACTAGCTGTGTGGACTTAAGCTACTTAACTTTGAACCCACTGGGAATAACATCTAGTTTGGATTCTTGTGGGATGGGGTAAGTAAGCGCATAGCCTCCAGTGTAGTACTCAAGGCATTAAGTGTCATTTGTCATTTTAGGGTACTTATACTTAATCCATGAACAGGGCAGCAGCACCCTGTTCTTTTAGCCCTGTTGACTTGGAAAAAGCAGCAACTGGTGACTGTGGATATTTTTTTTTCTGAATTTATTTCAGTTTTCTTTCATTGGTATGCTTTTTAAACTAACATTTGTTTTTGGGTTTTGTTTGTTTGTTTGTTTTCCCCCAAGACAGGGTTTCTCTGTGTAGCCCTGGCTGTCCTGGCACTCACTCTGTAGACCAGACTGGCCTTGAACTCACAGAGATCTGCCTGCCTCTGCTTCCCAAATGCTAGGATTAAAGGCGTGTGCCACCACTGCCTAGCATCTTGATGGGCCATTTTTAAACAAACTTACTTTATGCCTTGCTATTCAAGTTTGCGCAACCCCTTCGCCTCAAGCCTCCTCATCTGAAAGTGAAGAAGCTGCAGTTTGTAAACTTGGATATAGTTGATGAGGAAACGAAAGAGACACAGCAGCTCACTTGGTAGAGCACTTGCCGCTACCGACAAAAACCTGGGTTCCAGCCTCAGCACCCCATAAAGCAGATGGCCCGCACCTGTCATTCCAGTACTCAGAGTGGAGGCGGGAGGATCAGGAGTTCACGGTCATCCTCAGCTACATTCTGAGTTTGAGGTCAGCCCGGGAGACAGGAGTCCCTGTCTTTCCACAGTTTGTGAGATAAAAGACTTTGCAGGTGGGAGTTCCAAGTGGGGAAGGGTGAGTTGGCCTTCTACACGGGTGGGACTTTCTGGCCTTCCATTGCGGCTGGGACGTTTGTGAGTTCTCCCAGCATTTGGCAGCCTTCTCACTGGGAATGAGACATATTCTCTGTTGCTTTCTGGGATAACTGAGGTACAAGTGCAAGGAAACCCAATCACTAATATCAAATCAACTTCTTTACAACCCCAGAGAAGCAGCAAAAGTCACTGGACTAGTAGTCCTTCCCCTGTGCCCTCCACCCCACCCTCTCCAGGCCAGGAGGCCCTGAACTCCCTGCTGTTTCAGCACCCAGAGCCAGCTGAACACAGGGTTCTCCTAGAAGCCCAGGAGTCCATTTCTAAGGGACATACCCACTTTCCATATAGCCTGCAGTGACATCACTTTAGAGCCCCAAAGGCAGCCCCATTCGGGTTTCTGAAGCATACACAGATCCTGAGCGGGCCAGGCTTCCGTATGTCAACAAGTTCCCAGGAGAGGCAACTGTGCAGAGCTGCAAGCTGCGCCGCCAGCAGCTGGGTCAAAAGTGTTCTTCTGGAAAGGCCAGACACCGAGTAGTTTCAGTTTCACAGGTTACCTGGCATCCGCTGCACCCACTCAGTCCCACCAAAAGCAGCTATCAGTGACCACAGGTCAAGGCCAACAAGAGTAGCTGATCAAAACCTGATCCCCCCACCCCGAAACACCTGGGTGGTCCTCAAAGGTCTTGCTTTCTCGTAGGTTCTCTCTTGTTTCCGCCACTGTGCTGCACACTCCAGGTTGGCTGGTCTAGGGGTTTCAAGTGGCCCTCCTGCCTCTATGCCTCCTCTCTCCCACAGGAGAGTTGGGGTTACACACAGCACGTGGTCTGGTGCTTATGATTTTTTAACCTAAGGGAATAATCAAGATGTAAGCAAAGATTTCAGTAAGAGAATGTTCAGCTGGGTGTCGTGGCATATATCCGTAATCTCAGCATTCAAGAGGCGGAAGCAGGAAGAGGATTGCTACAGGTCTGAAAAGTGAGCCTGGGTTTGCGGTTGATTTCTTGTTGTTGCAGCGGTGGCCATCTTTCCTCTTGTATGTAAAGAATATTCTTTAACAGTTGGGCGGTGCTGGCATTTCCATCTAGTGGCTCACAAACACCTGTAACTCCAGATCCAGGATATCTGACACCTTCTACTGGCCTCCCCAAGCACACTCACGTGCACATACACACATTCAGATACAATACACATTAATAGTAGTAGTAGTAGTAGTAATCGCTTTGAAAAAATTAGGTCTAGGCTGTGCTGGGCAAATACTTGGCCTTAACCCAATCCCCCAATCTTTGATTCTAGCTTGTGATCTTTTTTAAACATCTAGGTGATGTCTAAAAACTAGGAAATGAATGAAATGTGATTAACCAGAAAGGTTTCCTCGAGGGAGAAAGAAGCCCTGCTGTCACTCAGCAAACCACCGCCATCTGGATGATGGCTAATGCACAGAGTTGTGTCTACACAGCTCCCAGCCGCTGCTGGCACTCCCTGTTTTAAGCAGAGCTGACTGTAGCTCTTCACCATCATATCCTTCACCGAGTTATGTCTCAGGAAAGTCTGTGCTACAATCTGGCCACTGAAGAGCCATGACCGCTAGTGTCCTAAGGACCAGGGCTTCGGGAGGAGCTGTTATTCACCTCAAAGGGTAAAAATCTCAGCATGGGTCCAGGAGATGGCTCAGTCAGTGACAAGCTCACTTGGCAAGGGTGAGAGCCCGAACTTAATCTGCAGAAACACATTAAAAACTAGCATGGTGGCTCACGTTGGTAGCCCCAGCAACTGTGAGATGGAGGTGAGATAGGCAGGTCCCTTTAGCTCACTAGCCAGTCAGCTTAGTTTTGACAAAGTTCCAGGCCAATAGGAGACTTTGTCTCAAACAAAGAAGTTGGAAGAAGGTGCTTGAGGAGTGAAATTTAAGCCTGTCTTTTGACATGCATACATATAAACGAACACACACATTTCTCTCCCCCCCACACACATGCACATGCGCGTACACCCATCACAGCAAATACAAAATAAAATAGTCGAGTGGGTAAATGAGATGGGCAGCTTTGAACAAGAGATAGGTACTAAAGTGTGAACGACAGTAATGAGCGTGTACCCTTAACTGCTGAGCCATCTCTCCAGCTGAGATGCTCCTTTCCAAAAAGGCCATTCTGCTCTCTGGGAACAATGAGGAGGCAGGAAGTGTAAGCAGAGACATTCGCAGCAGACGGAGCTGTAAGTGTGTGAATTACATCAGGAGAAAGGGCCACAGAGGTGGAGGGGAGCTTTTGCTTTTGCATTTGTCCCTGCTGGGGATCCTCTAAGCATCTTGCACCTGTGGTTTGATATCCTTTGTTACTTTGCAGAACTGCTGTCTCCTGTATCCTCAGCTCACTTGTCTCCATTATGACAGCTCCTTCCCCACACCTCTTCTCTCACCCTTCTCAGATTCCAATGGCGTGTCTATTAGATTGTTGGGTATTGCCTTGTGTTTCTGTTTCCCATATGCGCTGTTCCGTTTCTCCTCGTCTTTTGTGTTACGGTCTGAATAGCATCCATTGCTGCATCTCCGAGATCACTAGCTCTTGCCCAGGCTGTGTCAAGCCTTCTGATTACCTCACCACCTTGAAGCCTTCTCAGTATCTCAGTAGTTCTTCCCACTTTCTCACAGCCAGAAGACCCTCAGGGTGTGCTCCCAGGACAGTCTCTGTTCCTTACCCAGGAAGAGAGGAGCTTTCTTCTCTTCTCCCTCAGCTACAGAGTGGTCTTCATGCTGCTCCTGAAGAATAGTGCTCTCCTGAATTGTATAGATGCTTATGATCTACCTTCAATTACTCTTGAAGTACAGATGAACCAACAAGCCAAAAAAAAAAAAAAAAAAACAAACCAAAAAAACAAAAACAAAACATAAGCTTGCAGGAAACCAGAGGAAGTGAGTCCTCTGAAAATCAGCCTCAAGAGTCCCCTACTCCCTAGGTGTCCCAGGGACCATCACAAAACCAATATGCTGCTGGAGATGTTGACAACAGGAAACCAGGATCCTTGTGGTTGCTGGAAGAAGCTGCTCTTCCCAGCAGTGGGTACCACAGGCTCCAGAATGACAACTGTGCATGTTGAGACGGCATGCCACCGTCTGACATCACACCTGACATGGCATCACTGTAGCTCATCAGCTTGTTTGGCCTCCCTTATTGGTTCTGTCATTCTAGCCATCACTGCTGAGTATTGGTCGTCACACAGCCCCACTTGCCCAGCCAGGCTCCACACCTGTAGTTTACTAAGACTCACCTACTGGTAGAGCACCAGGTGTTTAAATGCTGGCACAGCCGGGCGGTGGTGGCGCACGCCTTTAATCCCAGCACTCGGGAGGCAGAGGCAGGCGGATCTTTGTGAGTTCGAGACCAGCCTGGTCTACAAGAGCTAGTTCCAGGACAGGCTCCAAAGCTACAGAGAAACCCTGTCTCAAAAAGCCATAAATAAATAAATAAATAAATAAATAAATAAATAAATAAATGCTGACACAAATCAGAGGCATATTAAGAAACATGACATTGTATCTAACAAAACTGAGGAAACTTGAGTTATTAGCTACCCATTTGGCACTGGGAAGTTATGGAAATGTCTGTAGACAATGGAGAGGTCTGGTGGAACAAAGCCACGTAGAAGGGATGTCTAGCTTGAGAGGCAAAGAAAGGTCTATCCTTAGCCCCATTTAAACCTCACTGGAGAACTGGCAGAGCCAGGTTAGAATTCTTATCCATTTTCATCATTTTTGCTGTGGGATAATGCTCTTGTACACTATAAAGATTTGTTCCTTGTACTGGTTTAATAAAACGTTGATTGGCCAGTAGCCAGGCAGGACGGATAGGTAGGGCAATCAGACTAGGAGAATTCTGGGAAGAGGCAGAGACTCAGTCATCCAGAAGCAGAGGAAACAAGATGAGAATGCCTTACTGAGAAAAGCTGTGGAACCCGACGGGACAGAAACTTCTGTCTACACATTTTACTCTGTTTTGCCAATAAAACCTGATGGAAGACCCCTTTTGAACACCTCAATTACTTTCCAAGCTCCTGAAACAGAAGTGGGGAGAGAAAAGAAGCAAGAAAAAGGGATCCAAGAGGAAATGGCAGAAAGGGATCTAAGAAGTTGATGGAGAGGATGATTTTGGATGATTCTTACCTCTGGTCATTTAAGTGGGCAAGAGGCACCTGTCACATTACGAACAAGAAACCCAGAACATCCGCAATACCAAGCAGGGTGGCGCACACCTTTAATTCAAGCAATGGGGAGGCAGGGGCAGGCAGATCTCTGAGTTCAAGGACAGCCTGATCTACAGAGCAACTTCCAGGACAGCCAGGGTTACACAGAAAAACCAAGTCTTGAAAAGCCTAGAAGAAGAAGAGGAAGAACAAGAAGAGGAAAGAAAGGAAAAGGGAAGAAAGGAAAGAGAATGGCAGCAGTGTGCATACTACTGAACGTACATGGAGACAGTTCTCAGTGTAGAACAGGAGAGAGGCATGGGGGCACGGGAGAGGCAAGTCAGGGGTCAGTGGAGTAGAGGGATGTGGATGGTAAAGGGTGTAATCTAAATTGTGAGACAGACACAATTTATTTATTTATTTATTTGGGTGATTTGACCACAGAGATGAACTGAGACAAATTCTCATTAGTCATTATTGTCGTGGAAGCGATTCCATTAGTTTCCAAGACCTGATCCTAGAGGGGATGCTTTGGTTCTGAGACACCAATACTTGAGCTAACCTGACCATAGTGAGGTCATCTTGATTTTAGGGTATTGAAACTATAACCTGTCTGGTCCTAAAGAAGTTTTGGTTTGGGGGTGACAAGGACCTTGCCTGGCTCTGCTTGGCATGTGGTCTAGCTTCATGGCTGAGGCTGAGATTCCGGTGCAGGATTGATGTCCATACTTCCCCAACCAGGCTTGTTCTTGTTGCTGGTGGGGTATGACCTGAGCTACTGTCTGCTCAGGAAATGTGACTTGTGCTCACTTTTACTTCTTCCCACCAGTTGGGTAGTCTCAAGTCCTCCAGTGGGCACTTATTCTAATACTAGAACCTGCTTTAAAAACTAGAATTCCATCTTGTTAGACTCTCGTTATTCACACCTGCATGGCGCCGTGCAGCTGACAGAGCCTGACATGATCTCTTCATTTCTGAGCCATCTCTAGACACCACACACATAAATAACAGCGTAATTCAAGGACCCTCTGAGCAAGGATCGCGCCTTAATTGTGTCTTTGTACTCTAGTAGCTGGCGGAGCAGCCGGCACTCAGGAGGTCAAAAGAACCTTTATCGAGTAATGAATAAGCTGTAACCCTGGGATGTATGCTAATGTCAATACCATAGATTATTATTTCAGAGCAGATACTATTAACTGCTCACCGAGTCATGCAGCAGAGACTCACAAAGGAAGGGTCATTCTTAGGGGACTGTGTGTAAAAATACAAGGAGAATAATCAATGTCTTTCTAAGTACACATTTCAGTGCACCCTGAGCTCACTTCTGCCTCATCCTTCCTGCCTGGCTGGCTGGCTGGCCCTCTTTCCCTCCCTCCCCTTCCCCCTCTTCCTCCTTCACTCTCTCTCCTTCTTCCTCTCCCTCTCCACCTTTCCCGTCCCTCTCTGTCTCCCCCTCCCTTCCTCCGTCCCTCCCTCTTGCCTGCCTGCAGCCGATTTCTCTTTTTGTGTGTGTCAGAAGCAATCAGCTGACCTCGCAAGATGACAGGAGCCAGCTGGGAAATGCTGGCATGCTTCTTCTTGACCCAGAGAATACATACACTGGGCGTAGGTTTGCTGGACCAACTTACTGGAATGCCTCATGGGCAGAGAAGGTATGGGCAGGCAGAGGAAGCTAGTTACAGAGAAGGTGGTTGTAGAATTTGATCATTTGCCATTTGTATTAAACAAGACAATGCATTCTTCTTGGATGAAGTTTTTCTTGTCTATGTACATGCTTATGATGGTATTGTGCACTTATGCATTTGAGTACACTTGCATCGGGGTGACGGTAGAGGCCAGAGGTCCACGTCAGGTATCTTCTTCAATGGTTCTCCAATGGCTAGGCGGGCTGGCCGATGAGCTTCAGGCATCTGCCTTTCACCATGCCACGCGGCACTGGGGTTACAGATACTTGACTTTTACTTAGGGGCTGTGGACTCGGGTCCCCAGGCATGCACAGCGAGGACTTTACTCTCTGAGCCATTTCCCCAGCCCAGAGACAGATGCACTTTAGTGACCAACACAATAGTTGCCACCTGTCACGTGTCACAAGGCAAAGCCCAGTCATTGTCATGCTTATTACTGTAAGTGCAAAGGCCGAGTGGCAGAGACTGCTTCCCTGTCCGCAGCCAAGCCTCTGTGCCCTCGCGCGGTGAGGCTTAGACTGGACATCTCTCATAACTGTACCCTCTGTGAGAATTGGAAGCATGGCTGGCCTGCCCTAATTGTCCTGTTCCCCTGGCTGCCTCCGGGAAAGAGCTGCTCCAATCTCAGGGTCTGTCACTGAACAATGTAGTGAAAACAGGACTGAACCCCAAAGAGCTGGTTCATTTGGAACTGTCCTCAAGTCCCCTAGTCTCTGTCTGCTTCAGGAAAGGCTGGGTGGGGACTGATTAGAGAGAGTTGGCAGGACGCCATCACACTTGCAGAGCACTTGGGTTTCTGGGCTTCTGACTCATTCTGAAGGCGGTGGGCCTAGGCCTGCCTTCTCCTCTTCTCCGATGTCTGTTTGTGTTCTGTGGACAAAGTACATGCGTGGTGCAATTCCATCTTGTGGCTATTCATGAAGGGCTAGAAGAAAAGACTATACCTAATGGGTTCATTGGTTGGAGTTATCAGATAAATCAGTGCAAATGAAGTAGCTTACAATAAGAGATCCCAGCACTCAGGGAGGCAGAGGCAGGCAGATCTCTGTGAGTTCAAGGGCAGCCTGGTCTGCAGAGGGAGTTCTAGGACATCCAGAGATACACAGAGAAACCCTGTCTTGGAGAAAAACAAACAGATCCATCTTCTACATTGCAGGGACCGGAGACTCAGGCCAAGGTGTAAGTAGGTAGGCTCTGCCCAAGGATCCGGAAAGCATCTGGTCCAGTAGTCCCATGGACAGAGTAGTGTAACTCCAGCCCTTACATAGTTCTCCCATGCGAATTGTCAGACTTTTTGTCCCTGGGATAAATAACTGAAAGAACAACAAGGAGCAAAGATGGTGACCAGGGAGTTGGCTCCGTGGGCATAGCACTTGCCATGCAAGCATGAAGACCTGAGCTCGCATTCTCTGCGCCCAAATCAACAGAGCGTGGCCACATACGTCTGGATTCTGGGTATTTTCCTACATAGCTGGATTTTGCTTGAATTCTGTTTCTTCTGCGTCAGTGAAATGTGGCAAAGGCCTTTGGGGATGATGGGTTTTTGTATTTTGGTTTGGTTTTTGTTGTTGTTGGATACAGGGTTTCTTTGGCTGTCCTAGAACTAGCTCCGTAGACCAGCCTGGCCTCGAACTCACAAAGATCCTCCTGCCTCTGCCCCCCTAGTCCTGGGATTAAGACTGATGGTTTTAACAGTGGTTCTCAACCTGTGAGTCAAGACCCTTTTGGGGGTCAAACGACCCTTTCACAGGGGTCATATATCAGATATCCTGAATTTCATATATTTATATTACGATTCATAACAGCAGCAAAATTACAGTTCTGAAGTAGCAGTAAAAATAATTTTATGGTTAGGAGTTCCCACAACATGAGGAACTGTATTGAAGGGACACAACATTGGAGAGCTGAGAGCCACTGGTTTAAGACATCAGCACATGTCGGGGCATGTCTGCCTGGTAAGGTCCAAAGTGGAACTCAGCCATCTTCATACTCCTGTTGGGTACAAAGCCACACCAGATCTCAGCTTCTCACTGCTGCTTCTCTGGACAATGTGGAAACTTCCCTGACCTGTTGTCCAAGCGCAAATAAACCATTCGTTCCACAAATATTTATTAGATGAGACAGGCAAGGTCTCCATCTCTCAAGGCCAAACAATTTAGTCAGAGGAAAAGTCAACACAGGAGGATAGTCTAGTAAAGGCAAGGGCTGCTTGCTCCAGGCTGGAGCAAGACCAGACACGATAGGAAGTAAAGAAGCCATTTCAGGTGACTGCAGACCCTTGCAACATGCGGCATATCAGAGGGATGCAAATCTGGCTGTCTCTCTTTGTTTGTTAATTTCTTTGGTTGATTGAGACCCTGTCTCATTCTATAGCCCAGGCTTCCTGGAACTCATTATATAACTCAGACTAGAACTGAACTCACAGCTATCCTCCTGTCTCAGCTTCCTGAGTGCTGGGTTTACACATGTAAACCACCATACTCAGCTCTTTCTTGGGTCTTGCCTCCCATGGTTGCCCCCCAAAACACCTGGACTCAGACCTCAGAACTGGTCTTCCTCAAAGCCTAACCTGCCGCTACCCTGCTCACTAATCTCATCCAGTGGCCCAGTGGGTGGCTAGTCTTAGGGAATGCTGGACATGATATAGCTGCTCATGAGGACCATAGGAAGGACATGAGGGACAGTTGCCAGGCCTGATGTAGCGGGTTCCTGGTAAAAAACTGAAAGGCCATCTATCTCCTTTGATTGATGGTCAGTTTAGGGTGTTTGCCTGAAGGTTGTTCTGCTTGGATCTCTGGTCAGCTTTTGTTTTGTTTGGGTTTTTTATGGGCTTATGTTATTACTGAGACAGAGTGTCACCATATGGACTAGGCTGGCCTTGAACTTATGATCCTCTAGCCTCATCCTACTAAGTATTAGAAATACATACATGGGTCCCCATGTTACTTGAGGTCACCTCTGCACAGGCTGGTGGGTCTCAGATGACAACAGAAGCTTCTGAAGGTAATGTTAGGCCCAGAATCCTGGGCTTCCCTCAGGCATCTCTGGGGTGGAGCAGCAGACTGTATTTCTAAGGAAGTTCCTGGATGCTGGTCCCCTGTTCAGGGCCCCACCAGAGAACCAGGGGACTATCTAGCACCACATTCCCCAGCTCATTCCTGCAGTGGATACTGACTTAACACAAGTTCACTTCTGCATGGGAGCTCAGCTGTGAGTTCTAGGTACCCCATCTGAGGCGGTTGCTGTCCTTGGAGAGAAGAGTCCTAGGTACCCTATCTGAGGCGGTGCTGTCCTTGGAGGAGAGTAGGGATGGTGAGCCTTCTAAGTTGGGCAGTTACTAAAGAAGATTATGAAGAACAGAGGAAGGGAGGGATGGGGTTGATTCATTGGGTTCAATAAACGGTGACATCCGAGTTGACACAGGAAGGAAATGGGTGTGAGGAGGGGAGGTCCTGGCTTTTCTGGTTCAGTTCTGTTCCATGCTCAACATTTTTACTCTAAAACTATGGCTCGGGTTAGCTCATAGATCCGGGCCTGGCTTGGGGGCTCGCCCTGGCCTGAGTGAAAGAAAAGGTGACTGTTTGGAGATACACATAGGTAGGTGGAGGGTGGAGCCTGACTGGGGTCAGCAATATTTACAGTACTACTGATGGGAGACAGATTTGTCTGTGGCAGGAAGAGAAAGGCCAGGCCAGGCAAAGGCCTGTGCTCATCAGTGTTCCTGTCCAGAGCACTGCAGCCATCAGGGCAGGCTGTTAGTTTCAACCAATTAGCTCACAAGTCTGGAATGCAGCTTTGGGGTCAGCGGGTAGAGTATGCACTAGTCAACACTCAGGTGCTGGGTAGATTTAGGTGTCAACCTGACACACCTAGAATCCCCTGGGAAGAGAGTCTCTCAATGAGGGATCATTGACATTGGGTTGGCTTGTAGGCACCTCTCTCTGTGTGGTGGTGGTGTCTTAACTAAGCTAATGAACGTGGGAAGACTTAGTCGGCTGTGGGCAGCACCATTTCCTAGGCAAGGAGTCCTGAACCGTATAAGAGGAAGAAGCCAGCTGAAAGCAAGCGAGCACGGAACCGTGCATGTATTTATTTATTTATTTTTAAAGATTTATTTATTTATCATTTATTTATTATTATATATCATATATACAGTGTTCTGCCTGCATGTTTGCTTGCATACCACAAGAGGGCATTGGATCTCTTTGTAGATGGTTGTGACCCACCATGTGGTTGCTGGGAATTGAACTCATAACCTCCAGAAGAGCAGCCAATACTCGTAACCTCTGAGCCATTTCTCCAGCCCCGGAACCATGCAATTATGCTCTTGACGGTGGGTGTAGTTCTCCATGTTCCTGCCTTGACTTCCCCACAATAATGGACCATAAGCTGGAATTGTGAGCCAATCTCATGCTTCCTCTCCTACATTACTTTTTCCAGGTTATTTTATCACAGCCATAGAAATGAAACTAGAACAACTCACCAAGGCCTGCCGGGAAATAGATCCATGTTGGTCTGGGGATGTAGCTCAGTGACAGAGTGGCTACTTAGCACGTGCAAGTAGCAAGATCCCGAGCTTCCCTCTCAGCCCCGCATGTAAACAACATCAACAAGAAATGGCAAACAGGCATGCACTGTCCGGATCAGCCGTCGCTTCTTTTCTAAGTGAGGACGACTTACCAAGGAGACTGGTTTAGTTCACTTACAAACAGGCTAGCACGAAGGGTGCAGGTGCATGCCTCCCGCGCTAACGAGCTTCTCCCTCCTTAATGTCTTTTCCAGGCCCAGCTGTCTCAGGCCTTAAATGGGGTTTCAGATAAGGCCAAAGAGGCCAAGGAGTTTCTGGTTCAGCTCAAGAACATATTGCAGCAGATCCAGGTGAGCAGATGCTGGTGCTGGACAGACCCGGTGGGATGTTTGTCACACAGTGGAAGAGGAGGGTTGGTCTTGAGACAGTGGTTTTCAGCAGTGATGTTTTTAGAGGACTGACATGTCTGGTTGTACTGTCCTGGGTACTGAAGGTGCCACTCTCCATCCGTTTACACGCGGGTAACACTTTTGTACTTAGATGCGCTTGTGTAATGCATGCACCAGACATAAACACCTCATTTCCTAAACAAACGTGTTTTCTGAGTGTCTATGCTATGTCCCATATTGAGCCTGAAAGACGTACAGAGAACAGTGAGTCTCGCTTCAGTGAGCTGTGTGCAAGGGAGAGAGAGTTCACCACGTACACATGCAGAGGCTCCATGTGCACAGAGGAAGGCCTGGAGCATTTTCATGCCTTGCCTGGGAAAAGGATTAAGGGCTCTGAACCTCTCTTCTTCTTTATCCTCCTCTTTCTCCCCTACCTTTCTTCCTCCTTTAAAAATTGTTATTATTGTTGTTGTTGTTGTTATATGCAGGGTCTCATTACAAAGCCCAAGCTGGCCTTAGTCTCAAACATGCGGTGTCCACCCTGCCTGATTCCCACTGGGAGCCTTAAGTCACAGGGCTCTGATGTTTCATGAAACACAAGAAGTATTAGTTTTCTCTGAATGCTACCGTAAGAGATCAGAGATGAAGCAGAGACAGCAACAGAAATGGATTCAGCTCAGAGGCTGCAAGTGCAAGGTCACCTAGCTCGTCCCAAGGCCTCTCTGCCTGGCTTGCAGATGGCAGTCCTCCCCATGTCCTCATGTGGCTGTCCCGCTGTGTGTCTGTGTCCTGATTTCTTCTTATAAGGACACCATTTGGATTGGACTGGGGCCACCCTGGTGGCCTCATTTTACCTTCTGGCTTCAAACACAGCCACACTGTGTGGTCTTGGGGCTTATGATTCAGAATGTCATCCAGGGAGATAATTTAACCCCTAGTTAGAAGTCAGAATCTACTCAGATCCTAGAGAGCCAGGAACTGAGGCAGACAGACTCACACTCTTTTGTTTGCTTTACTTTTTCTGGTTGTAAAAAGCAAAGTGTGTGGTACAGAGATTTTAGAGAGTAAGGAAGATAGAACTGAGAAAAAGCTGACCAATATCCCTCATCCGAGGTGACCGAGCTTGTCACTACACACATCTATACATCCATATACACATAATCATACACACACACATATATACATACATACTATAGATAGATACACAGATACACATCTGTACATCCATATACACACATATATATACATACATACTATAGATAGATACACAGATACACATCTGTACATCCATATACATACAATCATACACACACATACATATATAGATATATACACAGACACACATCTGTACATCCATATACATACAATCATACACACACATACATATATACATATAGATAGATACACAGACACACATCTGTACATCCATATACATACAATCATACACACACATGCATATATACATATAGATAGATACACAGACACACATCTGTACATCCATATACATACAATCACACATACATATACATACATATAGATACACATCTGTACATCCACATACATACAATCACACACACATACATACAGAACACAGGCACACATCTATACATCCATACACATACAATCATACACACACATATACACATACAAATAGAACACAGGTACACATCTGTACATCCATACACATACAATCATACACACACATATACACATACAAATAGAACACAGGTACACATCTGTACATCCATACACATACAATCACACACATATATATACATATAGATAGACACACAGACACACATATGCACACACACTCACTGTATACGAGATTATTCCATGAACAACTTGTGTCCTCCTTTCCCTCCTTCTCCGTTTTGAAGGCCAGGTCTCTGGGCTAGCCTTCAGACCAAGCTCCTCCTGCCTCTGCCTCCCAGGGGCTGGGATGGCAGGCAAGCCCCACCTCGCCCAGGATTCTTCCCTTTTAACCATCTCTTCTGACTACTTTTCCCTGGCACTAAAAATGTCCTAGGAACAGAGTACAGGCGGTTTCACCATGTAAGCTGTGTCATGGTTCATGGGACCCTCCCTCGATGCACATCCATGATTCATACTCCCCCAAGCTCTGAGAGGAGCCGTTCCCTCTGGACGGCAGGTGCCAGCGTCTCCTTGTCGTGGTTCTCTGCTTCCCCAGGAGAACGGATTGGACTATGAAGCTTGCCTGGTGGCACAGTGTGATGCCCTGGTGGACGCACTGACCCGGCAGAAAGCCAAGCTGCTCACCAAGGTGACCAAAGAGAGGGAGCACAAGCTGAAGGTAAGACCTGAGAGACCTCTATCCCTGTCATGTCTCCTGCACCCAAGCGCAGGATGTGACTGGGAGGCTCTGAGCTGGCTGGTCCAGTTACACGCAGGAGTCAAGGCGTCCTCTCAAACAGTCTCCAAAACCAGCCGGCCTACAGCATCCTGTTGTCTTCAAGTCAGTCTCCCCTCTCTCACTTCTCTGGACGCCTGTGTCTGTCGAGTGGGTGGGGTCTTCTCTCATCTCGCCTGGCAGGTGTGGACAGCAACAGAAGCAGCCGGGCTCTGCTCAGGTCTCCCGCTGTCTCCTTCAGACTCTTAGAGCTCACGTGCCCATAATCAGCAAAGATGTGTGTGGCCAGGTTCTGCTAAGGGACTTTGAGTCATGTCCCTTCTCTAGCACTAAGTTCCTGGCTCAGGTAGAGGCTGAGAATGACCCAAAGTGGTTCTAAGGAGGTCTGTGCCAGAGGCATCTAAGTGAATTAGCAAACACCTGTTTTTCTTTTAGAGCGGATCTCATGCAGCCCAGGCTGGCCTCAAGTTTGCTACGTATCTGAGAAAGACCTTGAACTCTTGATCCTCCTGCCTCCACCTCCCATGTGCTAGGATTCCAGGCATGCACCACCATTCCTGGGCTAACCCAGGGTTTCAGACATTCTAGACAAAGCACTCTACCAACTGAGCTACATCCCCATCCCCAAAACACTATTTTAGCTTATCCATTTGTTTTTTGAGATAGGGACTTGCTATGTAGTCCTTACCGGCCACAAACTATCAAACTCAGTACATAACCCAGACTTCCTGAGTACCACACACCCCTCAGAAAACACTACTTTAAAGAGAGATGGTTGTGTGTTGGAAGGGAGCCATGTGTTCTGGGAAGTTATCTCTGATCAATCAGGAAGCTGGCCACATCACAGAGGGAGGTGTACATCATTTTCTTTGTGTTCTTGGCTGCCTAGAGCCCAGAAAGCTTTGCTGTGCTAAAATTGGGCCCATTGATTCATCAGCGAAGACTACAAAACTCAGGAACAGAGTCAAGTGCTGGCTGTGAGGTGGGCAGAGCCACAGCGCCCTTCCCAGCCACACAGGCACCCGCTCACACTGTCGCTGTAACTATGTTTCTTGCTCATACACTGTCGCTGTAACTATGTTTCTTGCTCATACACTGTCGCTGTAACTATGTCTCCTCACAAGCAGCTTCTTCAGAGCTCTCTCTCCATTGCAGATGGTTTGGGACCAGATCAATCACTGCACCCTGAAGCTGCGCCAGTCCACAGGCCTGATGGAGTACTGCCTGGAGGTGATCAAGGAAGATGACCCTTCTGGGTTCCTGCAGGTGGGCAGCCCCTGGAGGGCTACTGAAGGCAACTTTCTTCTGTCCCACCAATGCTCCCTGCTCTTCCTGAACCAGGTCTTGCTCTAGGCTCTGTCTTTCCCTGGATGGGACTTGAATAGCTTCCCATTTGCTCTGTGAGGCCAGGAACCTGGGCTGTCATCATGGCTCTGAACCTCACTAGCAAGAACCCTGGTTCTGCACCAGTCAGTAAACAAGAAGTCATCATCTCTAGGGACTACATGCCGTGCTCCAGTTTCCTCCCAGTAAAGGGAAAACACCGTCTATGCCACATGAGCTGGGCAAACTGCAGAGAGAGAGGTGAGGGACAGGATCCACCTTGCCCCAGAGATGGTGCGGTCCTGTCAGGGCCATTGCCCCACAGGCAGGCTAACTTGAGGACATTCACTCTCAGGAACATCATCATGTATCAGCTTAGCCGCAGAAGAAGTCATGAATCCCATTGCTAACTCTCAAAGAAGGCTGCAGGGAGGGCTAAAGAGATGGCTCAGCGACTAAGAGCATTTGCTGCCCTTGCAGAAGGCCTGGGTTTGGTTCCTAGCACACACGTGGTGGTTCCCAATGATCTGTAACCCTAGTTTCAGGGGATCTCGTGCCCTCTTCTAACCTCTTTGGGGACCAGGCCAACACATAGTGCAGGCAAACATCCGTACACATAAGATAAAAATAAATGTAAAAAGGAAAGAGGAGGAGAAGGGCGCACATCATGACTCTTTGGGAACAATGCATCCGGGTCTCGGACGCAGAATTTTGCAGCAAAGGAAGGCAGAACACAGGTGCGACACAGGATTTGCAGCAGAAGCCATGGGATAGCTGGCAGAAGACACAGCAGGAGGACATGGGCACGGCTTCAAAACCTGGGGGCAGTGGAAGCCCTTTCTTCACACCCAGGGACAAGCTGCTAGTGTATCTCCCTTGCCGAGTGAGAGGCCTGGGGTGTGTTTACCTGAAAAAAACACCACGACGTCGTAAAAATGTTGGGCCACCTTTTTTTTTTTTTAATTTCATTGTTGGATCTTTACATTAACAGGATCAGAAAAATACTATATGTGCAAATACATTAATATGATCATGTGGTTGAGCTGTGGCTGAAACAACACAGTTCGTCTAGGTGGCTGTGCTCACTCAAGCTTGGCCATGACTCAGGTCCAGGCTCAGTCCGCCTCTTCCCTTGGATGAGCTGTAGACAAAGCTGAGCCCTTTCTCACAAAGGCTGGCCGCTCTTCCTCTGCAGACCCGAACCTCCTTTCTGTGCTTCCTTTAAGGTCTCAGATGCCCTGATCAAGCGTGTGCAGGTGTCTCAGGAGCAGTGGGTCAAAGGTGCCCTGGAGCCCAAAGCATCTGCGGAATTTGACCTGACTTTGGACAGCGAGCCGCTGCTGCAAGCCATCCACCAGCTGGATTTCGTCCAGATGAAATGTAGGGGTGAGCCGTGGTCGGACCCATTTAGTGACGCTGCCTCCCCGAGAGGCACACAGGCTAAGGCCTACTTGATGGTGGCAGGAACCCGTCGTGCATGGTGGCAGAGGGAAGGGTGAGGATCCCAGGTCCTAGCCAGGAAGGGAGAGCTGCAGCTGCCTGAACTCCCTTTCTTAGACCAAGAATCAAGGACAGGAAGCAGAATGAACAGGGACAGTGTCATCATGTCCTGGGCTGCCCTGGGCTCAGGTTGCAGATTCCTACCCAGACTGCACTTCCAGGCTAAAGAAGCAGCAATCCAGGAGCCTATTGATGCTAGCAGCAGGTGCTAAGGAGAAAGGGCAGAGGGGCTGTGTAGATGTCAGCGTGTATTCCTAGGTGAGGGGGAGAAGGAAGATGATAGAGAGGGGAGAAGAAGAGGAGGTGGGAGGAAAGAACAAAGGCGTGGGGGAGGAGCCAGGTATGGGGTGCACCTGCAATCTTAACAAGAGGAGAGAAAAAAAGAGGAAGAAGAGAAGTGAGAAGAGGAGAGAGTGAAGGAAAAAGAAGGAGAGGAAGTAAGGAAGTAGGAGAGCAGGAGGAAACAGGCTAGGGGAAGAGGAGGAGGGAAGGAAAAGAGGATAATGAGAAATAAGACAATAAGAAGGAGGAGGGTGATAGGAGAAAAGGGGAGGGGGAGAGGAAGAAGAGGAGGAAGGAAGAGGGAGGGAAGAAGAGGAGGAAGAGGAAAAGGGAGGGAAGGAGGGAGAATAGGAGGAAGGAAGAGGAAGGGGGAGGGAAGGAGAAGAGGAGGAAGAAAGAGGAAGGGGAGGGAAGAAGGGAGAAGAGGAGGAAGGAAGAGAAAGAGGGAGGGCAGGAGAGAGAATAAGATGAAGGAAGAGAAAGAGGAGGGAAGGAGAAGAGGAGGAAGGAAGCAAAGGATGAAGAGGAAAGGGAAAGAGCAGGAAGGAGGAGCAACAGGGGAAGAGCTTTGTCTAGGTGGCAGAGGGTGGTGAGTGCCAAGGCCTTAAGGCAAGAGGAAGAAGCTTCTGTCCCAAGAAGAGGGAGAGCAGAATGGACAAGTGGAGGATGGTGGGCACTGGGTTCAGGGAGCCAACAGGGACCCACAGCCAAGAGTCAGTGAAACTTCACAGCTTGGCAAGTCCCAGAACTTACAAAAGATGCCAGCCCTGGACTCCCGTCCTGGGCACCACTTTCGCCAAGATACCCAAGGTTCATCCAGAGGGAAGATGGGCAGAGTGGTTCTAGGGGAGCCTTATCACTGACCTCAGGCCATCCTGAGGCCACTGCCTTACAACTGGCACCCAGGTGAGGTTTGGAATTTCCACCTGCTCCAGGAGTAAATGAGACACAGTAGCAAGGAGCGGGGTGGGGGCTGATGGGGGCAGCAGGGCGAAGCTGGGGCTGGTGAAGATAGTCCTGGAAAGTAGGGGATCTGGGGCAAAAAGCTTGGGGGTGTAGATGCTGAATTTTAGGGTGTGGTAGACGAAGGAATGAGAGGATTGGCAAGGGTCTCCTTCAGCCAAGTGGAGGGAGGGATAGACTGAGCCAAATGCCTGCTGTTGACACAGACTCCCTCTCCTGGGCCATCAGCCAACCCTGGACAGACAACAAGGTCATTCTGAGTCAAAACAAAGCCTGCAGGTTTATAGAACAAGTCTTGCCATTTTCCCTTCCAAACCAGGCCAGAGTGGCCTGCGTCACCTTCCAGATCCTCTTGAGCCTGAATAGAGCTGGGATATATTCAGGTTTTCCTGCTTGCCTTTAGTGAGCTCAGAGCATGCCAGATTCAGTCCCTTGCTCCATAGGTTGGCTACCCAGCTGTCTAAAGTTGCGTCTGGTGCCATGGTCTAGTCCTGTGACCTTGCAAAGCTTCCATCAAGGTTCCAACTGTGCCAGTAATCTTTTTGTCACATCCGGGGTGATCAGCTTATAAAAGGGGAAGGATTTGTTTGGGTGCATGGCTTTGGATGTTTTAGCCTGAGGTTGGCCCGTGGCTTTGGACCCATGGTGAGCATGCCACGGCAGAGCCCTGCCCCCTGTCCTGTGGCCAGAAAGGAGAAAGGGAGAAGAGCTAGGGCCCCACCACCTCCTTCCTGGGCATACCACTCATGTGCCCACTCATCCCCACCTCCCAGTGGTGCCGTCCCAGGGAGCAAGCCTTTAACACAGGGGCCTTTGAGAGACGCTAAGACCCAAGCCACGGCACCTCCATTCCCAGATCAAGTGTAAGCTGCAGGCCGGCTCTCACTTGGTTTCTTGCCCTGCCCTCCGCCCTCTGATCCCACGCAGGTGACCCTACACCATGCACAGCACGGATTGTGCTGAAGTCATCTGAGGTCATTTGGGTGTGCCTCATGGCCCAGGAACTCTTGGTGGGAAGAAAGAAAAGAGGAGTTTCTTTCCTCGGGGCACAGGTCCCGAGGGTTTGGATGGGTGGAGGTGGGTTGGGGCCTGCAGGAGGGTGCTGTGTGCTGACCAGAATGACCCCTGTCACAGTGCCACCTGTACCCCTGCTGCAGCTGGAGAAGTGCTGCACCCGCAATAACAGCGTCACCCTGGCCTGGAGGACACCGCCCTTTACCCACAGCCCCGCTGATGGCTACATCCTGGAGCTGGATGATGGCGACGGGGGCCAGTTCCGGGTGAGCTAGAGGCTGCTGCTCAGGGGGCAGTTTCCAGTGAGGCCCGCTGAAGGTCTGCTGGACCAGAGGGCAGTTGCAGGTGACGCCTGCTGTTGTTAGGAAACCCTAATGCGCAGGCCCAGACAGGACTGTCCCGGGCTGCTCTTAACCCTGTTGTTACCCAAAGACAAGCACCTAGAATACAAAGACTAAGAGAATCTGTCCGCCCCCGTTCTTAGGAGGCAGCACTTCCTATGGTAGTAGCCGTAGCCACAGCCTCAGGGAGAGGTGCCTGTCAAAGAAGTTTGGGCGATATTCAAGGAACGACACCTCAGAGAGGGCCCTGCCTACATGTATACACTTTCCAGGGGCTAGCCCACATCTTATATACCTCCCACACAATTCTTTGCTGGGCTTTTCCACACTGCCTTTAGCCTGGTTCTCTGGTGAGGTGGGCTGTCTTGGAAGCATGTTTCTGCAGTGGAAGGTGTCCTCTTGGGCCCATCAGAACCTGGCAAGCTGCTGGCTCATGAAGACACTGAAAATGAATGCTAGCTAGGTGTGGTGACTCACCCCTGGAACTGAGAGGCTGGGGCAGAAGGAGTGGGAGCTTGAGGCTAGCCTGGGCTATGGACTAACATCTTGCTTCAAACAATCCAACACAAACTGGCGCTTAGCAGAACAAAGGGAACGCATAAATGAATGGGGAATAAAGCAAAAACCCTAGGAAATGTGAATCAAGGTCCGGCGCGAGGAAGCTCGCTGTCTCGGAGAAACAGAAAGCAGCAGAGACAGGTGTCAAGGAGCAGAAGATGATGATCTCAGGGGCAGGAGGGTTTGCAGGTGTCTCCCTTGGTTTCTGGCAGGGCTGAAGGTAGAGGCAGGGAGTTCTCAGGCAACATCCTAGCTAGCTTCACACCCACACCCCCATCCTCCCAGGACCCCATTCCTCTTACAGCATCCCAGACAGAGAGACTGGTAATTTAAGAGGATGGCAAAGCCTGGCCCCACTAGGCTGACTAGCCTGGGTTGGAGCATCTCCATCTGGTACTTCTGTAGGTATGAGGGCACTTCTAGTGACGTGCCCTCAGGAGAACTTGCAGATGCTCTGAGCCATAATGAATGTCCTTGGCTCTTTCAGGAAGTGTATGTGGGCAAGGAGACTCTGTGCACCATTGACGGGCTCCACTTCAATAGCACCTACAATGCCAGAGTCAAAGCCTTCAACTCCTCTGGTGTCGGGCCCTACAGCAAGACCGTGGTCCTGCAGACCTCTGATGGTGAGCAGTCTTCAGCTGGGAAGTCAGATATCAGAGCAGGGCCACACTTCCCACAGGCTGGGGGTGGAGGGGGTGAGCAGAAGACGGTGCCACCATCTAATGGGGCTTGAGATTTGTGACCTCATGTCACCTCTTTGTGTTTCAATATCCTCCCTACAAGGTGGGCCATGTGTAGCCATTTCCTCTGTCACTTCTAACAGAACCTTCATCATTGGGGAGAGGCTGGGACTCAGGGCTCCAGGAAATGTACTACCTGGTTGTGGGGCAAGGCAGCCTGCATGTCTGAGCTCCTTAGCAAGGCTGGATCAACGGAATGGAAACTTGAAGGAACACAAAGCAAGGAGATAGATAGAGAGAGAGAGAGAGAGAGAGAGAGAGGGAAGGAGGGAGGGAGGGAGTCTTTGTAGTAGGTTTCAGATCACAGTCCAACACTGAGGGAACTCAGGGCAGGAATTGAAGGCAGGAACCTGGAGGCAGGAAATGAAGCAGAAGCCATGGAGGAGAGCTGCTTACTGACTTGATCCTTGTGGCTTGCTCTGTGAGTGTGTGCATCCCACAAAGACCACTGGTTACAGTAAATCAACTCTATAGCAGCAAATGAATCTATTAGTCACCTTGGCTATACAGCAAAATTTGTGTCTGTGTGTGTGTGTGTGTGTGTGTGTGTGTAGGGGGGTGGAGGTGAGGGTGGGGGAGGGAGGGAGAGGAACAGACTGTTTGACCTTGTTCATTTTGACTTCTTCCTTTCCAGTGGCCTGGTTCACTTTTGACCCCAACTCTGGTCACCGGGACATCATCTTATCTAATGACAACCAGACAGCCACCTGCAGTAGCTATGACGACCGGGTGGTGCTAGGCACGGCTGCATTCTCCAAAGGCGTGCACTACTGGGAGCTGCACGTGGACCGCTATGACAACCACCCAGACCCTGCCTTCGGGGTGGCCAGGGCCAGCGTCGTCAAGGACATGATGCTGGGCAAGGACGACAAGGCCTGGGCCATGTACGTGGACAACAACCGCAGCTGGTTTATGCACTGTAACTCACACACCAACAGGTGCGCACCCGCCCCGCCCTCCAGGGACTCAGGGGTTGGCAATGAATGTCTTGCAGACCGGGGTCCCTTTGATTGTTCCCAAGTGTCGGGAGACGAGCTGCTTTTGAGATGCTTTGTACTCTAGTTCCAGGGGGCTTGGACAATGACTTGGAGAAGTAAACCATCTGCCTATGGCATAACTGAAAGTACTTGGAGGCAGGAGTGGCTCTGGCCTAGAGGTTCTCCACGCCCCAGCTGGCCTCACAGTGGCTTTCTGCTGGGAGCTTAATTTGTGATTATCTTACTGGTCCTGCTCCAGTTTTCCTTACAACCGCCAAGCTAAGCCCGAGTCACTGCACAGAGCTAATGGGAGAGCTGTTTCCCATAGAGGGAACAGAAGTCATTGCCACGGCTGGTGATTTGCCTGGAATGACCCTACCTCTGCCCTGGAGAAAACGTCGAAAACTTCACTCTCAAGGAGCTGGGCTCCTGGCAGGGTTGGTCTGTCCCTGAGGTGCTTGTGTTCTTGGCCCCCTCCTTGCTCTTACAGAAAGCTCAATGTGCTGTCTTCAGTGAGTAGCCCAGCTCCTCCCCTAGGAAAGTCTGGTCTAGTTTGGCTAGGAGCTTGCCCGAGGACTCGCAGGTCCCTACCTGACCACTATCTTTTCACCGGTAATGTCCTCCTCTCCAAAGCCTTATGGGAAGGGAAGCGGCTATCCCTGGACTCTCTAGCTGAGCTATGGAACTGACCAGGCACTGCAAGTTAACCAAGCAGAGCAGCCTGGCCAGGTACTGCAGGTACAGTGATGTAGGCTAACCAAGTGATACAGGCTGACCAGGTGATGCAAGTTGACCAGGTGATGTAGGCTGCTGACTAGCTGCTGAAGGCTAACCAGGTGGCACAGGCCAACCAGGTGGTCCAGGATGACCAGGTGATGCAGGCCAACCTGGCAATGCAGGCTGAGCAGGTGCTGTGGACTTACTGGGTGCTACAGGCTGACCCCTCTCCAGCTCTAACTCACAGGGGGACCAAGACCACCCTGGCCTACCAGTTCTGTGGCTGTGTGCTGGAGCTAACCCAGCAGCCAACCCCATCACACTCCATGATAAGGGCAGTAATAACCTTAAGCATGCATCAGGTGCTGACTCTGCTTGATACCGTAGGATGCAAGGGGCTACCTGAGAGCCCTTCATCCTCACAAAAGCCCTGTCTCTGTTGCCGACGATGAGGCATAGTGAGGCAGGCGGAGCTTTGCTCAGAGCCGGGGAGACTAAGAGGTGCTGTTAGGATTTAGAGAGGACATCAGTGGAGCCTCCTGTGGCAGGAAGCCCTCAATCTCCAAGGCACAGGCTGTCATAGTCTCCAAATGCTCTGGAGCCCTAGCCAGCCAGCCCCTTGGCTTCCCATAGAGGACCAGAAAGAACATGAGGGTCAAAAGACAGTAGAGGGAGGAACTACACCTGTTGGCCTGCCTCCTGTGTCACAGGTGTGAGGCAAATGCAGGTATCATTTCTCCCAGAGAAAGCAGGACTTCCAGACGTGACCTAGGGGTGGTTGTGTAGAAAGCAGGCAGGGCAGGCTTGTCACTACTGCCACCTGGTGTTTAGTATTAGAAATGCATCGACTGTCCAGTTCGAGATTGCCTCTGTGGGACCCTTCTCCACTGAGCCCTAAGACACCTCCAGGACACCTGCCCTCGTGAGAAGCATCCTCCTCGCAGTCAGCCTACCAGGTCCTGTTAAAGATCTCGTGTCTGGAAACTTCTTCTAAAGACTTCTCACTTCTGCCCCTGGCTCAGTCCTAACCAAGGACTCACAGTTTCCTCCCAGGCCTGATGCTAAAGGAGCCCTTAGTTAATGAGGGAAAGTCTGCTGAAGGGCACAGAGGCTTCCGTGCAAAGTCTTCCGGGTCCTCCCCACCTGAAGATAGATTTTTACCATCCCAGCAATGCCTTAGTCCCAACATTTGTCAAGTGCTCCAAACCCAGCATGATCACCTGTGGAGTGGTGACTCAGATAGGGCACTTGATCCCCAACGCAGCACACATCTCCCACCACACGCTGCCGGTCCCCTGGGAAGGTTCTGTGCAGGTGAACTGAAGGGGAATGTCCTTTAAAATGTCGCTGGGACGTGGTATCTGCATCTCTATCCAGCTCGGTATCAGCACGGACCGAGCACAAAAAGATGACCTTGTGACTTCTCTTCTGTGCTCACACTTGGTGCCTGGGGTTTTTCAGGAGGGATCCAGCTGCCAAACTCTCATTCCCTGGTGTATAAGCCTCAGACACTATGGATAAGAAGGGGCTGAGCAGGGCTGTCTTCTCTTGTGTCTGACACACACACACACACACACACACACACGCAGGCATATACACATCCTTGGAGACTGATTTTGGATGAGGTTGTTCCCAACATCATCTGGGGTATTCTCAGTTACACCGACATCATGACCTGTGCGGTGACAGGTTTTCCTGGCTTGTCTTCCCAGGACTGAAGGCGGAGTGTGCAAGGGAGCGACCGTGGGCGTGCTACTGGACCTGAACAAGCACACACTGACCTTCTTCATTAATGGGCAGCAGCAGGGTCCCACAGCCTTCAGCCACGTGGATGGAGTCTTCATGCCTGCCCTCAGCCTCAACCGAAACGTGCAGGTATTCTCAGAAACACAGCTGGCCTGCCCCGTCCCTGTGGCATGTCTGCTTCCTGAACAATGAGCATTGTAATGAGACTGGCCACTTCATTCACCAGATAGGCAGCCTGCATGGCGGCCTCTCTGAGTATCCGTGGAGGAGGTCCTAAGTACTGCATTCAGTTTCTACTTGATAACTTGGAGCAAATGGGCTCTGTGTGGTTCCAGGGAGAAGCAGGGACTCAGTGTCCCAAGGGAATGAGATGGCACAGGAGTTCCTGACACAGGCCAAACAAGAGGTCAGAGGACAGGGGCATCCATCCCTTCACTTCTAACAGATTTCCTTGTATCCCTGGAACCACGCAGGGACCTGCCTTGCATCTACTGCCCAACAACTGATTGGTTACTTGAAAAAGGGTGGTGCACGGCTTTAATCCCAGCACTTGGGAGGCAGAGGCAGGCGGATCTCTGTGAATTTGATGGCAGCCTGGTCTACAGGCTAGTTCCTGGACAGTTAGGGCTGTTACACAGAGAAACCCTGTCTCGAAAAACCAAACCAACCAAACAAACAAAAACTAAAAGAAAAGAAGAAGAAAAGGGATTTGAGGAGCACAGTGCAGCTGTCAGGTTACTAGAGGAGGTGCAGGTGCTGCTAGCGGGTACCCAGCTGTGAGCACCAGACCCCTTCTGCTGCAGGGCTTGATGGCACTAGCCAAACAGGGCACCCAGCTGGTCATCAGCGCAGCTCCTATGATGAAGGAAGACGCATAGGGGGACACAGCCTTAGCAATGTGACCTGGACGAAAGAGTAACAAAGCCCAAAGCATAAGTTCTCCAGTGGACGCACGGCACGGCATGCGGTCACAGTGCCGACACAGCGTTTGGTGCAGTGGACGGCCTCTCCTGCCCTTTGCTCTGCTCCATCTCCTCTGCCTCCCCCTCTTTCTTCTGTGTTAGGGTTGGAACCTAGCGTCTTGTGCACACTATGCAAGCACTCTGCCACTGAGCCAACCCCTGCTGTTTCATTTTCTTTTCCAGGTCACCCTGCACACAGGACTGGAGGTGCCAACAAACCTAGGACGGCCAAAGCTGTCAGGCAACTAACCTGATGGCTCCTGCTGCCTAGCTGGCTGTGATGGAGGCCCTCGCGGAGGACAAGGGCACAACAGGAAGTCCTGGGTCCCAGCAGCCAGCGAACATCTGAAGATGCTTTGGGGGGAGAATGAAGAGTGAAGGAGCTGTAACAAGGCCACACTGTGGCTGCCTATGTCTGTCAGCAGTGACCTCTCACCTCTATGCCACAGAGCTTATGGTCCCCAGGGCGCCCTCAAGACAGCGCTCTGGAAGCCTTTGGTTTCAAGCTTATGTTGTCTGACATTGTTTGGAAAGTTTGATTTCCCCTTAGATTTTTTTCCTGGAGGAAGAGAGGAAGGCTAACTTTGGGATGGGTATCCCAAGATGAGTCTGCGCTGTGATGTCACTCCACGTCAGTGTGTAACCTGTTTCTAGGATTCCGCTCCTGCCAAACCTGCATCTTGTCACCTCTGCTGGGAGAAACCGACCTTGGGCCTTTGGAATATGGAGTCTTCAATACACTACAAACTAATTCAGGACTAATGGAAGGGGCGTTAATCATTATGAATAACTAGAACCCTTCAAAGGGCTTCCTTAAGGCCTTTATTAACCATGTGCTATCAACACACACACACACACACACACACACACACACGGTGTGTGTAATAATCAGTTAAATTTTATTCAGTTCTTAGTTACAAATGGAAACACTGGAATCCAAGACAGCGACATGTCTTTGCACAGTGGTGGCTTTTCCTAGAACCTGCTTTCCCAGAAATTGATGGAAATCTATCTACTCTGCCTTCCTGGCTTAGGCCTTGACCACAGAAGCAGACCCTGGGAAGGCCTCACATCAAAGCCCCTATGACTTCCCCGGGTGCCCTGCTGGGAGCATCGTGAACATGAGAAGTAGCCCTGGTGGTAACATGGGTGGATCCGTCACAATGAGTCAGACAAGGCCTGGAGAAAGGCTGAGACTCGATGATGACACCTTACAACTTGTCTTTCCACATGAGCCAGGGTTCTCTGGGGTGCAGGGAGGCTCTCCTTCTTCTGAGGAGCACCACTCTCGCTGGTGAGGTCCACAATGGAGTCACCCTCCTTCAGGCCCCGTGTCCTCCCTTCCAGCGTCCCACAGCCTCCCGCTCTGCCTGGCAGTAACCTTGCTCTCTCCTTTGGAAAGAATTCATCGGGCATTTTGTTTTACATGGAGGAATGACTTGTCCATCAGCTGGGCTGGTTTTTATTGGATGCATCTGCACGGCACCCCAACCGTGCTTCCTCACCGCCTTTGCGCACGGGTCCCACACCTGTTCCCAGGTAACCCCCGCTGGGCTGCGCAGATCCTCAGTCCTACCTCAGAGCTCCTGCTCACGGCCCTTGTCTCCTCAGATACTCCGGCGTCACCAGGAGCACTTCAGAGCTGCCCAGCGTCCACACTGGGTCCTGGAGTCACCTTCATTGCAGAGGAGTAGCTTTGGCTTCTTTGGACTCTCTTCGTGCTGAGTGGTCTCTGGCTCAGTGGCCCATAACTCCATCTAAAGCCCTCAGGGTAGCCCACAGGACCCTGGCTACCATGTCCTCAGTTGCTCAGCTGGTCCTGTTGACCCACAGCCTCAGTTCTGGAAGATCCCAGCAGATGGAGGGAAAGGTGCTTCAAAGTGAAGACAAAGAAGTCACATGTGGCCATGGTTGGGGTGGTGGTGGTGATGATGGTGGTGGTTCAGGTGTCTGGCTCTCTGGTGGAAGAGTCCAGAGACCCTGAAGTAAAAATACACAGAAAAGCTGGCCAGGGGGAGCCCCGCAGTCTTCAAGGCCCAGGTCAAGCACCTGCCTGGGGAAGCAGGAGTCACTTGGGCAGACCTGGAGCTTTGGGGAGATAAGGAAATGGCCACCATTCCAGGGGACTTCTTTTTCTGGTGCTGGAAAATCCAACCCATGGCCTTCGTCTTGCACATGCTCAACCATTGAGCCCCCAGCGCTCTTGGAGATCACTTTTCTCCTTCTCTTCCTCCTCTCCCTCCTCCTTCTCTTCTTCCTCCTCCTTTTTCTCCTTTCCCCTCTCCTTTTACTCTTCTTCCTTCTTATTTTAGTTTGTTGGAGACATGGTCTCACACCGTAGCCCAGGCTGGCCTGGAATTCACTGTATAGCTCAGGCTGGCCTTGAACTCACAGCAATCCTCCTGCCTCAGCCTCTTGAGTACTGAGATTACAGAGGTGAGCATCACACCCAACTCAGTTGACCTCTTTAAGGAGGTTGCCTGGAGTTGAGCAAGGGAGATCCAGCTCCCCATCTCCCACGGCAGCATGAGTGGGGTGCTAAATGTCTCCCTCTGCTCACTAGAGCCCAGAAGCAATACGCCGATGCCAGGGACAACCCAGACAGCCCTGCACAGCCACCTCCCCTCCTTCTGCACAGGGCGCCTTTCAGGGACAAGAATGCACCGTGAGGGAAGGGCAGGGCGGTACGACACACTGGCGGGTTTGAAGTGATCAAAAAGCAAAGGAACTTAACTCCTCACAGTGGCAAGGCCCCGGAACTGCACGTGACAGACAGACAGACAGATCATGAGGTCTTAGGACCTTGAGTCCTTAGCAGCTGAAGCTGAGGTGACAGCTGTAGGTAAATGACATCAAGGGGAGGCCTTCCTTGGTTGGCCACTGAGTAGGAATTTAGGGTAAGTCTGTGAGAAAGAAATTCAACTCTGAAGCCTGCTCTCTGTGTGGGCTAGTGAATGTCAATCCCTTTGAAATGAATGTCTTTGACAAGTACCCACTGGCCCTCCTCCTCCCTCACAGTAGGACAGCAGGACCCCCAGCCCAGGCTTTTCCTTCTCTGTCCTATCTGGAGACAACTGTCTGGCCTTGGCACTCACTCTGTGTGTGGTCCAGGTTGCACCTTCAGTTCTTTGAGTGCTTTGTGATCCCAAAAATGTCCTTAGTGGCTCTGTAGGCCCCAGGGGTCCAGAGCCAGGAAGCAATATGCTACCAGGGTGAGCCCAGAAACAAGGGTGAGCTCTGTGAGAGAAGGGGATGCCCACCTTACTGAGCCCTTTCTCTTGCTAATGTTGCCCTACCCTTTCCCGGGGCAGCATGTCAGTCAGCCTTAATTCTGCGAGTGAGAGGCCTGCTCCTTGAGTGGGGACGTGAGTCAGGGCAGGTGGTCTGGGTCTGCCCTTGATGAGGCAGTCTCCAACCCCAATGGTCTCCCATTGCAGAGAGGCGAAGAGAGTGGATAAAATCATTTGGGGGAATCTCGATATGGGAGTGTGAGGAACACCTTCACAGAACTGTGGGAGTGACCCCGGGGTGCTTAATGCTGACATTTGGGGTGGGGCCCGAGTGCTGGAAAGCATTAAGCACCCCTTGTCTCTATCCTCAAGATGCCAAGAGCACCCCCAGTTAGTGTGACAATCCCAAATACCCAGGGATATCCAGATGCTCCCTTGGGGCTGACCCGGATCTGGGTCATATTGATTTGTTGGGTGTTGACATTCCTAGTGTTGGTACCCATTCCTGTGTCACATAGGAGGTCTGTCCCAAAGTCACTAGCCTCATGTTACCCCAATGTAAGAATTCTTCAATGTAAGAAGCATTGAGGACAAAGGGGCTCACATGTCCGCTCACTGAAGATCGTGGCCGAGCCCACCTCTATTCTCAGAAAGAAAAGCTCCTTCCCTTCATTCTTCTTGGCCACATTTTCCGGGAAGGAACAGGGACATCTTAATGGATTTGGGGCCCTCAAGGAGTTAAAGAAATATCACATATTGTTAGAAGATGTTCAAAGTTCAAACTCTGTTAGCCCTGGAACAGCCAGTTGTCAGGGACAGCCTGGTATGGGCTCTTGTCTGAGGGGGTCCTGAAGAGGAGGAAAGGTGGACTGAGGTAAGGAGGGGGCTTGAGGCAGAGACGTGAAAGTAGAGAGAGTATCTCTCAGCACTTACCTCTTAAATTGGCTTTGATGTTGGCTCATGGCATGCATGACGTGAATATCCTGCTTGTTTCCGTGCCTCAGTATCCCTACCTGCAAACAGGGCTGGTCATGCCAACTACCTCCTCTCTGTATTGTGTGGATCACGGAAGAGACTCATCAGTAAGGTCCAGGCTAAATGACTCATTCAGTGGCTCAAACCTGGATGACTTTACTGCATCCTCTCACCAGTGTCTTCCACCCAAGCTTCCTGTGATCAGGCAAATCTTCTCACATAGCGCCTGGCATTTCAGACAGTTCATGGGACCACAGCAAGCACATCCATTAATGGAGAGCCTGGGTTAATGTGACATGCCAGGGCCTTGAACGGGCCAGACCTATCAGCAACCTTCTCTTGTGTGCTAAAGGCATCTGTATGCGGTCGCCCCTAAGCCAAGAAAAGATGTTAGCCAGCCTTCTGCTCCGTTCCTTCGGTTCTGGTCTTTAGGGAATCCCCTACCCATGGCCTTTCACTTTTGTTCACCCAGCAGTGGAGGTGGCTTTGGGAGACACCTGAGAGTGTTACGACGTACAGCTGAACTGGGACCTCTAGTTTGGGATGGCTAGTGACAAGTCAATTTCAGACAAGTGACAGCAGTTGGGACTTGTGGCACAAGCTGTGAAGGGCGGGGAGCCTGATCTTTCCCATGAATCGTGCTGAATTCAGGGGAAGGAGCTGGGTGGGACTTGACTCTAAGCGAGGTGATTCCCTCAAGTGGTGCAGTTCCCCGAGGGTCCGGCTGTCAGCCCAGCCCTGGGAGAGGCCCCAGAGCTTGAGGGCCAGCAGGGTGGCAGTGGGCACCAGGCCTTTGCGCGCAGCTCTGAGCAGATGCTATACAGGCCTTGGGATGACTGATGAAGCTCCTTGCGTGGCCTGTAGTGGCCTTTCCAACTCCAAGCCCCCAGAGACTGTACTTCCTAAGTCCCCCACTTTCTCAGCACCAGCAGAGAGTGGGGCGTAGACACAACAGAAAACGTGAATGCATGAAGTAGAGCCGCCGCCTTCGCACTACACGGCGCACTGAGCATGAGAGGTGTTTGTATAATGTTGGCAAAGGAATTTAACAGAAACAGAAAGCTGTGTACTGTTGTTTTGGCCCCATTTCCCTGCCTTTCCCTGCCTTCTCTCCCCACCCTCCCTACCACATTGATTCTGTGCCCAGTGGTTGGTATTTGGTGGCAGCTCTTGGTCCTGTGGCTGTTCATGTTTCACTGAAAACACAGAGGGGTGGGCAGTGGTAAGGAACGTAATTTTTTCTAATTTTTGTATAGGTATCCACAAGCGTTTGTATTTTTTGAATTGCAAACACTGTGTTTTCTGGTCTTTAGGGGGTTGGTTAAACTTCCTGTATTACTTTTTGGAAACTTGAGTTTTACCACATTCTTAAACAGATTTGAAATAAATTCTTTTGACACTGCCAACAACTGGAAGACAGGTGTGGTCTGTGGTCACTGATGAGGGGACACTTCCCCATTTCCACAGACTGGCCCTGGTCATCAGTTTTAGCTTTGTGGGCTCCAAAATCTCAAAGTAAAGATGTGGGTTCAAATTATAAGGCACTATTTTTCACAATGAAGGTATGGTTTCATTTTTAAAAATTTTGTGTGTGTGTGTGTGTGAGAGAGAGAGAGAGCGAGAGAGAGAGAATGTGTGCATATTCATGCACATATCTGCAGGCTATAGATCAACCTCCACTTATTTTTTTGAGTCAGGTTCTTTTACCTGGGCCTAGCACTTATCAGTTCAGCTAGCCTGGCTGGGAAAGCCCCAAGAATCCACCTATCTCTGTCTCCCCAATGCTAGGCTCCTAAGTGTACCCTGTTCCCCCCAGCTTTTTTTCTACACGGGTTCTGTGGCTCAGACTAAGGTGTTCATGCTTACACACCAAGGACTTCACCAACTGAGCCAGTTCACCACCTCATGGATTCATTTTTGCAAAAGGCAAGAAGGCTGGAGATATGGAGGAGTCTAGAGAGGGTTAAGATAAACAGTCCATGTAAAGTTAAGCCAGGTGTGGTGGCTCACACTGATAATCTCAGCACTTGGGAGGCTGCTGTGGGAGGATCACAAGTTCAAGACCAGCCTGTTCTATGTGGTGACACTGTCTTGGAAACAAGATAAACCCATGAAAAACTGACTTGGGCTCCAGGCTAGCTCTGAGCGAGCACCTTAAGCTGAGCATCAAGGATGATAAATGTCCTTCAGCAGTGTAGGCCACACCTGGTCTGGAATGCCCTTCATTGCCTTCCTTGTGCCAGGATCTCACTGTGTGGCCCTTAATGACCTGGAATTCACTATGTTCACTAGACTGGCTTCAAGTTCACAGAGCTCTGTCTGCCTTGAGCTTCTGAGCGCTGGGATTAAAGGCCTGTACCACCTTTAAGTAGCCCTCTTAGGCCCTCCTAAGACTAGTGGGTGGGGCTCTGTAGGTGGGGTGGGGAGGCCGTGGGTTGGATTTTGAGGGTTTCAGTTTGTAGCTATGGTGTTGGAGTATATTTCCTAGGGGTGATCTTGGGAGGAAGTAGGGGCCCAACAAAAAGCTGAGCACATTAGCTTATTCTTGTAATTCTATCACTCAAGAGGCTGAGGAGTTCACCACAGGTCTGAAGCCAGCCCAAGCTACATAATGAAATCCAGGCCATCTTTAGCTACCGAGTGAGAGATCCAGCCTCAAAAACCAAACCAAAACAAAAAGATCTAACCAAGGGTCCTCTCCTTCCTAGCCAACTGCTAGCTCTTGGAAGACCTATTTCCTGTGCTTCCTCCAGGCTCTCTGAGGTCTGGGCAGTCCAGCCATGTCCAGGCATCCCCATCACCCGCTGACATGCCAGTCCCTATTGTCCTCATGTTCGCCATAAGGCTACAATGCTCAGCACGAAACCCGAGTGTGAAGCACAAATACAAATGAATAACTGAGTGAGTTGGTGAAGACCCAGCCAGAGTTGCCTCCTCCATGAAACCTGTCCTCACACTTGCGGTTGAGCTTGGAGGCGAAAAGGAACATAGTGTTAGCATTATGAGAACCAAACTTACTTGGGAAATACTAGGTTCCATGAGAATCGGAAGACAGAGTGAGAAACTGTCTGATCTGAGACAGTAGAGCGAACACTGAATTGCTGACTTCTGCTCTGTGAACCTGCTTGGCCCTTCCTCATTTCTGAGAAGGGTCACATGTACTCTTCTCCCTTGAGAGGCGACCACCACCAAATGCCCACTTAGACAGCTGAGTTCTGTTTGCTAAAGGTCAACTTGCAAATTTTAGCTTCTGTAAAACCTGCTTATCTCCAGGAAATATCTCTTTGGGGTGGGGATAAAAAGACCGTCTTAAGATGCCTAACCCTACATAAACCATGAAATATTTCTGATCAAGACTGAACCTATTTAAATAATAGCTAGAGGCTACAGCTATATGCTAACTGAAGTTTTTCCTTTACCTCCGAGGGTTGAGAATTTCTCGTGGAGGAAGGCTGAGGAGCCCCCTCAGCAAATCCAGTGTCCTTTGGGACCACCTGTGTCCGTGTTGTCAGACAGGGACTATGGGCCCAGAGGGCAGGGACTCTGGTTGCACCCATGTGCCTTCTGACTAAGAAGAGGTGAGCGAGGAGGGGCTTGCTGTGCGAGCCTGAGGACCCTACTTCTGTCCCCTAGAAACCGCACTGAAAAACCAGATGGGAGTTGTCTGCAGATCTTCACTGTTTAGCCTGCTTGCTTTTCAGAGTTCTAACTCAAGAAGTGTGTAACCAGTCAGAATCCTAAGCAGCTAAAATCCTCTGGGCTTTCTCACTCTTTCTCTGAATGGCCTGCTTCCCTGCCTGCTGACCCCTGTTGTTGAGCCTGCCTGCTTTCTGGAATCAAAAGGCATGGCTACCTCTCTCCCTCTTAGCCATTTCCCGGCTCCCAGTAGCAGCCAAGCTTTCTGGTTTGATTTTTTTCTCTTAAACTCTCATAGAGTTACTTTCAAGACGAAGAAGGAAGAGGAACAGAAGAGACAGCAGCAACAACTGGGCATGGTGGCCAGAGCTTGGGTCCCTGTGCTGGAGACTCACTAGCCTGATGGCCCTGTCCTACACACTGAGCTCCAGGTATCTCAGAACACAAGGTGGGGAACTGGAGAGTCAGCAGTCAAAGAGCACTGTTACTCCGAGTTCCATTCCCAGCACCCTCTTGGTGGCTCAAATGTAGCAGGCTTTCTTGGACCGCCAGCCCACAAACCATGACACAGAGACTTATTATTATGGATGCTTAGCTTAGACTTATTTCTAGCTGGCTTTCTGAAGCTTAACCCATTTCTACTCATCTACGTGTTGCCCTGAGGCTCGCTGACCTCATCTATGACTGTCCATCCTGCTTTCCTGCTTCCTGTGTCTGTCTGTCTGGTCCCTGGCTGGCTCCCCTTTTCTCTCTGCCTGCCAGCCCTGCCTAGTGATTGGCTATTCAACTTTTTACTAGACCAATCAGGTGCCTTAGGCAGGCAAGGTGAAACAGTGGCACATCTTTAGTTAAACAAATATTCTGTAACACAAATGCAACACATCTTTACATAGTTAAATAAATGCTCTATTCCATAACACTCAACCATTTGTAATTCCAATTCTGGGGGATCCATCAGCCTCCCCGGCCTCCTTTTTCACCAAGCAGGCAAGTGGTGCAGACGTGCACATCAGGTAGAACACCTATACACATAACATTTTAAAAATAATAATTTAAAACAAACAGCAAGGTGGATAGTACCTAAGGAATGACAACTGATGCTCTCCTCTAGTCTCCACATATGCACACGTGTACACAAACACGAACACATACATGTATCTGTGCATACATGAACACAACAAGGTGGTCATGAGTGGTACAGTGAGGGATGCAAGAATATTGTGGTTGTGGCGAACACAAAAGAATTGTATGAATTATGGAAGTAATTTGGTAGGATACAAGATAGGTATGAATTCCAGAGATAGGTGGATTGTGCAGAGAGGAAGGAGGAAGTCACTGCAACTAAGGAAGTCCGTCACATGACCACAGTAGACGCACTGGGAACTGGCACTGCTTCTGGATGGTGGGAGGTGAGACAGGTGCAGCTAGTGATGCCAGCTTCCCCACCCGTCTGATTCAATATCCAGACACTGCTTCCTTACCATGCTGGTTCAAATCGGTGATGGCTAAGAGAGCTTTACCCAGCAGTACCCTTGCCTTTCCACTTTTCTGTGAGCAAGAGTTGGCTCTGCAGTCCGTTCCTAGCAAGTTCAACTTGGGAGTTTCCTGTACAGGCCACTTCCATCTTGCTAGCCCTGCCTGTGTCATGTGTCCTGCACAGCTGCATGGAGTGAACTCTGAAGAGGTCTACCGAAGCCAGGTCCCTTACTTGGTGGCTAGAGTAAGAATTCAGGCATGACTCTGTGTGGAATATTATTTTAAGATGTGTTATACTTGTTTATGCTGTGGAACATTTTAGTGATGCAAAGATGTATTACATTCTTTTACGTTGCATTTGTTTCACTCTGTGAAGCTGATTCTTTTCTTGTCTCAAACACCTGATGCTCTAATAAAGAGCTGAACAGCCAATGATGAGGCAGGAGAAAGGATAGGCGGGACCAGCAGGCAGAGAGAATAAATAGGAGAAACCTGGGAGGAGGAGCAAGAGATCAAAAAGCAAGAATAGAAGGGGCCAGCCACACAGCAAGCCACAGAGGAAGAAGGAAGGAAGGAAAAAGAAATAAAGGTGAAAGCTCAGAGGCAAAAGATAGATGGGATAATTTAGGAAAAGCTGGCTAGAAACAAGCCAAGGCCAGGCTTATGAATAAGACTCCATGTGTTATTATTTAGGAGCTGGGTGGTCAGCACCCAGACAGCAAAAAGACCAAAGAGGAAAGTTTAAAAGAAAATCCAACATCTCTGCTTTCCTTAGCATGACTTTCTGATGGTCACTTCCCTGTTGTTCAGTGGTTCTCAACCTTCCTGATGCTATGCCGTTGTTAACTCAGTTCCTCATGTTGTGGTGATCCCCCAACCATAAGATTATTTTGTTGCTACTTCAGAACTCTAATTTTACTGCTATTATAAACCATAATGTAAATATCTGATATGCAGGGTATCTGATATCTGAAGGGTTGTTCAACCCCAAAGGTTGTGACCCACAAGCTGAGAACCACTGCTGTAACTGACCTTGCAGAGATCTTGTTAGGAGGCTTCATCCATGGCACTGATTTAAGCTTGATTTATGCAGGATACAGGGCTGTTTGTGGGTCATTCTGCCTTCAAACCTCTTGAGTGTTTCTAGACTACTTGGTGGTTATTATATGCTGAGCTGTATTTATACAGTACACTTCTCTACCTTTGTTAAGGGTTGAGCATAAAGATTTACACAGTAGATTAAAAAGCAGGAACCAAACCTAGTCTTTTCCACTGGGACTCTGTTGGGGCTCAGGGAAGTAGAACTCCACCCCCAAGGCTCTCCTGGAAAAGATGGAGTCAGTTGATCAGGTGCCCCTTTATATGTCATCTGTCTCCTAAGATCTTTTTTCTAGTGTTGTCATGTTTAAGAGCTTCTAAACTTGGGCTGGTGAGATGGCTCAGTGGGTAAAGAATGGTGCTTGCTGCCAAGCCACATTTGATTCCTGCATCTATATGGTGATCCCCTGAAAGTCGGGCCTATGACTTCCACACAAACACCATGGCACATGTGCCCTAACATACACAAAAAAATAAACTTTAAAAACGTCATTTAAAAAAACCTAGCAAATTGGATTCCATCTTATGAGTTGGTCTGGTGATGCTTTCAGAGCCACCCGACAACCCGCTGGCCATGACCCATAGGTTTCTAAACCCACATCACACTGTTTATTGGACAAGGAGCCAAACACCCACGGTAGGAAGTACCAGAATTCTTCCTCACTGGAGATCTCCCTTTAACCTGTTCTCTGAGAAGACACTGACACTGGTGCGGGACAATTGTCTATATTCTGTCAATTATGTTTTAAATAAATGCTGATTGGTCAGTAGCCAGGCAGTAAGTAGAGGCAGGACAACCAGGCAGGAAGTAGAGGCAGGTCAAAGAGAACAGGAGAATTCTGAGAAGAGGGAAGCTCTCTCTCTGCAGTCCTGACCATCCACAGGAGAAGGAAGATGTAACCTGCCCTGCTGAAAAAGGTACCGGTACTGAGCCATGTGGCTAACATAGATAATAATGGGTTAATATAAGTTATAAGAGTTAATAAGAAGCCTGAGCTAATGGACCAATCAGTTTATCATTAATATAGACCTCTGTGTGATTTCTTTGAGACTAAATGGCTGTGGGACCTGGTGAGGACAGAAATCCAGACAACCAGGTAGGGGTAACATCACTGTAAACATGGCCTTGTGAAGTATGGGAAACCAGTTAGAACTGCCCGTGTGTTACTCAACAGCCAGCCCTCATACTACAGATGTGTATTTTTGAAAATTCTTACAAAATGGATTTTACACAAAGTAGGTTGACAATAGAACTGTTTTTCCAGAAAACCAAAAGATGACAAGAGTTCTTAGTTCTTTCATGACATAGTAACACTGTCATCAGAAGTCCAAAAGGCACTTTAACGTCGATCACAAACACTCAGGAGACAGTGAAACTAGGAAAAGGTGGACTGTAACCAAGTGTGCTGACGCTAGCAACCAGAGACACAAGTGGAGCCTGGGCCTGGCGGGCACTCAGCAGGTCACCACCATTGCGGAGAGAACAACCTCTCCAGCACAGGGGAGTGGAGCCTGGGCCTGGCGGGCACTCAGCAGGTCACCACCCTGCTTATCCGTCTTGCTCCTCAAGAAGAGACCCCGAGGGACATGAAAGTACGGTCTGCAGCTCAGCGGTCCTGTGTTAGCTCACAGCTCCTACTCCTCTCTGGAGCTGACAAAGTCTGTCATTTCGCTACCCTGGAAGAATTTATTTTCTTGATATCAGCGTGGCTTAGAATCAATGTCCCATTTCTGAATTTTCCAACTTGTCCAACTTTTCCATTTGACAAAATGCTGGGAGCCGACTTCTTGGGTCTCCTGTGTTGATAGTAAGAGAAGGGTGCCAGGCAGTTAGAGCAAGCAGGACGACAGCCGGGGCGTCCTCTTCTTGTGCAGGCCCTACCACAACTGCACTGGTCTCTCGCTTCACAAGGTGACCCCTCCTGTTTGCTCAGTTCCTGACAGACATCACCTTCCTGAAATGACCTCCAGCTCAACCCTCCAAGCTCCACTGAAGCCTCTTTACAGACCAGCTAGCACCAGATATCACCAATTTATGTTTCACAGCTGGGGGCTTCCCTCACTGCCGCCCCTCAAGGGACAGGGCGCCCTCAGGGTGACATCACCTGGGCACCAACACTTACCTGGCACAGAATGGGCACTCAACTGACAAAGACACTGCTGTGAGAAAGGGCTAAGATGAAGAGCCCAGTCTGGAGCACGGCGCCCAGGAGAGGAATCCTCACCCAAAGTTAAGACAAGTACCAGGCCCTTTCCCACTATTTCCCTATTTCACATCAAGAAACTCCACTGTGAGTGTGGCACATTAGGCCAGCCACGCCAAGCTCAGATTCTCACGCTGGAAGTGTCTCGTCTTTGAACAGAGACCAGAGAAGGTGCTGGATTCAGTTCTGATGCAGGTGGCTGATTGGAGCAGTTTCCTAACCACCTCTTTACAGGCCCAAGCAGGTAACGAGAGGACTGGGATGCTGCACTCACTCATGGGACCATGAGAATCAACCACAGACCTGGTCAGGGACGCCCCAGCATGTGTGGCCACTACCCACCTGTCCTCCTGTACTTTCCTCTTCTTTCTCTTGAAAATGTCTGTGTCCCGGGCCTAAATCAACAACAAAGACAATATATGGGTAATGGATAGTAGATATTCACAATAGGGCAACAAGTTTGTGACAGAAAGCCACATAAATATCATTATTTTTAACATTTTCAAGTGGGTGTAGTAAACACAAGCCAACAAGTCTCACTCTGACCTCTTACAAAATGTGACAGGGATCAGGATCCGGTAGTGTATACCTGTGACTCTGTACTCAGACGGCAGAGGCAGTGGAGAGGCAATTCTAAGCCAGCCTGGGTTACATACTGAGACCCTGTCAGAAACCCCAAGTGTTTGGCTGTATCTTCTCTCACTGTCATGATCCCTTGGGACAACCATAGTCGAGCACCAACACAGGCTGGGCACATGGTGGGCACTCAACAGACACTGTGGCAATGATAATGACCTTTGGCCTCAAGGCCAGCCTTACCTTCTCCATGACCAGGCCAGATGCCTCAGCTGGCATGATGAAGCTCAGCTGATATAACTGGGGGCTGGGAGGGGGCATTAGGCAATGTTGGTGTCCCTACTGCTTGGCAAGCTAAGCCCGCCAGCACGCAGCCATGAGGCAGCCAGCCCCCACTTAGCAGAGTAAAGAGCAGACACCCACCAATCTCTCCTCTTCTTCCTGCGCTCTCCTTTTCTCTTTGATTTGTTGCTGTAAAACCTTATAATTCATGTAACTTCTTTTGGGAGCCTGACAGGAAAGAATAAAGGCACACCATATAAGTTTTTCTCCTACAAGTAAGAAAAGGGCAGTCCCAGCGCCCCAGGGCTGCCCCTTCCCCCAGGTCTGACCACGGCAGGCAGCCCCTCACCTTAGCCCCCAGCACGATAGCTCGCTCCTGTTCCAGGACTCTCTCTTTTCCTTTGCCATAGCCCGTGATCCCAAAGCGATGTACTTCCAAACGAGCCTGTTGGTGCACAACAGTCAGACCCACATGCCAACAACTCCCCAGGCAGCAGCCTCTCAGCCACGCTGCCCCACAGGCGGGACCCTGCAGTGCTGCCGTGGCCGAGGAAGCACCAGCAGGCTCTTGAACCACTGCGCTCTTAGTGGTCCCTCCTTGTTTAATCCCACAGCTGAAGCGATGACTATCTCTGCGTGAACTAGCGACAGTACTGGGGCTCAGGCGGCGCTCAGTGCTGCGACTGGGCGCTCTCCACCACGCTCTCCACCACGCTGTCCACCACGCTGACCACCACGCTGACCACAGCAGCTCAAGCACAACTGTTGTCTAAGCTGCTGCGTGCCTTTCTCCTGCCCTTTTGTCAGGCATCTTAGAAAGCAGCTGCACTGTGGAAGCGTGTCCATCTTTCTGACTTGCCGCTGTATCCCTGGCCACTGCACTGTAATCCTGTGCTAGTCAGTCAGTCACGTGAACATCCTGACACTAGGTTCACCGTTTCCCTAGCCTTGAGACAAGACTCTCTGCAGAAGGCTGGTGCTGGGTTAAAGCTGCCAGTTCATGATCAACAATGCAAACCTTAAAAAGGAACTAAAAATTACCTCAAAATGCTTACCTTTTCTAGGTTAAATTCTTGAATACCCACATCTTTTTCAAGGGCCCTTGTTTTATCCTGTAAGAAAACAAATTCTTATTAGAAACTATCAGTTAGCCAGGTATGGCAGCCCACACCTGTAACCTGAGATGAGGCAGGGAAGTGGCTATAAGTGTGAGGCCAGCCTGGGCTACATCATAAAACCTTATCTTGAAACAAACAACCCAACAACTGTGCATATGTATCTAAAATAAAAATTAAAAATAAAAAACTCCCCCCCAAAGAAAATAAGTGTTGGTAATGATGTCAAGAAACTGAATCCTTATAGACTGTAGGCAGAAATGCTGAAGGTACAGCTGCTATGGACAACGTGTGACACTTCCTAGGAACAGTAAAAACAGAGCGGGCAAATAATTGAGTAGTTCTACCCTGGCAGGTACACCAATGTTCATAGTAGCAGTGTTCACAACAGCTAAAATATAAGGGCATCCCGGATGTCTACCAACAGATGATGGTTAAGTGCCAGCCAGAGCAGCTGTCCTGTTTACTCAGGGCACATTCCCTGCCTGCCCTGCATAGCAAGGATAGCAAATAACAATGCGAGCCTCATGCCCCCTGCTTTCTTCTCCACACAGGAGCTGGGCTCCAGGCTCAGGGAACCTGTCTGCTGACTTGCCCCCAGAGCATTTTCTTCTGTGTTGCCTGGATTTAAAAAAGAAAAAACTGCCAAGTATAGTTGTACACATCTTTAATCCCAGTACTTGGGAGACAGAGGCAGGAGGCAGCCTGGTTCAGGGCCAGCCTGGTTCAGATAGTGAGTTTCAGGACAGCCAGAGCTATATGGTGAGACCCTGCCTTGAAAAACAAAACAAAACACCCCCCCACCACCACCACCCCACCACGGCCAAAGAGAAGAAAATGTTTTCGGTGGACTAAGATGACTCGACTCTGGGGAAAGGCGCTTTCCACAAACCTAATGACCGGAGTTTATTCCCTGGGACCAACACGGTGGAAGGAGAGAACGGGCTCCTATAGGTTGTCCTCTGATCTCCACACAGATGCACCATGGTACCCACTACCTCACGCACAAACAAAACGTAATAAAAATCTAGGTAGACAAACTTTTAAAATTATTGAACTGTCCAGCTGGTCTCCAGTTAAGAGTGGGTGTGGGTAGGTAAACAGTTTTTTTTTTTTTTTCAAACGAAGGCAGTTTTAAGAGTAGGGACTTACTCACTTTGACCAGGGTGAAGTGCCTCACTAGATGACTCTCTTCCTGACCTCAAGGGAGCTCAGATTGAAGAGGGTGAGCCGGGCAAGCACTCTGAGGCTATCTGCCAATGAACTGGGGAGGTGTCTTCAGGTCTGGTGATCCCTCTGGCTCCTCCCACTGGTCTTATCAAAGGCCACAGAACCCAAGAAATCTGTATTCTATCTCCCAAGCAGCAGCAGAGTACATAGCCTGGAAGCCCGAGAGCCTGGGATGGACCCTGGCCTGGTGCTTGCTTCAGATCCACAATCCTTTCTCTGGATGCTCAGGGTCAGGTTCTGCCTGCAATACTGAACACTGAGAGGCACAGGACCTTCAGGTGAACTGGAAACTCATCAGCACACCCTCCATGACAGCTGAAGCATATCGCAGAGGGAGAGGCTTGCCTGTGTGCATGGCCCCTCCCGGTTCCATCCCTAGCACCAGGGAAGTAAACCACTTTCTGTAAAAGTCACGCCAAACAGGGGAGACAGAAGTGATGTTTGAAGGCCTTATAAGGTTTGTCTGCTAAATAAATTTGCATCAATCTAAAAACCAAACCGAACCCTGCCAAGCTGTGCTCGCACGCTCCGAGTGGCACGCGTGGTAAGCAGTGCACGTGACTGCAGACCAGCACATCACCTCAGCAGGCAGCAGGCTCCTCTGCGCAGCAAACGCTTGCAGGAATCAGGAGGAGTTAGTGAGGCAAGAAGGGGTCAGTGGATGGAGCAAGCACTAGCTTGTGGGGAGCGATGGCAATGGCAGAGGCGGTACCTGACAGTGGAGCATGGAGAGAGGACACAGGGCCCCTTCTCCTCTTCACCTTTCATTCCTGCTTTCTGTCCCCACCTTTTTGCTCTGAAACAGGGTCTCTTATGTAGCCCAGGCTCCTCTTGAACTTACAGAGATCTGCCTGAAGGTGGGATTGAAGGTGAGCACAGCCATGCCCTGCTTCGGTCCCTTTTTTAGCTAGGCCATTGAGGCATGTAAGCTGCACAGAGAAGCGACAGTGGAGACTGAGCAGCTTGAGGGACGTGAGGAGGACAACTCCACTGACACTGCCCTAGGAGCCAAGTGCCACCTGAATGGCTTCAGGCTACCTGACATACTTACTGCTTAAAAGCCCATGTCCTCCCTCTCAGCAAAGCTGTACTCCCATTAAGAAACAAGTTCTTAGCTGGGCGGTGGTGGCGCATGCCTTTAATCCCAGCACTCGGGAGGCAGAGGCAGGCAGATCTCTGTGAGTTTGAGGCCAGCCTGGTCTACAAGAGCTAGCTCCAGGACAGGCTCTAAAGCTACAGAGAAACCCTGTCTCAAAAAAACCAAAAAAAAAAAAAGAAACAGGTTCTTTCATTTGCTCCCAAGTCTGTCTAGGCCACCCCATTTCAAACCCAGAGCGCTGAGCGGAACCCCTCACTCACTCTGTTGGTTATAACTCACTGGCCAACCAGGGTCAGCAGCCTACAAACAAGAAGCAGATGACCTCCTGCCTCTGCTGGGGATGCTGTCATAGCTCCCCACACACTTAATTGATCTTTGCTATGTTTTGTTCTGATTGGAAGACCTCATCGTGTAGCTGGGACTGACCTAGAACTGGCTGTGAAGCAAGGCTAGCTTGACATCATGGTAATCCTCCTGCGTTCGGGCATGATCCGCATAAGGCATTGCACCGGGCTGTCTTCATGGATTTTAAAGTACAAAATCCTACAGCTGCCTCTAAGACCTGGGAAGGGCTGGCTTCCCCAGCTTCCGTGCGTCACCTCATGCCACTGTCCCCTCTGTCCTACTTCTGCTCGTCTTCCAGCTCTCGGAACCAGTCAGGCGCCTTGCACCCAAGGGGGTTGGCAAGGCTGTTTCCTCTGCTTACGTGGCTCTCCTCTTCCTCCTTCCGAGTACCATTTAATACGAGCCTGACCTGCTCAGGGCTTCACTCCCCTGACCAGTCCACCCAGAGCAGACTCTGCCTGCTCCTCTCAGCACCGTTTGTTTCTGCCTTTGTAACTTTTTACCTTTATAACTTCATAACCACAGGGACAACACAGCACCCACACAGTCCACTGCTGGTCTCCAGGGAGCCAGGCGGCAGGCGCACAGTCACTTGTGGAGTGGGACTCGCTGGCCTGAGTTTGCTGTGAATGGAGTCTGTGGTCGCTGCACTAAAGCAGGGAAGCCTGGGGAGTGCACATGCAGCTGGAGACAATGGGATAGCGCAGCACTAAACCACACTCCCAGATAAACCCAAAAGCCAGCCGCGACACAGCTTCACTGTGCAATTTACGGCCTGGGTCTAGGCTCTGGGCGAAAAGGTCATTTTCAGGGCTTAGGTGGGGCCAGACAGCTGGACTGTTTCCAAAATTCACCACTGCCTTTTCCTTTCTCTAGTTCTCCAATTCCATGACTGTCTAACGGTAACCTGATCACACAGGTACAGACCAGACCATTCATTACCTTTGCGTGCTCATCTTGATCTGGTTTTGGTTTTCTTTTACTTCTGCTTTGAAATTCTACCACTTCCACGAGCTTGCTGTTGTTCTTTGGGGCAGAGAGCGACACTGAGTTAGTAGCAGGGACTTCTGCTCCTGAAGGGGGAGCTGAGGGGGCAGCAGAAGCAGAGTGTAGCTCTTCTCTGAGCTCCTTGAAAAAGCTGGAAGCGCTCTTCCTCTGGCCCTTTGCGAGAGATCCAGGCAGTGGAGGAGGCTCTGCTGGAGCCTCTGCTACTGTCTCCACGTCTCTCTTCTTTTCTCTCTTCTTCTTGATCCCTTTAGGCTCTGTTTCACCTTCGGTCTCTCCTGTTTGTTTCAACATAAAAAAAAAATTAAAAACGATTTTGGTTTTAGTTAACACCAATACCAAATGAACGTTACTGTGCATCTGGCCCAGACACAAGCACCCATCTGCACCAATAAAGAAACAAACTGTTTGGGGAGGTTTGATCCCAGGACCCGGGTGGAAGCAGAGAGCTGACTCCAGTAAGTTGTTTCCTTATTTCAACATGGTGGGGTGACAAACACACACCCACACAAATACATAAATAAATGTAACTTGAAAAGTAAAAACACAACTTAAAAGAAACAAATTATTTTTCTTCAAGTAAATTGCTTTTGCACCATGTTTAGAAATCAAAATGCTGTCTTTCTTGCCTAGGTAGCTGTGCATCTCTGACTTGTGCGAAAACAATTGCTCTTGTCCTCTCACTTACTGCTTATCTAGTGACATCCAAGCTGTAGTTCCCAGGATTGGGACTTGCAATTTGTCCATTTGCTATATTAAAAACACTTACCTCTACATTAGTATTTCTTTTTATCATATTACAGGGTTACTAGTACCTGCCCCAGGCTTCCTGTTTTCTTTCCGCTATGAATTCAAGAGAATCCAGGAAAACTGCCTTAATTTAAATACCGTTACTTTCTACTAAATTTCTCATCTTCTGTTTGTTTCCTCTGCTCAGACTCTCAACAGAGACCTGAAATTTGAACCAGAAGTCTAGACCTCGTTACTGACCTGTGTGCACAAGAGCTCTCTAAACACCAGCTATGTACTCACTAAACTAGTACTTGGAGCGGATCTGACTCTGGCAGTATGGATATAAAAATGAGTCAGGAAAACCGACGCAACTAACAGTGAATCCCAGCAGATGTGGCCATAAATCATATTGAGGATTTTAAAAATTAGTCATAAAACTAGTGAAAGTCGAGGCCAAATCTTGTTCGTCCTCCACTCCATGGAACCTACATAGGATGAGTCAACACGGCGCAAACTGTGTTATTAGGCCCTAGGCCTTGAGATCCGAGCTCTGAAAGGTAACGTTCAACAAGCTCCATTCCTCTGGTGCTTGTTTCTCTGTAACTAAGGGTTCAACGTAGGGATATATAAGGGTTGCTCTGACAGTTAATGGGGGAACGCACAACAGCATATACACCTGGTACGTTTTTCCACCTTCTAGGCTATTTTTTAATCATGTAAGCGAGCTTAGAATTTTGAACAACAGCTCCAAAACAAATATAATACAGCGTTTGCAACGTGATTGGTTCTAAAAGTCAGGCAATCTGCATGTGGGCTCTTCAGCCTGCGCGTGTATGTCCTTTTGCCAAAGTGCCAGACAGCTGCCTGTCTTTAGTAACACGCTTTGATTTTTCTCTCCCACACAGCAAGAAAGAGAGCGAAAGGTCGACCAAGATGTGGGTGAGAAGGTCTCAGAGAGGGAGGCGCTGCAGGGGTAAGACGGGCCGGCATGGCGCCAGGAGATCGGGTGACCCGAGCCGGTTTCGGGTAGCCCCCGGTGCTACCGCGTCTGGGATGTGTCCCGCTGTCCTCAGCCGCCTCCTCTCGGGAGCCAAGCTCACCCAGGTCGTAGAGCGTCCGCAGCACCGCATCCAGGAGTGTCTCAGAGCCAGGAGGCTCTGCGGAGTCCGAGTCTCGTGCCGCCGCCATGGGCTTCTGCACGGATCTTCAAATCCAGCCCACAAGGCGGCACTTCCGCTTCCGGCGCTGCGGCGCGTGCTCCGCGGGAGGCCCTGTGCGGCCTCCGTCCTGGCTAAGATGGCGGCGCCCGGGGTCCCGTGCGGTGGCCGTCCTGAGGGCCACCGCCCTGGGCGGCTTGGAGCCGCCCCGTTCGAAAGAACCGCCCCCAGCCGCTGCTCCACAGCCGCGTAGTAGACAAGCCCAGGCCCCGCCCGGGACTGCAGCCGCACCATGGACGTTCCTAGCTCTTCCAGCTCCCGCTTCTCGGTCGGCTCGGCCAGCCCCGGCGCTGTGCTCGTCTACGCGGTAGGCGCCTCGGGGGACTGAGGCCCGGGGAGACGTCTCGGGAAAGGACAGCTCCTCCTGAGCCCTGTTACCCCCCCACCCCCAGCCTCTGTCTTAGAGAGCGGGTCTTGACGTCCCTCTGTGCAGGATTTGGGTACTTGGCTTGGTATCCACAGCAACCATGTGTCTGCGTCTGGGTAAACGTGTCTGCTTTTCCAAGTTCCTGTCGATGGTGGCCCCTCTGTCCTTTCCCCTCTCAGGCATGGAGCCCGGCACACCAGCAAGAGGGGAGACTTGGAGGCTACCCCGTCCGTCCACCGACGGCGGATCGGCAGACTTCTGCCGGTTGAGCTTACCTAGCCCTTGAAGATTTGTCTCTCCACCTCCCGCCTTTTTTTTTTTCTTTTTTCTGAAGTATTTTTGGGAGAAAATATTCGGCTAGAATATGCGAGTAGAGTTTTAACACTCTAGGATGACTTGGAGCTTCTGGAAATTACTGTCTTCTATTTTTTCCCCCCACAAGTTGTTGGATAGGACTCCCATTGCCATTGGCTTCACCCCAACTTGCCTCGACACCCCCCTTGCAGAATTACTTCCTCTTCTGGTTTTAACTGGTGGTTTGCTTGGTTTGGTTTCCAACAGAACGCTGGTCGCTTACAATATTCGTGTGCTTACATTATTCATTATCAAGGCGGAAGCTTTGTATTCCTTCATCCCGTGAGATTGTACAATGCTGGGGGACAATTTATTTTTTGTGTGTTTACCTGCATGTTTGTATGTGTTCTTTGTGGTGCCTGGTGCGTCAGAGGCCAGTTCTGGAAACCGAGTTAAAATTGTTGTGACCTGCCATGTGGGTGCTGGGGGAAAAAATGGCTTTTAATTCTTGGAGCCATCTCTCCAGCTCCGGGGAAATTTATTTCTAATAGTTTATTTTTGAAGCAATGGTTTGTCCTCTGGCTTGGCAGTGGCTGTGAAGCCCCAGGCTGTCCTGCACCTTGCAGTCCTCCCTAACCTCCAGAGAGCCAGGATTGCAGGTCTACACCACCACTCTTGGCAAGAATGCTTTGAAAAGGATATTTCCGTGGCATGGTAGTTAGCACCACTTTCTGATTTACGTCCGGTATAGTGTAGTGTTAGCTTGTGTAGAAATGTCAAAAGTGGAAAAGAAAACATGTAAGAGCAAAGCAAACAAACTTCCTGGTTTCTAGGAGAAGACTGCTACCATAAAAATAGGATATCTTTTGGAATGTGGGCAAACTTCTTTCACTGTCTCTTAAGAAGTTTACATTTGGGGCTGGAAAGATGGTTCAGGGCTTATGAGCCCTGGCTGCTCCTGTAAAGGACGCAGGTTCAATTCCCAGCACCCACATAGCAGCTCACAACTGTCTGTATCTCCAAGATCTTACATCCTCACACAGGCAAAACACCAATGCACATAAAAATAAATTTTCAAAAAAGAACTTTACTTTATGTTTGCTGTGAACTGCTGCCTTAAAGCTTATGGTTGGAGCCCCTGCCGTTGACTTCACCACACAGTTGTCTAGTGGGAAATCCATCACCGTGTTACAGCTTGTTATTCCAAAGCAGGCGTGTTGGGAAAGGGGATTGTTGTGTAGATCCAACTCAAGACGTTTTTTGTCCTTTAAATGTATTTGTGTGGAGGTTGGGATTTCCCTTGCATGTTAATAAAAAGGAGTTGGTTCTTACTTCATCTCTATATTTTTTTGATCATGAGATTTTTGTCAACTTTCCATGTGAATAACAAGGCAGCTGTCCATGAGCGTCCCCACCGCTCTTTTCCCTTTGTTTTTTGTTGTTGGTTTGTTTGTTTTTTGAGACAGGGTTTACTCTGTGTAAGTTCCACTTGCCTCTGTGCCACCACTGCCTGATTCAGTCGCCCCCTGGCTGATGTTGTGCCCGCACAGCTGATGACCATGAGAGCCTCCTTCAGACTGCCAGCTTCTTACACCACCCTGTTCATTGTGCACTGCTTTCCGTCTGATCGGTAGTTCCCTAGTGATATCACGATATTGCTAATGATGCAAGCATCATCAGTGCCCATAGTCCCCCAGTTGCTGTTCTCAGTGCCAAAGACTGCCGGGCCTCTCAGGATACCTGAAGTGGTCAGTGTACACAGGTAGTACAGTTAAGTGGGATAAATAAGGGTAGTAACTAAAACATGCATTGAATGCTGTTGGAGTCAAGGGAAGGGGCATCTGGTTTATTTGGAGACTTGAAAAGGTATCTAAAAACAACACCAAAACTGAGTTTCTATAGCATGAATAATGGGAGGTGGGAACCACTGAAGTAACTATGTAAGAAAGTTGTGTGTGGGGAGACTGAATGCAGAATGATGAAAAAAACATAAGACAAAATTAAGAACATAAGGGGGCTGGAGAGATGGCTCAGAGGTTAAGAGCACCGGTTGCTCTTCCAGAGGTCCTGAGTTCAATTCCCAGCAACCACATGGTGGCTCACAACCATCTATAATGAGATCTGGTGCCTTTTCTGGTGTGTATATGTTAACAGAACATTGTATGCATAATAAATAAATAAATCTTTTTTTTTTAAATTAAGAACATAAGCAAAAGGTGTTTCCAAAAAGAAACAAATGGTATCTTGGGTATTCTGGTATCAACAGGTGTTTCCTAAAAGAATCAAAGCATATCATGGGTGTTCTGGGTATTGGTGGCTTTTATCAAGGATTAAATCTCTGTGTATTTTTTTAAATTTTTTATTATGTATACATTGTTCAGGCCAGAAGAGGGCACCACATCTCATTACAGATGGTTGTGAGCCACCATATGGTTGCTGGGAATTGAACTCAGGGCTTCTGGAACAGCAGCCAGTGCTCTTAGCCACTGAGCCATCTCTCCAGCCCCAAATCTCTGTGTATTTGTTATGCTCTAGAAAGCCTAAGAAAACCATTAGGCGCTGGCGTGATTATCTGCATTAGTAATATCTTTCACTCTGAAGACTATAAGAAGGAAGAAACTCAGGGTGGGGTAGATGTGTGATTCATAAGCGTGGAGATCAGTTAGGACAAACGGCCAATGCAGGTGAGGGGTGAAGCCCAGTGAGGCTGGGAAGCACAGAGCATGATGGTTTTATGTGATACTTTGGGCAGGAGATCCTTGGCCCTGGGATCCAGTTGTGTCTAGGACCTGAGGAAAGTGGGGGCAGTCTGAAGTAGGCTGTTGGGCTCCTGTGGTTTGGCAACTGGGCAGAGGCTGATCTCAAAGATAGGAAGGACAGGGGAGGAGCAGGTTTAGTCAGGCACAGAGCAGTTTCGGTCTGGGATGCAAACTTGTCAGCTGTGTATTACCATGATCTGGACCAGATACATCCTAAATGTTTGGGAGGCATCTGAGGAGAGTTAGGAATGTGGTCCCCAAACAAAAGAGGAGGGTGGGACTGAGAATGTGGGTTTGGCAAGTCAGGGGCAGGTAGGCTGTATCTGAAGCTAGAAGTCCACTCTTCCTCTGAGACTTGGTGCGTGCATGCGTGTGTGAGAGAGTTCCAGTGTAGGATCCATACTTAGGGTATCTCAACTCAGACTCCAAATGATCTGCCAGTTGCTCCTGCTCTGGTTTTTACCAGTCTAGTCCTGCTTACTGGACCTCACCACCCTTCTCAGGAAGGAAGTGTGCTGTCTCTTCAAAATGCTCACGGTCCCTTCTGTGTGGCAGAACTTTGTATTGCTGACTCTTTTTAATATCAAAGACCCAAATCAAACATTTCATGAACCACTCAGTATAAAGTACTTCCTTGTAACACCTGTTTTGTCTTCTGAGCTCAGTGGTGGGTCATAGCAGTTCTTGTACTGGCTGGCCAGAACTGATTGTTAAACATTCATGGCATTTGTAAGCCCATTGGTAAAACATAGTCATTAATGAAAACTGAGGGTTAAGTCACATAAATTTATACTTAAATACATTTTATACAAAATGAAAATAAGTATTACCAAACAGCATTTCCCAGTTATTTACTAAACATTACTGTTCTCTCTGGAAGTTGTCCTCTTAGGGGAAGGTGGAACACACTCTTGTATCATCTCATGCTGCTGTGCCTCTTAGTTATTCTGGTGTGATCTGGCCTGGTAGAGTAGAGTGCCACAGAGTGCCAAAGCCTGGGCTCCAGTGCAGGTCACTGACAGTATCCTGCCTGCCAGTGGACTCACTCAGTGACCTGATCTTGTTGGTCTGTGCGGAAGGGCATGTTTTTCTCTGGATAGTGTCTGCTTGTCCTGTTACTGCTGGATTCCAGTCTTTAGCAAGAGGCCTGGTGTACAGAGAGCTCTTGGGCCTATTGCTAAAGGAAAGCAGTGGAGAGGGAGGCTGTGGGAGGGCACAAGGTGCAACCTGAGGTGGGGACATGCTTCAGCCTGACCTTCCTATTGGACTCTCACTTGCACTGTGTTCTTGGGTGAGAAGCCATTCAAATGTGCTTACTTGCTGGCAGTAAGTGCTGCTCCTGCATGCTGCAATCCTTTGCACAGGAGGGGCAGGTGGTGGGGATCATGCTCTCCTGGGTTTGTAAAAAGGCATGGGCTTAGCTTTACAGGAACTAGAGAATGATGGGGGTTGAGGGGTAGTGGTTGCCAAACCTACTTGTCAAGCTTTCTCAAAATATATATGCCCTAAATGTATTCCCTGCTGATAATGATGCTGTCCTCTTTCTACCCCTAAGGACACTAATGGGAAGTTTCTAAGCTCTCCCTTGCCCTTACCTTATATAACAGTAGTTTGTTGAGTCCAAGTTTGAACTGTTACTTTATTAATGAGAATTGTAAAGTTCAAGAAGGTTTTCCAGCCTTATGAGCAAAAGCCTATGATTGTTAGGATGGCTGTAATTGGCAACATGGCCAGATGCTAATGACGTGGTCTGCCTTTGGGTTAATTGTTAACATTCATAGATATATAGGTTCGGTGTGTGAGCACATGTGTCTTAGATGTGAACAGCAGGCAGAGAAGGTCCTGAGCAAGGTGTGAGTGATTGTACGGAGAGCTCTTGAGAGCATCTTAGAGGGATGATGCTGCAGCAGGTAAGCAGAGCCGCAGGACCATCCACAGATGCCCAGAGGACGCCTGCAAGTCCTCTCGCGGCAGCACAGCACACTTACACCAGGGCATAAGCAGTGAGCGGACTGGGTCTCAGTGGACATAATAGATCTTACCTGATTGTGGAAGTGACTGGCTTTATTCTGTTTGTTTGTTTTGGGACAGGGTTTCTCTGTGTAGCTTTGGAGCCTGCCTGGCACTCGCTCTGTAGACCGGGATGGCCTTGCATTCACAGCGATCCACCTGCCTCTGCCTCCCGAGAGCCCTGGGATTAAAGGCGTGTGCCACCACCACCCGGCTTGACTAGCCTTATTCTGAGGAACTCACTTAAGTATTTTAAAATGTGAGGAATAACCTGTATTTTGAAAAGCTTGCAATTGGCTGGCAGAAGGATTGACTTGGTATATTTAGTCAAGGAGGCTACTGAGATTGTGAGTATAGGCTTCCAGGTAGCCTAGCTGAGGGTAGGGTCTGTACATTTTCAAAGGCCACAATAGCAGGGTTGGGTGGAGTGATGCCCAGAGGTTAGCTGAGATGGTGGTTAGCAGTTATGGTTTCAGGAAAGTGATGATGGCTTAGAGCCGAGCCCAGAAGGGGATGGGTTTTGGAGAAGTGTTGGGAATCCAGAATGTATGATGGGAGAAGAGAATCAGGTGCAAGATTTGGGAAGCACATGGAATTCAGTGTTTTAAGCTTGCTGCATGGCCATGGAAGTGACTCAGTGGTAGAGCATTTCCTAGTGTGCATGCTAAACCCTGGGTTCCATCTGTAGCCCCCCACACATACAAATAAGATGAAAAAGAGAGGAGACAAAGCAACAACAACAAAAATCCACCAGCAACAAAGTCCAGTGGAATAGGTGAGTGTGCCCAGCAGTTGTGGGAGGCTGGAGACAAGGGCTGGAGGAGGTAAGCTATTGAGCCTGTGAGGAAGAAAAGGTAGTTTGTAGTTTTGAGGGGGAACACTCCCCCAGGTTAAAAGCCACTACACTGAGGAAGGCCATGAATTATTCTACTGTTGATGAGAGAGCCCTGGATTAAATACCAACGTGGGAACATTTCCCTGGAGGTCAGGAAAGAAGACTAGGAGATACTGGCTTAGCCAGAGCAAAGACTCACCCTAAAAACGCCATGGCTGTGCCTTTTCATATAATTCCAAGGAGTGAGATACAGCCTGAGTGTGCCACATTAAGATTATAACACTAAAATAGAGGAAGACAGAAATAATGGAAACATTTAAACGGCAAGGGGGTGTTTATGGCATATATAAAAAAAAATCAAGTTGACAGTCTCAGTGTGTGTCTGATGGGAGAGACATGTCCCTGTGCTTAGGAACAAGCATTCCTTAGAGGAGTCTCACACTAGGGGTTACACATAAAGTTTGATATTTTTGTTGTTGTTTGCACTTTCCCTGCATTTTCTGAATTTTTCAAGTGAGCACAAGTCACTTTGGTAGTTCAGAAAACTGAAGATATTACTAAACATGGTAATTATGCAACAACTAAGATGTTTTAAATCAGTATTTGCTATATGGGATACAAATAAAGAAGAAAAGGTTTTTTTTTTTCCTTTGGGTGACTTTTCGAGACAGGGTTTCTCTGTAGCTTTGAATCCTGTCCTGGAACTAGCTCTGTAGACCAGGCTGGCCTCGAACTTACAGAGATCCACCTGCCTCTGCCTCTTGAGTGCTGGGGTTAAAGGCGTGCACCACCGCCACCTGGCAGAAGAAAGGTAAATTATAATTGGCATGGCCCCTGTTTTGGATAAGACATACACATATTTCTGTAGGTGTAAGTAAACAAAATAAGGAAACTACTTCTGGCTATAGTGCTGGAAGTGCTTCATGTTGCCGTAAACGAGCATAGCAGTCGGTGTAAGGAGCCACAGATGCCAAGTATGTCTCTGCTGTTTGGACGCTGAGGGCCTCCCAGGAGGTGGGTGACCTGGAGCCTTGGTTTCCTATAGACTTGGGAAGACAGCTGCTCAGAGGTTGGAATGGAGATTGTTCTTCAGCATGTCAGTCTCTCAGAATAGCGCTGGCGCCTGCAGCTGGCAGCGCTCACTGCAGTCATTATCGTTACCACTACTCATGACTTGATCAGGAAAGCACCGTTCTAGGAGCCCTGGACTCTGAAGCGTGTGTGAGGGCTTGGTGGATGGAGACCAGCTGAGCCCATAGGAACTGAGTGCAGGTGATGAGTACTTTTATGACATCGTTTCCCACCTCCAGAAGACAAGGACTGTATAGGCTTGCACCGCCACATCCAACTTAGTTTGAGGCTTCTTTTGTTGTTGTTTTTTGTTTTTTGAGGCAGAGTTTCTCTGTGTAACTCATTGCCCTGGCTGTCCTTGAACTAGCTCTTGTAGACCAGGCTGGCCTCGAACTCACAAAGATCCGCCTGTTTCTGCCTCCCAAGTGCTGGGATTAAAGTGTGCCACCACTGCCAGGCTTTGAGGCTTCTGATACATGTTTTGATATATTTTTTTTTTTTGAAGCTAAGTAGAGACCGACAAAACAGGTTGTCAATGTGATACTGCGTTTACAAAGATAGCCATCAGAATATGCTGGTTAGTAGGCCGGGGTCTCTGATCAGTGGTGGAGTGTTTGTAAACTAAACAGTGTAAAAGGCCTTAGGTTTGGTCCCTGGTCCACAAAACAAAACCACTGGTTCCCATTCTTCCTGGCTTAGAGTTATAATCCCAGCATTTGGGAAGTGGAGATAAAGATTAGGAGTTCAAGGTTGTTTTTTGGCTACATAGAGAGTTTGAGGCCAGCTGGGACTACATAAAGCCCTGAATACTAGTACATAATAATAATTTCGGGTCACATAAAACTAATAATAAATAATAATAGTTGAGTATCAGCTTATTGATCATGGTATTGACAGTTTTTTTCTCTGTCTAGGACTCTAACATTAGAATACTCTTGCTTGGGTGTCGTGAGGTAAACATTTGGGGGCGGAGGGAAACCTGAGTAATCTGCCCTTTCCCAGTAGGTGCTCCTCACTTTCTTTCGTTTCCTTTTTCACAGAAAGAGCTCAAAAAGTGGGATGAGTTTGAAGATATCTTAGAGGAGAGGAGGCATGCCAGTGACTTGAAATTTGCCATGAAGTGCTACACACCCCCCTTGTATAGGGGAGTCACCCCCTGCAAGCCCAGTGATATCAAGTCCATTGTTCTCAATTCTGAAGAGATGGATTATGTCATTAAGCAGGTAAGAACAGGCACAGCCAGCCCCCTCCACTTTGTTTCCCTGAGCTTACTTTATTATCTCAAATACGCTTTTAGGTTTAGCTCCATGACACTCAAATGTATGCTGTCATTTTGTTAAAACTGGAAGGCCAGCCCGGGAGTAGCATGGTGTCAATAGCTTAGTAAAGTATGAGACACAACTTACTGGTGAAGAGTCCACAATTTGAGGGTGCTAATTAGTTATGAGCAAAGCTAGTTTGGTGTAGAGAATAGGGAAGGTTTTTTTCTTTTTTTTTTAACACTTACTGACAGAAGCTCCAGGTCTTCCTAGAGAAGGGGGTGGAGAGAGTTCTTAGTTGAACAGAGCACACCAGCCCTCCACGTGAAAACATCCTGAGACTCTCCGAGGACTCCCATGCCTAGCTTCACCTGTGTCAGTTGCTTTATTATGTTGGGTTCGGGATCCTGTAGCAGTAGCTTTTCAAGAAGCTCACGCTTTGGGAGCCATGGCTTGTTTTCAGAACAGGAGGTCCAAGAGAATGCTGAAAGTGGTTCAGTCTGACAGCGGAGGCAGAAAGGGTGGGAAATCCAGCGAGCTCCAGGGGTGAGTGGGCTCAACAGGGGCTTGGAAGCCACGGGGAAGGACTAGCTATTGTCTCCACAGGGCCATGCCCTTAGACGCTCACATGGAGTGTGCTATGCAGATTAGGTGCAGGAGTACTGTTCTGGTTTTAACTTTAGATGTGTACTTTGACGCATGCCCTTAATCCCTGTGCTTTGCTTGACCTCCAACATCACAGAGATGCTATCAGTTCTCTGTGGTTAGGCCTATTTCATGATGGAAGACAAGTTTCCCCTTTAGTTAGCACTCAGGAACGGGACTGTAGAGTACCCAAGGCATTTTTGCAATAAGTTAACTCCAGTCAGTCATGGCTGTGTTCTCAGATATGCATCATCCTGTGGCAACACCACAGGATCCTTACGTGACACTTGGGAGCATAGTCTGCATGCACCTCGGTTAGGTAGTATGCATATATGGTGGAGCCTATTGCTTCTTGATCCGTTGAACAAAACACAAGATTTAAATCAGCAAGAAAGAAAATGATTCTGTCTGTCCTGATTAAATATTTGATGCCTGAGTGTGTTCCTAGGGAAGCAGCATACTGCTGCTTGTGTTGTTTTGATTTGTTTTCTCTGCCATGCTAGGAATGGAACCCAGGAGTCCTCACACGGTAGGTAGGCAAATGCCCTACACCTGAGCGGCATCCCTAGTCCCATGCATGCAATTTTTTTTTTAATGTGCATGGGAAGAGACTTTGAGACAGAGTCTCATGTAGCTCAGATTGATCTTTAGTCCTCTTGTTTCAGCCTCCTCCGTGCTGAGATTCCAGGTAGGCATCACCACCCTGACTTAAAGTAACTTTCCTTCATATATAGGTGGGTGTAGCTTAATAATAGTATACATAGTAACTCTTTTTTTTTTTTTTTTGCAGAGTGAGGTTGGATATTTATTTAGTGGGTTATGGAAGGGAAGGGGAGGAGAGAGAAGAGCAAAGAGGGAGAGAGAGAGAGAGAGAGAGAGAGAGAGAGAGAGAGAGAAACAGAAGGGGGAAGGGGTATAATAACTCTTACAAGTGTACTTATATATGTGACTATTACTCTAGAAAAGAAAAAAATAAAAGAAAAAAAACAAGTGTACTTATATAGTACACATATATAAGTAGGTGTGTGCTTGAATGATAAGTAGTATACTATAGTAAGTACATATGCCAGTAGCATGGTTATTTATCATGAAGCATTGCATGCTAGGCATAATTGTTGGGGTTCTGCTTTTATAGGCTGGCGGTTCTGTGGGTTGCCACATACTTGAATAATGTTAGCTATGACTCCGTGAGACCTGTGATGGCACTGGGTGATGGGACGTTTTCATTGCCATTGTAATATTACAGAATTGTTCGCATAGATACCTGTGGTTAGTCACTGACCCCAGTCCTCTTCAGTATGTGACGTCTGGTTTCTATAATCCGGAGCCTATGCTCCACAGGTCAAGCACTTCTGTCTTTCTCCTTGTGACCATAGTCCCAGTGCCTCTTGTTGGTGGACATTCAGTAAACCTCTGTGAACTGATGAGTGAAGGAGCATGCCTTGGCCCATTTGCAGAGACGGACGCAGCAAGGCTGGGACATGGCCCAGCTCTTCACAACTATTACTCGTTCTCTTCTTTGTCTACCCCATCCTATTCCCCTTCCTGATTTCAAACTCCAAAAGTAATCCCCCCACTTTTTGTTGTTCTTTTTCCCTTGATTGGTTGGTTTTGTTTATGAGCCAGTTTTTCAAGCTTGCCTGGAACTCATTTTGTAGCTCAGGTTGGTCTCAGGCTCTTCGGCTTCCAACTCCTAATGGTAGGAATGTCAGCCTCGAATGACCACTCCTAATGGTAGGAATGTCAGCCTCGAATGACCACTCCTAATGGTAGGAATGTCAGCCTCGAATGACCACTCCTAATGGTAGGAATGTCAGCCTTGAATGACCACTCCTGGCCCAGGAAAGCAGTTGTTTTTGTTTGTGTGTTTGTGTTACTTTGGTTTGCATTGGTTTTTTGTTTGTTTGTTTGTTTGTTTTTTCTTGAACTTTCACCTCCCTATTGTCATTCACACTTTTATGTTACTCTGGCTTCCTCTCTTCTCTGCCTCTGTTTATTTCATCCTTAGGTGACTTTGGCTAGTGTTAGGCTCTTTGTTTGCTGAGTCACTGTTTGAGATAACCTGTTGAGTTAAATGAAGGAGCATTGTAAGAGGAGATAATTAGCCAGCACTTCCTTCCTGGGCTGTAAAACTGAGGACAGATAAGGAGTAGATAAGGCATGTGGCAACACTGTTCTCCAATGTACACATGTGCGCCCATGTACAGGCCAGAGGAGGTCTCCCTTGGTTGCCATTTCTCAGGAGCCATGTGGATTCTCTTTGAATTTCTAGCCTTTAAACCTGCTTAAATAGAATCATTTTTCACTGAACACAGTGGTGTACCCCTTTAGTCCTGGCAGTCTGTAGGTGGAGGTGGGAGGATAATGAATTCAAGGCCAGCCTGTGCTTTGTAGAGAAACTTTGCCGAAAGCAGGAAAAAGAATAATATAACATCACTTATCTGCTGTGTTAGTGAGTTAGGTCAGATCTAATCTGGAGCACACATTGTCTTCTGGGTAAAAGAATAATATAACATCACTTATCTGCTGTGTTAGTGAGTTAGGTCAGATCTAATCTAGAGCACACAGTGTCTTCTGGGTCATCATAGGCCAGTGTGAGTTAATCCCATTGGTTTGAGTGAAAGGAGCTCTGGTCTCTGCTTTTCAGAATTCACCCCTGCTCTGCCTTCCTTTCAGCTTTCCAGGGAGTCCCTCACATCTGCCGATGCCCTCCGAGAGGACGCCAGGGGGATCCTGGAGGAAATGAGCCACAGACTGCACATGGGAGCCATCCGCTTCTTTGCCTTTGTCCTGAGCAAAATCTTTAAACAGATTTTCTCAAAGGTGTGTGTGAATGAAGAAGGCGTTCAAAAGGTGAGGATTGCTGTCCTCATCCTGTGCTGTCATCGATTTTGAGACATCCCACTCGGACTGAATGCTGAGGGTGGGTTGTCAGACATCTGCTGTGGGCCCAGGGGCTGTCTGCAGCTTGTCCTTTTAATGTCAGACTTACAGACTTCCAACTTAGTCAAGTAAGACTTGTAGACCACTTGAGTGTCACATGTTCATGGGTTACATTAGTAATAGAAGGAATCTATGTCTGTGCTCGTTCAGATTCCTCTTCCGCATTTCCATTGTCATCTTCTATTAGGCTGTGTGATTTCCCCATGCACAGATGTTCTCTTAGTATATGGTGGTCAAGGTCAGTTAACTTGGTTGGACACACGTGGTTATATGAGCTCACTGCAGCGCATCACTTGCCCCAGTTATAGTCTGTGCTGCTTCCCTGCTTCCTTAGATATCTTTATTTATTGATAGGATCTCTAGCTCATACTGACCTTGAACTCCCCATGTAGCCAAGGATGGCCTTGAATTTCGGATCCTTCTACCTTCATTTCCCAGATATCCCAAATGTTGAGCTAATAAGCAGGCACTACCTCAGCCTCTCGGGTTCTAGGATTGCAGGTGTGAGCCACCATGCTCAGCCATGATTTACCTTTCTGTTTTCTGATTTAAGCTGCGATTTTAGTGACGTGACAACTGAAATTCTTGAAAATCTGACATTTTTTTCAAGCTACAACGAGCTGTCCAGGAGCACCCTGTAGTCCTGCTGCCCAGTCATCGGAGCTACATTGACTTCCTCATGCTGTCTTTTGTTCTGTACAACTATGACCTCCCTGTGCCAGTTATTGCAGCGGGAATGGGTGCGTGCACAGTCTTCATCCGTGTTTCCACTGTTGATCTTCCCATCCACTAGAATGATAGTAAGAGTGCTAAAGAATATGAAGGGTACCAACAACAACTTTTCTGAGTGCCAGTCTCCCATGGTGTGGTGGCCCAGTCTGGACCCTGTACTGTGCAGTTCCATGACTGAGCAGACATGGAGAGGCATCTGTGCACATTGGATTCTTTGGCTTAGTTTTGAGAAGAGAGGCTGTCCCACTTTGTCATATTTCTTGCTTTTTCAAATTTTATAATATATAGATAATATATAGTTCTAGTGATCATTCTAGATCACAAATAGATACGGCTTTTAAAAAAGATTATCAGTTTTGGTAAAATGTATATAACATGAAGTCCTGACTTGTTTAAGTGTGCAATTTAAGAGGCACTAAGTGCATTCATATTGTTGCAGCTCTGTTGTTCCCGTCTGCCCCAGAACCCTTCACATCCTGCAGAACCGACACTTACTAACCAGTGACTGTGCATTGCTTTTCTCCTCCCAGAGGCAGCCACACACTCTGCACCTTCTGGGACTGACCAACTCATTCAGCGTGGTGACCTCAGTGTTGTAGCTTGCCTGAATTCCCTTCCCTTTCAAGGCTGAGCAGTTGTCCGTTGTATGGACGTGCCACATTAATTTTGTCCTGTAACCTGTCCATGGACACTATTTGCTTCTGTCACTTGGTTATTTCAGGTAACACTGTGTCTTAGTTAGGCTCACTATTGCTGTGATGAAGCAGAAACAGGCTAGGGAAGAAATGGCTTATTTTGTTCATACTTCCATGTAGCAGTTCATTATAAAAAGCTCTGAGGGAAGGAAGTCAAACAGGCAGGAACCTGGTGACAGGAGCTGATGCTGAGGCATGGAGGGGTGCTGCTTACTGGCTTGCTCCTCTGTCTTTGCTCAGTCTGCTTTCTTATAGAAACCAGGACTGTTGAAATAACCAGGCTAGCTAAAGGATACAACAATTATATTTTTTTTTATTGTAAGGGGAAAATTCACAAAACAGGAAACAAATCCAAGCACAGCAGTGTCCTGTGGGAATGGCGCAGAGAGAACACCTGGGCAGTGTACAACCTGGGCTCCACCTCTTAAAGATAATTGGCTAACAAGGTTTTCCCAATCACAGGACCATCAGCCCACAGTGGGCCAGGCCGTCCCACATTAATAACTAATTAAGAAAACGCCCTACAACTGAACCTTATGGAGGCATTTTCTCAGTTGAGGTTCCTTCCTTCCTTTCAGATGATTCTAGCTGTGTCAAACCAGCTAGGACACACTGCTATGAATGTGGGATTTAAAAATAATTTATTTTTGTATTTTGGCGTTGGGACTAGAACCTAAGACTTCAGGCATGCTAGGCAAGCCCCCTACTGTGAATGTTGTTTCAGCAACCGCTATGAACACGGGATATATGTATTAGTCAGGTCTTCTAAGCGGTGATGAACACCGTGATGATAAACAACGTGGGAGGACAGGGCTTATTCTGCTTCCACACCACAGGCCGGCACTGGGAGAGAGCACATCAAAACCATAACAACCCGTGTCGTACCCACGAAGAAGCTAGGGAGTCAGGGCATGGACCTGGAGGCAGGAGCTGGTGCAGAGGCCATGGAGGGGTGCTGCTTCCTTAATAGAACCCATGACCACCAGCCCTGGGGTAGCACTGTCCACAATGTGTTGGGCCCTCCCACATAAATCGTTAATCAAGAAAATGGCCTACAGACTTGCACACAGCAATCTGGTGGGAACGGTTTTTCAATTCAGAGTCCTCTTCCCAGAAAACTCTAGCTTCTGTCAAGTGGACAGAAGACAACTGAACAGTACAAATATCTGGTCCCTCAATCAGTACATCCCTGGGTCATGTGGGAGCTTTTTTGAGTCCCACTATACTGTTTTCTCTTGTATCTGCACTGGTCTGTGTTCTCAGCAGTAGTGCACAGAAGTGAGATCCATGTCTCCCCCGGTACTTGCCATGCACAAGCTTTGGTTTCTTCAGGAGTCGCCATCTCCGTGGGTGTGGCATGGTTCATTTCTCAGCGGTGCTGCGCTCCCATTCCTGGGCTTTCAGCCATCACTGGGTGTTTATTTGAGGAGGGCTGTTTGAATTTTGAGATGGGATCTATATTGCCCTGACTGGTCTTGCATTTCTCAGCTCTAGTGATTCTCCTGCCTCAGCTTTCCAGATGCTGGGTGTATCTGGTCCCTATGGAGATGTCTTTTAGGTTGTTAACTTTTTGTCAGTGAACTGTGGGAGTCCTCTGTGTCCTGAACACTCGCCCATAGATACAGGATTGGCCAGCTCATCTCCATTCACTGGTCCCCCTGCCATCCTGCTGATTGTGTCCTTTGATGTACAGAAGTTGTGTTTCAGTAGAGTCCAGTGAATCTGTTTGTTTGTCCCCTGCATATTTAGTGTCAACCAAGAAGTCATTACCAAATTCAGTATCATGAAATTTTTCTCTGATACCCAACTGAGAGTTTTATAGTTTGATACCTCCACTTGGTTCTTTGAGCCACGTGGTTGATTCTTGTACTGATACAGAGTTCATGTCTCATATAACTGACACTGTGGTTGTGTACTGGATAAGCGTTGTCACTCTAAACCACACTGCTCTGTAGATGTGTCCATGCTTTCATAGAGTTCATCTGTTGAATCTGTACTGCGCTGGTTCCTTTCACAGTCTCTAGGAAAACAGGGATCCCAGTGTTAATAAATATAGTGAATCAGTCAGCTTAAAGCTCTGGGGACTAGCATGCCTTAAAAAGTGCTTTCTTAGCAGACAGTAAGGAAGTGATTTGAAAACTAGGGAAATGAAAACTATTTAAACTACTGGAGGACCCTTGCCTTTTTGTAGACCTGCTCTGTAACCCATTTCCTTAAAAGTAGGTTGATATTTTCACTTGGTAGTGGGGAGCTGAGAGTAGGTGTCCTGGTGCTCCAGAGTATGCGAGCACATGCCACTCACCAATTTCAGAGCGTGGCCGCGGATACTGGCCTTCTGACATTGTCATGCTGCTGTCATTGCCTTTGTCCCTGTGGCTTATAAATAGCATGGTAGCAAGAGAGGTAGGAGATAACCACCCAGCCGACTTCTGGCTCAGAGTCCCTCACATAAACCTACTAGATGGCCTTTGTTTTCATTTTTATTTTTGTGTGTATGTGTTGTATGCATGTGTACTTGTGTGAGGATACACATGCATATATGTGCTCGTGAGTGCATGTATGAGCATTTATAAGCATGTGGGGGAGGGTGCAGAGGTTGCCATTGGAATGTTGGGGATGTAGGCCAGAGGTTGACATTGAGTGTCTTCTTCTATTGGTAACCATATTTTTAGAGACAGGGTTTCACTGAACCTGGAGTGCACTGATTTGGCTGGACTGACTGGCCAGTTGTAGAGATCTTGTCACTGCCTCCTTACCCAGCACTGGAGGGCAGGTGTGTGCTGCCATGCTCTGCTTGGCACACCGGTGCTGGGAATTATAGTCAAGTCCTCAGTGCTGCAGGGCTTTCCACTGAGCCCTCTCCCCAGCACCTTTCTGCTCCTTTTCTGGGGTTAGTCTCACAAGTGTAGTGCTGCTGTTACAGGCTCGTGTCTTGTCCATGAGCTTCTCATCTTACCTCCTCCTTGTGTCTTAGATTTCCTGGGAATGAAATTGGTCGGTGAGCTACTCAGAATGTCTGGGGCCTTCTTCATGCGGCGCACCTTTGGTGGAAATAAACTGTACTGGGCTGTGTTCTCCGAATATGTGAAGACCATGCTACGGGTAAATGCAGGCACTCGGGGACCTGGAGCTGCAAAGCTGTCTGGCTCTTCGCTTCTGAATAGATCCATAGCTGTCTTTCCCCTTCAAGGAGCACACCCACTCCCAGTGGTCCCTCATCTGAGAGGCAGCCTTGTTTAAGTTGCTGTGAGCAGGTGTTTTTTTAAAGGGCAGAGGGCACTTGGGATTAGGCATCATAAGAAGCCCTTTCTTAGGCTGGGATGTGGTTTAGTGGCATGAGAGGTCGTAGGTTCAGTCCCAGAGCACACATACACACGCACACACAGGGGTGGGAGCGGGGCAGGACACAAAGGAGGCCTGTGTTATTCTGAGAGTAGACAATGGGTTGTGTATCTGTTGTGTTCTCTTTTAAAGAATGGTTATGCTCCTGTTGAATTTTTCCTCGAAGGGACAAGGAGTCGCTCAGCCAAGACCTTGACTCCTAAATTTGGTAGGTCCCTTATGTACTAGAAGCATATTAACCCCCAGACCTCAGATGTGCTGTCACTGTAACTACCAAATGGAACTAGATACTTTTTTGACAAGATGCTTTTTTCTTTGTAAATAGAGCTGTTTCCTTAAGTTTAGCTGGTTTTGGACTTTGGATGTCTTTTTTGTTCTGGCTGGGAATGGGATAGGGCAGAAGCATAGAGAATCAAAGCACTGGGTACGTATAGCAAGAGCAGACCCTGCAGTCATCACTAAGGGAGTTTGGGGACTCGCTTGGAAACATGGATTGTGGTTGTAATCTTCATATGTATACATATATGGTTTGATTTGTTTCTCACTGAGTAGCCCATGCTGGCCTGGAACTCACTGTGTAAGCTTCAGCTGGCCTCAGATTTGCTGCCATCCTCCTGCCTCAGCTTCCTGCGTGCTGAGATGATGAGTGTGAACTGCCGTGCCCAGTGTCTGTTTGTCTGGGGTGAGTTAGTGCGAGTGTGATTTTTGGAAGGCTGTCTGTGTATGCTGCTGGTCTGACTTCCTGAATGGATTATCTCCTTTCATTGTGGGATCAGTAACAAGACTGAGCACCAACTGGGCAATAACAGATTTTATTCTTGTCCAAGAATGGGAGATGTTGGAGACAGGTTTAGGATTCACCTTCTAAACCCTGCGGATGGAGGCTGTAGGTACAGTGCAGAAGGAAGGAGGGAGGCTGATGTATTGTGTATGAGCCTTGTGTGCCCTGCTCTTCACTATCATGGTACAGTATTTCTCACTGTGTTCACAGGTCTTCTGAATATTGTGATGGAACCATTTTTTAAAAGAGAAGTTTTTGATACCTACTTTGTTCCCATTAGCATCAGTTATGATAAAATATTGGAAGAAACTCTGTATGCCTATGAGCTCCTAGGAATTCCTAAGCCAAAGGAATCCACCACTGTAAGTGAGGCTAGGCAAACTTGGTTTTCTTTGAGGGTAGAGAATACCCTGGCTTATACATCCGCTCATTTACAAATGTGCTCCTGTTTTCTTTCTCCCTCTTGTGATGCCACCAGGGGTTGTTGAAAGCTAGACGGATTCTCTCTGAGAACTTTGGAAGCATCCATGTATACTTTGGAGATCCTGTGTCACTGCGCTCTCTAGCTGCAGGACGGCTCAGTCGGAACACATATAACTTGGTGCCAAGGTGCAAGGCCTGTGTTTTAATACCTGACACAGAAATGAGAAGGAAAACCCACAAGTGTGAATCAGGACTCTTGTGTTGACGCCTCTGAGACCAAACCTTGGCTTACCTGAGCTCTGCTAGCAAATTGCTAGGGAAGCTCTGGCATTATGTGTTTGTTCATCAGTGGAAAACGTCAGCTAAAGAACCTCATGTTTGAAGCCAGCGTGGTGGGGCATGTCTATAATACCAGCTCTCAGGAAGTGGAGGCAGGAGGATCAGGAATTGAAGGTTATCTTCAGCTACATAGCAAGTTTGAGACCAGCCTGGTTTACATGAGACCCTGTCTCGAATAGCAAACAAACCCAAAGAACTGTCTGCTGCACCTCCACACAAAGTGCTCACCCTTTCATGGTCATCCTCCTTGGGGTCTGACCTCACAGAGTGGAGAAACAGCACCATTGTTAAGAAGCTCATGCACAGGGACTGTGGACACGACCACAGTCCAGCTGTTGTGTCTGGAGCACTGTTTTAGACCCTAGAAAGGAGTCCAGAGTAGCAGTGAGCAGGATAGCACCCTGTTTTCAGACACACCAGGTTCTCTAAGGGTTCAGGGCACAGATGAGCACTTGTATTTTTCTTTCAATTAGATTAGTTGACTTATTTTGTATGTTTGTGGGTACATGCAGGTTGTCACTTTACCCACTGAGCCATCCCACCATCCCAAGCCTTTGTGTTAACTTAGAGGAGTCCCCTGGGGAGTTGGGCAGACACACCCTCTTCTCAGTAGGCCCTCAAGTGCTTTGCAGCTCCAGCAGCTCCCCAGCAGTGAGGTGCCTGGTCAGCAGCCTCACCTGTAACTCCAGCAAATTTTAGCCATGCACTGCCGCAGAGCCCTGGCCAGTTATTCCAGTGCAGGACAGCTTCTTTTGGCTGTCACTTTCCCTTTGAACTACCTTCTTCCTTAGCTGTTTGTGGAACCCCTGCTTACATCTTTTGCAGCCAGCTGTCAGGTGCAAATGGGCTAGTTCTCTGAGGTCTGCAGCTTCCCAGAAGGGACACTGTAAGTGGTGACCACATGGCTCTTGCAGTACAGACCCATGGTCCAAGCAGTTGTGCTTGCAGCACTGATGTGTTCTGTTTATAAAGTAAAAGAGAGGGGCTTTTGTTTTTGTTTTCTTAATTACCTAGAACTGAGAGTTAATGTTTTTGTTTAATTTCCGCTGCATACTCTGGAGACATGGAGAGGTCACAGTGACGCTAGGGAGTGCTGCCAGGGTGTGGTCTGAGAGCGGTTGGCAGGAGCATGGCACGCCCTTCAGTGGGGCCTCTCCCACCCGTGTGGGTAGTTGAGCTGTAACCCGTCTGTGCCCTTCTTTCAGATACATCCCTCAGAAACAGTCCGAGGATGTGCACACCTTTGTCACTGAAGTCGCCTATAGGATACAGCTTCTGCAAATTGAGAACCTGGTTCTGAACCCGTGGCTTCTGGTAGTTGCCATTCTACTTCAAAACCAGTTATCCATGGACTTTGACGCCCTGGTGGAGAGGACATTGTGGCTAAAGGGCTTGACCCACGTGTTTGGAGGGTTCCTGCTTTGGCCTGGTACGTATATGTCTCTCACAGAGCAGCCTTTGCATTTCCTAATTTGAGGCCCAGGGAGGGGTCTGCTTGAGAGTAATTGCTGTGTGTTGGTTCACTCTTGAGACTAAGCCTCCAGGACCACAGTGCCATTTCCTTGGCAGCTGCAGACCAGAGAAGATTGACAACAGGTGTTTTCACTTTTGCTTCATTTTTTGAGACCCGGTCTTCCGCTGGCTGTGGAGCTGGCTGCTGGGAATGTTGTTTGAAGGTGTGTTACTATTGTTTTACATTGCATTTGTTTAACTCTGGAGCTGTGATACTTTACCTTTCTCAGACACCTGGTGGCCTAATAAAGCTCTGAACAGCCAATAGTGAGGCAGGAGAAAGGACAGGCGGGGCTGGCAGGCAGCGAGATTATATAGAAGGAGAAAAGCGGGAGAAGGGGTTCAGAGGAGTTGTAGCCTGATAAGGAGGAGGACGTCAGGGCAGCCACACAGCTACACAGGCATCCATGGAGATTTAAAGAAGAGAACAGGGAAGCACAGAGGCAGAGGGTAGACGGGATAGGATGAATGAAGGAAGTGGGCAGGAACAGCCGCGCTAAAGCCCGACGTCTGTAACTAAGAATAAGCCTTGTGTGATTCATTTGGGAACTGCATGACAGGTCCCCCAAAGAGTCCAAAGAGTATAATAATGTCATATTACTACAGCTGGCCAATTTGACTAGGCTGGCTAGCCAGCAAGCCTAAAGATTGTTTTATCCTTGCCTCCTCTTTAGCCTCAGCTGGGATTACAGGTGTGTTTTGCTTCTTCTGACTTTTATGTGGATTCTAGGAATCAAATGCATGTTCTCCTTTACTGACTGAGCCGTCTTCAAAGCCTCCAAATTTTGTTCTTTTGAGGCAGGGTCTCATTGTATAGCTCAGGCTGAGCTAGAACTCACTGTATAGCCCAGGCTCATCTCAAACTTGGAACAGTTCTCCTGTATTGGGATTACATACATACCCAGCAAGTTGCTGTACCCAGCAAGTGTACAGTTTGCTACAATGTAGTTAGTTGCTTCTAAAATTATTGCTGGGGAATGGGAGGTGTTGAGGTCAGAGTACAACCTTGCGGAATCAGTTCTTTCCTGTCACTTTTATCTATGTTCCAGGGATTGAGCTGACGTTTACTGAGTAGAGGCAAGAGCCTTACTCACTGAACCATCCAGCCCCAGCATTGGTTTGGTTTTGTTATTTTCAGTACGGGGAATTGAACCTGAGGCTTTGTGTGTGTTCTGTACACTGAGCTGCACCCTCAGTCCTCTTTATCTTACTGTGCTTTAGCCTGGCTGCTTCTGGTGCGCAGCCAAGGGCTTGAGCGAGCATGGTGCTGCATGCCTGTCATTTCAGCACTCAGGAGGAGGAAGCAGGAGATCAGGAGTCCAAGGGCAACCATAACTACATGAGCCCACATCTTTATTTAAAAAAAAAAAAAAAGAACTGGACAGTGGTGGTGCACGCCTTTAATCCCGAGCACTTGAGAGAAAGAGGCAAGCAGATCTCTGTGAGTTCTAGAACAGCCAAGGCTACACAGGAAAACCCTGTCTTTTAATTAAAAAAAAAAAAAAAGACGAAGACGAAAAAGCTAGGTGTAGTCATGCACACCTCTTAGTTCCAGCATTCCAGAAAGATGGGCAAGCAAATCTCTGTGTTCCAGCCAGCCTAGTCTACTTTCAAGTTCTAGGATAACCAGTGCTATATGAAGAGATCCTGTCTCAAAAAAAAAAAAAAAAAAAAAGAAGAAGAGGAACAGCTTAGTAGCTCAGTAAAAACTTCACTGGAGGGCTGGAGGGCCAGGGAGGTTCAGGGACTAAAGGTGTGTGCTACACAAACCTGGCACAACTTGGATTCAACCCACAGAACCAGGTAAACAACTGGGCATGGTTGTGTGCATCTATAATCCCAGCATGCTTATCATCAAGATGAGAGGAGGAGGAGACGGGGGAATGGGCTATGAGCCCGGCAGTGGGAAGGATGCTCAGCGCTTAGGAGCACTTGGAGTACACAATGCAGAGTAAGAGACCAGAAGAGAAACCTGGGGCTGGAAGGATGCTCAGTGGTTAAGAACATTTGCTGATCTCACAGAGGATCCAGCTCAATTCCTACCACCCAAATGGTGGCTTACAGCCATCTGTCACTCTAGTTCCAAGGGCTCAGACCCTCTCTTCTAGCCTCCCCAGGTACTGCACCCATGTAGTGTGCTTATATGCAGGTGAAATACTCATACACTTAAAAATAAATATTGTTTAAAATGTAGAGAGAGCTTGCCTCAAAACTAAGTTAGAAGACAAGAGCTGACTCCCAAGGGGCTGAAGAGATGGCTCAGAGGTTAAGAGCACTGGCTCTTCTTCCAGAGGACCGGGGTTCAAATTCCAGCACCCACATGGCAGCTCACAACTGCCTGTAACTCCAGTCCCAGACGATCTGACACCTTCACACCAACGCACATGAAATAAAGTTAAATGAATTATTAAAAAAAAAAAAAAGAGCTGACTCCCCAAAGTTGTCCCTTGATCTTTGCACACACACCTGTCATTGGAGTTACTCACTGTGTTGTGAACTTGGGGGTTTGGGAGTGGGAGCCTGTGACAGTAATTAGTGTAAATTGAAAATCACAGGTACTGTAGCTGGAGTGTAATCCCTGTAGTTCCAGGTCATGATTTATAGCTAAGCACCTCCCAGCTCACAGAAGTGGACAAACTGATGTCTCTCCTGGCTCCTGTAGGGTAGGCCCTGGGTGCTGGGTCTAGCACTGGGGTCAGTGGAATAAAGCCCGAGTGCTGTGGACACACACAGGTTGCTAAGAATCCTAGGGGAAGAACTTGTACTCAGGGAATTTGGAGTTGTGGCTTTGATGGAGAGGCGATCTTCAGAAGGTGAGACAGAGTGGAGCTTAGCTCATGGGTGAGGAAGGAGTGGTGGGACAGGAGCTGGCACTGAGTGACCTTCAGATAGTGTGGGCACGTTAGCTAACTTTTCAGTTTGGGACAGAAGAAGGGTATGTTAGATCATATAAGTCTGCTGCTTTGAGCCTGTAGGTTCTGGGAAGCATGGTGGAATTGGATGGTGCCTTCTCATTGAGTTCACTCTGCTGCTTTCTCTGTAGATAACCAGCTTCCTGAGGAAGTGGTCCAATCCAGCATCCTCCTGCACTCCAACCTGGCCAGCCTTGTCAAAGACCGGGTGGTTCTGAAAGTGGACTCTGAAGGCTCAGAAATGGTCAAAGGAGTTGTGCTCCGTCACATCACCTTCCTCATGTGCTCGGCCTACAAGAACCAGCTGCTCAATGTTTTTGTTCGTCCTTCCTTAGTAGCTGTAGCCTTGCAGATGACACCTGGGTTCAGGAAAGGTAACTTTTAGGAGCGTGGCCTTGAATTTCCAAAGAGGCCTGGCCCTCTAGTGCTGGAAAGGGAGCAGTGTTAAGCCCCCTCTGCTCTAATAAAGGAGGCTGCCTTGCTGGCCTACAGGTCTAGCGTTGGAAAGTATAACAATTTGTGGCTTAGCCCCGACTACTCAGGAGGGTGAGGCAGGAGTAGCTTCCAGGAGTTTAGAGCCAGCCTGGGCTATGTAGCAAAATACAGTTTCAGAACAACAACAAAAGAGATGGGTCAGTGGTTAAGAGGGTGTCTGATCTTCCAGAGGAGCCAAGTTAGGTTCCCATCACCAGTGTTGGGCAGCTTAAAACTGCCAACAACTATAGTTTCAGGGGTGCCAATGCCCTCTTCTGCCCTCCATGGGCACCTGCATACGCAGGGCACATACACATGTATGCATATGAATAAAATGAGATTTTTTTTTTTTTTTTTCGAGACAGGGTTTCTCTGTGGCTTTGGAGCCTGTCCTGGAACTAGCTCTTGTAGACCAGGCTGGCCTCAAACTCACAGAGATCTGCCTGCCTCTGCCTCCCGAGTGCTGGGATTAAAGGTGTGCGCCACCACCGCCCGGTGAGAATAAATCTTTAAGAGGAAAAATAAAACTTCAGAACTGGTAAGACCTAGTGACTCCCTGATCTGCACTATACCTTTGAACTAGGAAGATGGCTTAGTGGTTTGCTAGGCAAGCTGGATTGCTGAATTGAGATTTATTATGTATAGTGTTCTGGCATGTATGCCTATACACCAGAAGAGACCACCAAATTTCATTATAGATGGCTGTGAGCCACCATGTGGTTGCTGAGAATTGAGCTCAGGACCTCTGGAAGAGCAGCCAGGGCTCTTAACCTCTGAGCCATCTCTCCATCCCCCAAGTTGAGCTTCTTAGAACTCATGTAAAAGGCTAGGTGTGGTAATATGTATATGAAGCCCAGCATTCCTACAAGTGAGACAGGAGACTTGCCCCTAAGCTTTCATACCAGCAATACTTGCGTGTTCAACTTAGCAGCAATCAAGAGAGGCTCTGTCTGAAATGAGGTGGAAATCAAGAACCAATTCCTGAAAGTTGCCCTCTGATTTCCCATATGTGTGTTTGTGGCATGCTTGTATCCTTAAACATATACACACAATAAACTAACATTCCCTTTTATATATAAGGGCGATTAGGTCCAGAGAGCCCTGTAATTCCTAGAGAGGCTCTGCATTGGGAATACCATTGCCCAGCTCCTGATCTGCTGGAGCACCACCACGATCACTGTAAGGTGTGCATGCTATCAGATCACACTGAGTTGAAATGAGTTACGTCTACCTGAGGGTCATGGGGCTCCACCCCAGAGAATCTCCTTCAGTCGGTCTTGGGGGCACATCTTGGTGTGTGTATGAATAATTGGTGATGACCCAGGTGTTTACACAGAGTGTAGGTGACAGTGAAGAAATGGTAGCTAGGAGAATGGGGGAAGCTGGGAAATGAGCCCCTTCCTTCTCTACTCAGAAGGAGGCCCCTCTTCTGAGGAATTTCTAAGGGTGGTGGCATCATGCCTGTTTCTAGAGTGAGGGATTTGAGGCCTTGTTTAATGTATATTCAGCCCTTTTAAACTCTGCTGACTGTAGTCTGTCCTTCAGATAAACTGTGTTGACTTGAGCTTCCTTGGAGGACTCAATTATTTCCTTGTTACCTGCATACACACACATTTGAAGCTATAAGATGAAAAGCAATGCCTTAATGTTGTGACATGGGTTCTTTCCAGAGGATGTCTTCAGTTGCTTTTCCTTCCTACGCAACGTGTTTTCAGACGAGTTCATCTTCCTTCCAGGAAACACAATCAGGGTAAGTTCTGACCTCCCAGAGCAGGCATGCCATAGTGCATGTTCCAGAAGTGACAGATGAGGATCCCCAGCATGCCTCTGCACAACAGCACATTTTCTTTGAGAGTAGGCCTGCGGTGGTCCTGCCTGGCGGTGGGACTGCCGTGTGGTCTGTGGGTTTGCTGGTGTGGGCAAAGGCAGACAGACAGACGGTGCTCTAGGTTTCAAGGTGAGAGAAGTGAGGCCGGCAGGGTTTGAATCTAACTCTACTTGGGGGTTTCTGGATTTGCGATTACATCTAAGGAAGTGTTGCATTGTCAAGTGAAGAACATCTGTTGTGTGTGTATGTCTGTCTGGGCCACAGCTTCACAAACACTGTATGTTTACATGTTTGAGCTTCGGCACTTGAGTGTTGGAACAAACGCTTCCAGCTTCAGTGCATAGTCAAGTGGCTCTGGGAGCTGTGGGACTAGTGACGTTGAGGGTACACAGACCGTAATGTGTATGTGGTCTTCTCTGTCCCTCCCTAGGACTTTGAGGAAGGCTGTTACTTGCTGTGTAAAACTGAGGCTATACAGATGGCTGGGAAGGACATCATCATCACAGACAAAGGGAACGCTGTGTTAGAATTTCTCATAGGGCTCTTTAAACCTTTTGTGGACTCATACCAGGTATGTGAAGTTGCAGATTCTGTGCACGCCCATATCAGTATCATAAGACTTTGTTCCTGAAATTACTTCCGGTGTGAAGGGTGATCGTGTGCCAGGTGAATGGTAGTCCCAGAGAGATAAGTTCCGTGTCTACTCAGGGACAAGCTGGGCCTGTCGTAGGCTGAGGGTAGCACCCCTGTAAGCCCATGATTGCACTCAGAGTTGCAGTCATGCTTTGTTTCCCGGTCCTCTTTGTATGGCTGGGTGCTGGTGCACAGTGGTGAGCGCCTTCTGCTTTAGTGTCACTGAACACTCATTCTGCCTTTCGGAAGAACAAGAGCAGGGTCCTGCTCAGACAACCCAGAAGAGGACACAGAACTGGGTTCAGGCACTGCAGCAGGATTCTAGGGAGGGAGGGAGGGAATTTGAAAGGCAAATGGTGTGGTGTGCAGGCATTTCAGAAGCTGCATCTGTGTCTCTCAGCTCTTTGCTTATAGGCTGGCTTTGAGCACTGTGATGGTGGGTGGACAGTGGGGACTGTAATCCCAGAGGTGACCTTGTCCACCTCCTCCCACAAAGTCTAGCATGGGATGGGTGCTTGTAAACTGGGAATCACCAGTGCTTGAGCCTGCTCTCTGCATTCAGAGAGAAAGACAGAGCCCGAAACAGTAGGTCCCCTCCCCCGGGCAGCCCAAGATGTGAGACGGGAAGTGATTCTTGCAGTCAGCTGAGATGAGAAATTCAGCTCTTAACAAATGCCATTTCAAACTGTCCTTAGTTGTAAAAACTGCTCACGATTCAAAAGAGCTATGTTAGAAGTTGCAGACTGTGGAGGGTGTCGTTGTTAGCGGGGGCAGTGTGGCCACCGTGCTCTTGTGTTTGGCTGCCTCCTTTTCTCTGTGCTCCTTTCATTCTCCCTCGTGAAACCAGATACTTTCCAAATACCTCTTGCATGAAGAAGAGGACTGCTTCACTGAGAGACAGTACTTGGTGTCAGCTAGGAAGTTCACCAGTCAGCTTCTGGATCGAGGTCGGTCACATCTCTGGGTTGGGGGTGGTTTCTCAGCTGAGAATAGGAGTGATCGCTCGCCCTCTTCCTCTTCGCAGGTTCCTCTCAGTGTTATGATGCGCTGTCTTCTGACCTGCAGAAAAATGCCTTAGCAGCTTTTGTGAGACTCGGGGTGGTAGAAAAGAAGAAGGTGTAAGTACTAGGTGCTAATAGGGTCAAGGGGAGGAGGGACACTGAAGCCCGAGACCCAGCGACAGAGGAGCTGTGCTTCCCTTCCTCTTGCCTCAGGGTTAAATCAGTGCAAGTTTCCAGGGAACCTGCACAGCACACAATTAAGAACATACTCTAACCCTGGCTTGGTTTAACCTCAGACTGCATTTCCTAGATTAATTACAGAAAAAAGTGTAGGGTGTGTGCATGCATGTGTATGGATGGAAACAGATCTCCTAACTGAATCAGTATCCAGTGGTAAAGTTGAAGCCAAACTCACAGTTGTATCTTATGTGATCAGAAGGAAGGTGTGTGTGTGTGTGTAGAGCAGCGGTTCTCAACCTTCCTAGTGCTGCAACCCTTTAATAGTTCCTCATGTTGTGCTGACCCCAACCATAACATATTTTGTTGCTACTTCATAACTGTCATTTTGCTACTGCTGTGAGTGGTAATGCAAATATCCGATATTTGGACCCTGTGAAAGAGTCACTCAATACCACCTCCCACTCTGCCTCCAGGGGTTGCAACCCACAGGTTGAGAACCACTTGTATAGCGTCTCCTGAATGAACTACTATCTTGAAGCCAAACTCTCATAGTTGTGTATGTTATGGTCAGAACAGAAGCAAGAAGCCTTTCAGCTACTTCATACTGGGGCTGTGGTAGAGCACTGGCCTAGCATGTGTGAGGACCTGGACTTGGTCCCCAGGCCTGAAGGGGAGAAAAGCAAGCTTCATGACACAGGCCCGTAACATCCCGTGATAGAACGCAGAGTCAGGAAGAGGTTGTGGTGAGCGGCTGTCTGTCCACACAATAACCCAGCTTTCCTTCTCTTTAGAGATAATAGCATCGTGTTTAGTGTGAACGAGTCTGCCACAAGCAAATTAGAAGAAATGCTTGGTAAGTGCAGCTGTCGTAGACTCAGACCCATTTTCCTGCTGTGCAGACTTGAGCATATGCTGTGGCGTGAGTAGTTTTATCAGAAGGAGCAGCTGTAGATTCTAATATAAACAAGCTGAGTATAAGCCAGAATCTCCTTAAGGAAAAGTGCCAATCACGGCACTTGGGAGAAGAGGCAGGAGGACTGCCATGATTACAAGGCCAGCTTTGAGCTACATGGTGAGTGCCAGGCCCTCCAGGGCAAAACCCTGTCTTAAGAAACAAAACAAACAGGGTAGAGGAGGGAAAGGGGGAAAAAACAAACAGACGTGGGGGTTGGAGAGAACGAAGGAAAATGGAGGAAGATTTTAAAATGGTCAGGGTGTCACAGTGCTGTACACTGCTTACAGTTTTTAAAGAACAGACTTTTAAAGGCCAAAAGGGAAAGAAAAGAAGGTGCAGTAAAGTGTTCAGCAAGAAGACACAGAAACACAAAGTGGGCAGCGTTTTCCAGCACAGTCAGTTGCCCAGGCCTCATCTGGACCAGCATGCAGTCCTTTGTGTGAAGCTGTGTGTGTGTGTGTGTGTGTGTGTGTGTGTTGGGGGGGTGACTCTGTTCTGCGTCTGACTTTTGTTTTTCCTTTTTTAATAAGAGATTTTATTTTATCTATGTGGATATTTTTACCTGCATGTGTGTATATACACCACATGTGTGCAGTATCCACAGAGGCCAGAAGAGGGCATTGGATTCCTTGAATCAGGGAGCTGTTAAATTTCTATAAGTGCAACAAGTGTCCTTAACCACTGAGCCACCTCTCCAGCTCTCTTCTTGTTTTTTGTTTGTTTGTTTATTTATTGTTTTTGAGCCAGGGTCTCTTTATGTAGCCCTGCCTGCCCTCAAACTCACTATGTAGACTAGGCCATCCTCTGGCTCACGAAGATCTGCCTGCCTCTGCTCTGCCCCTCCTCCTAGTGCTGGGACTAAGGGTGTATGCTATCTATCATAACTGGCCTTGTTTTTGTTTTCTGAGGCCAGGTCTTATACTGGATGCTCGGTTGATCTAGCCCTCACTATACTCACTCTAGCCCAGAGTGGCTTCAAATTCACAGCAATCCTGTCTCAGTTTTAGGCATCTATGGTGATGTTTCCTGTCCCTCTGAAGTCTTGGATACTCTGGGTGAGGATGTGTGGTGGATTCTTTAATCACACACAGAGGGGAGCTAAGAGCCCTCTGGATGCTGTAGGCTAAGAAAGAGGAACATCTTGAAAAGGCAGCCACTGACTCTGTAAGGGTCAGGGGACTCCAGAGGAGCCAGCTGCATGACCAGTGGGGTCTCAGCGTTTGCAGAGTGGACCACAGCCTTGCAACAAGCAAGACCGCCATTATCTCATGAGCTGTTTCTTTATCTTAGGATGTAAGACGCCCATAGGAAAACCAGCCACTGCAAAACTTTAGTAATCATGAAGCGGTTGTGGAAAATCCAGTTCCATGTGACAGTCACAAAGGACGCACTGCCACAAATGGACATCGAGAGGAGATGGTCTTCTGTCTCTGAGACCTTGTGAGCCGTACTTCTGCCAAGAGGAGGAAATGGTTAGTGAGAGCGTCAGTGTGATCTTCCTGACACAGTGGCGGCTGGCATTCATGTCAACCGTGTGTCTGAAATAAAAGCTTTTGAAAACAGAGCTCAGGCCCCCATTCACTGCCACGCGGTTTCCATGCATGCCCCACCTTCAGGCCAGCATGTGCCGGACTGTACAGCAGCAGCTCTGGGCACTCTGCTGCGCAGGAATACGCTGAGGAGGGCCCAGGTGAGCGGGGCTGGGAGCACGAGCACGGCAGGACTCCCCTGAGCTCCATGAGGCCGGTCTGACACAGGGGTGTGAGGACATTGTGTGTGCTTTCCTGTGGGCTGCATGTCAGCTATATATATAACAAAGGAAGTCCGTGTCTAGACTTGGGTCATATCTCTAAGACATTTTATTTTAGATCAGCAGATCTTCCAAACTCTAAAAAGCAGCCCTGCTCAGTGCTCTTTGTCAGAGTATTCAATAACCTGTTCTTATTGAACAAAAAATCAGCTTTAGATCAGACACACTTCCTTCCATCGTATGCATTTTGGATAAGGGACTCAACCTGTATCTTACATTTCTACCTTAATTGACTCAAGTACAAATTTGACAGAAGTGTATAATAAATTATCTAGTTTAAATTTTATACCCAGTGGTCTCATGAACAAGTTGAACTAAGCGAAGTGTGAACAACAAAGAGATGTTTACACGATGTGACATGAACATACGTGGAGAGAGGAGGTTAAAGTGAGACAGGACAGCTCTGCAAGTTTGTCCCTCTGGAAGTGACCTACGACTCCAGCATCGGTGGAACCACATCAGGGAATGGGGCTGGGTCCTAGAGGAAGAGACTCCGTGTGTGTGCAGAGAGAATCGTAGTCTCACATGGGCCCCTGGGGGCTGCCAGGGCAGAAAGCGGGACCTGCGGAATGCATGTAGCCTTGAATTTCTCGTACTCTGAGAGCTTAAAGTCCAAGACCAAGGTGCATCCACAGCAGGTTCACCTTGGCTTTGGGCATGACTGCTTACCCTCCATGGGACTCAGGACCTCTTGGTCTACCCACAGAAAGTAGGCTGGACATGGTGGTACATGCTGTCTTCCCAGCAGGATTCTCATCATGAGGAGCTCTCCCTTAGTATGTGAATCTAGGCTACAGTTCAATCATCAGGGATAGGCATTTTAATGTAACCAAGGAGGGTCACTGAAAAGCCCTGTATGGTCCTATCTCCTAATTCCCCAGGTGGTGCCTCTATTCCCAGCACCTATGACAGCCATTGCTGCACTGGCCCACAAGTGATAGACAGGCCCTATGGCAACATTTGCTGCTTTGAGAAGCTAGAGGGGATTCCTGCATGTTGAAATGAGCAGGGCCATTGAACAGTGGTCCTGGCAGTGGACTCTGGTGGGCAGACCACAGGTCCATCAGCCACTGTCAGCTGCCACACCTAAGCACACTATTCTGCTGACCTGAGCTGAGCTGTTAACCAGCCAGGTGCAGGCCTTGAACTCACAAGGTGGCTGCGGATGAATGAGCTTCAGGTCCTCCTGACTCCACATTAGTGCTGAGAGAGACTACAGGCACACACCACCATGCTGGTTTATACAGTGCTTCTGCAGTGCTGGGGATTGAACTCGGACCTTTGTGCACACTAGGCAAGCACTGTACTACACCTTATCCCAGGCTCAAAAAAGAACTATTCAAAGTGTTTAAATCTGGGGCTGAAGAGATAGCTCAGAGGTTAAGAGCAATGAGTTCAGGTCCTGCCACCCACGTTGGGTGGCCTGTAACACCTGCAACTCCAGCTCTGGGAGATCTGACACCCTCTTTTTGCTACAGAGACACATTCACTTTTTTTTTTTTCCTAAGTGATGGAGCCTGGTGTGATAACACACTTTTCCCCAACACTTGTAAGACTGAGGGAAGGGGATCTCTGTGAACTCAAGACCAGCCTGATCTATAAAGTTCCAGGCCAACCTGTGGTTATGCAGGCCTTATCTGAAAAAGAAAAAATAAAATCTTACTACACATAGGCTACTTTTATCACAAAATGAGTAATTATGATTATTGGAAACAAATTTTCCTGTGTTGTGGAGAATACCTAACTCTCCTGATCATCAAATTTGGCAGTGTTTATCTAAATTAAGAAAGGATAGTTGTCTGGGATTTAGGCTGACATTACAGCAAAGGGACCAAGAAGGCATCATGGGTAAATACAGGACCTACTCTGGTACCTCCAGGAAAATGGTGTGGAAAATTGAAATCAGCCAGCACACCATGTTTACTAGATCCTTTGGTAGCAAGACCAAGAAGAAACAGACTGTGGGCATCTGGCATCATGGTTCCTGCATAAAACAGTGGCCAGAGGGACTTAGACTTACAGTGCCATATCTGTGACACAGTCAGGTCTGCCACCAGAGACTGAAAGGCCAGTAGAAGCACTGCTGGTAGAGATCTCTAGCTTACAATAAATGGGTTAATGTAAATAACAAAAAAAGGGACAGTTTGGGCTGGAGAGATGGCTCAGTGGTTAAGAGCATTGACTGTTCTTCCAGAGGACCTGAGTTCAATTCCCAGCAACCACATGGTGGCTTACAACCATCTGTAATGAGATCTGGCGCCCTCTTCTGGCCTGCAGGCACACATGGAGGCAGAATATTGTATACATAATAAATAGTCTTTAAAAAAAGGGGGGGGGCTGGAGAGATGGCTCAGTGGTTAAGAGCATTGCCTGCTCTTCCAAAGGTCCTGAGTTCAATTCCCGGCAACCACATGGTGGCTCACAACCATCCGTAATGAGGTCTGGTGCCCTCTTCTGGCCTGCAGGCATACACACAGACAGAATATTGTATATATAATAAATATTTTTAAAAAAGGGACAGTTTGGCATAGCAACACCTAGAAATAGATTATATACATATAGTCCCATAAATAAGGGAAGGTGCATACATATATATGTATATATGCAGCTATCCATATTCAACTCCAGGCAGTTTTTTTAAAAGGGGTATGTGTGTGTATAGTACCCAAAGGGGCCAAAAGAGGGTGTCGTTCTGGAGTTAGGATTTTGGGTACTGGGTACTGAATGAACCCTTGTCCTCAAGAGCAGCAAGTGTTCTTAACCACTCTGCTACCTCCTCCGGTATCATCATCTCATCATCATCTTCTCTCTCTCTGTGTGTGACAGGATTTCTACATTGTCCTAGCTATCCCGAATTCACTATGTAGACCATGCTGGTCTCAAACTTGGAGATCTGCCTGCCTCTACCTCCTAGCTGGGATTAAAGGGATGCACCTGGCCTTTTTTTCAGCAGGGTTTCACTGGTTAGCCCTGATTAGATAGAGATTCCCTTGCCACTGCCTCCTGAATGCTGGGATTAAAAATGTGTGCCATCACATCCAACTCAGAATATTTTCAAGTCACAAACCCATGATGCAAGACTACAGAAAATGAGGTCATGATTTGTTAACTGTGGACACTATGCTGTCACAGAAGACCCCCGGGAAGTACAGCTACAGTGAGATGCTTTGAAATACTTGTGTGAATAAAGCCAGGTAACTGAATTCTGGGGGAGGGTGCACATAGTGCTTGCCAGGGTCACCTAGCAGACTGTTGGGCGGGCATTCAACACGGGTGAGGACCCTGCTGCTCTCTCTGCAGTCCCTTCAGGTCTCTTCCAGACATGCCCGTGGTACACGCTTCCCTTTCTTTTCACACCTGTATCTGCCAGGAGTTTCATGAGAAACTGCCGCAGTGTTACTGCGGTCCACAGCTGTTTGTTAACCTTGTCCTATTTTTAGACAGAGGCCAGGCAGCATGAAGCACAGCGTTTGGTTCTTTAACGCTAAGTGGCTTTCTTATTTCCCACCCACTGCTGTGTTATTTACCTCCGTCAGTGATCCGCAGGTAGCGTAAAACTTGGCTCTTGGCACAAAAATTCTCACCTGTACATCTGAAATTTCCCACTCAAGGATATCCTAAAACCTTGGGCTTTCTAGGGCGCAAGGTGTTGCTTAGCATAAGGCCCTGGGCTTGATCTCCAGCACCCTCAAGACTTAAAACTATTTATTCTCAATTCTGACAGTATACACAATACTTTTTTTTTGGTTTTTCGAGACAGGGTTTCTCTGTAGCTTTGGAACCTGTCCTGGAACTAGCTCTGTAGACCAGGCTGGCCTCGAACTCACAGAGATCCACCTGCCTCTGCCTCCCGAGTGCTGGGATTAAAGGCGTGCGCCCGGCTAGTATGCACAATACTTAAAATCTAGTAGCTCTCTGTCCTCCCCACATAAATAAAAGAATGTAAGAATATTGAATAGCCGGGCGGTGGTGGCGCACGCCTTTAATCCCAGCACTCGGGAGGCAGAGGCAGGCAGATCTCTGTGAGTTTGAGGCCAACATGGTCTACAGAGCGAATTCCAGGACAGGCTCCAAAGCTACAGAGAAACCCTGTCTTGAAAAACCTAAAAAAAAAAAAAAATACTGAATAAACATAAATAGAATGGTCAGACAGGCAGTGGCTGCACACATCTTACAATCCCAGCACTCTAGTGGCAGAGACAGGAGGATCTCTGAGCTCAATACCAGCCTGTTCTACAAAAACAGTTCTAAGCCAGCCAGGGCTAGAGCAAGATCCTGTATCAAAATAAGTGCAGATAAATAAGCAAATAGAATGTTACAGTAGCAATTCTATCCGGTTTGAGAACACTGTAGTAAAGCTTTATTTTATCCGACAGTTTAGACAGTGTCATCTCACAGCAGAGCGAAGTATACAGCAATGCTGATCTTCAACCACAAGCCCCAGCTTCCGGTTCTAGCTGAGAATCAAGGTGCGGGAGGAAAGTGCTGGGAGTCTATCGACAGGCAGCATCTTGAACAGAAAGGACTCGGAGCACTTAAGTGACAGGAGGCTTTCATCAGAGACCAAACCCCAACCTTAATCCCACCTGTAATTCCTGACCTATGCAGTTAGTGTTGAAGCAAACAAGAAAAGGTAATTAATGTTGAAGTGGGTGTCAGTACGAAAGCCACTGTCACTATGCCAGATGATCCTTCAAGCTTTAGAACTTGCTTGGTGTCTGGCACCCGAGGTGGATCCAGTCAACTTCCCGGGAACACAGACTTGGCAGACTACCTCTACTATACTGAGGAACACATTAGCCCATTCTTAGCAGAATAAAATTCTCTACTTCCATTTCCATAAAGATTCATTATGTGGGGAAACACAGTCATTATTACAGCTCTTTGCACTAAGCTTTCCATTCCCCAGAACCCAGCGCTGTATTCACACAAAATTCCATATATCAGACTTCAGGAGGCACCAAATAATCACCACAACCACACAATTCTATGAAATTCAAATTTCCAGTGATCTTAAATTAGTATTTTTTTTTTGGCTGGGAATCAGTTATGGTCATGTTAAAAAACAAAAAACAACAAAAAAAACTCCTAACATAGCTCAGCAAAGTGGTACAAGCCTTTAATCCTGGCACTTGGGAGGCAGAGGCAGGAAGATTTCTGAGTTCAAGGCCAACCTGGCCTACATCGAGAGTTCCAAGACAGCCAGGACTTTTAGAAAAACCCTGTTTTAAAAAAATCCTAATATAAAAAAAAAGTAAAACTCTGCAATGGTGATTTCCAACTTTTTAAGTACATAGAGCTAAAAAAAAATAATAAAATGTTGGTCTGGTCTTAAATGAGTTAACTAAGCCAAGGAGATTTATAGCCCTAAATCACTGCAGAAACCATTTAAGGTTTTGGGGTTTTTTTGATTTTATTTATTATGTATACAGTGTTCTGGCTGTACGTATAGTCAAACATGCCAGAAGAGGGCACCAGGTCTCATTACAGACGTTGTGAGCCACCATGTGATTGCTGGGAATTGAACTCAGGACCTGTGGATGAGGTTAAGTCAGTGCACTTAACCTCTGAGCCATCTCTCCAGCCCCACCATTTAAGGTTTTACACAATTTTATGTCTTAACACTACCATTTTTATTCAGAAGAGAAATAACCCTTAGAACCAGTGGTATAAAAACAACATCACGGACAAAAGCCAAGGCTGGAAGCTAGTGAGTAAGTGGGTCTTCGAAAACACTTTCTAATAGAGGAACATTAGATAATCAGTTCAGAGCAGAGCATTTTACAAGCTGTAGCTCCCACCCGCCTACGCTTTCCTTTACTGAACAATCTGAAATAACCTGAATTCTCCTAGAAGTTGTTTTTTTGTTGCCTTTGAGGCAGGGTCTTTCTACAGAGCCCTGGCTGTCCTGGAGTTCACCTTGTTGATCTGGCTGGCCTTGAATACACCTGCCTCGTTTCCAGTGCAGATTAAAAGCATCAGCATTCCTGGCTCTTGTGTTTTAAAGTGCAACACAGCATTGGAGGGGTCACAAAAGGTCCCTTCCCTGTGCTTGAGGCGCATCCATCTCTCCTCAATTATCCACTTAATTACAGAAAAAAGACAACACCCATCAGGGCAGAGGATGTGTTCAGTGGGTAGAGTGCTTGCCTAGTATGCACAAAGCTCTGTGTTTCCCAACATAGCATAAACTGGGCATGGTGGCACACACCTGTAACTCCAGCCCTTGGGAAGTGGAGTTAGAAATTCAAGGTCTTCCTTGGGTACAAAACCAGCCCAAGACAGCAGCCTGGGCTGAAACCTATCTCAAGAAAACAAATCTCTGCTCAAAGAAGGCATTCTTTAACAGTGAGATTTGCATTATTTTTCTAACTCCTAATCTACATAGACCCTGAACTACCAGTAAATATTCAAAAAAGGAGCTCTGCATTTGCCTTAAATCTCAGTGTCTCCTCAACCAGGCCAGGGTCTGCAGTGGCCTGCAGTAACTCACCCACAGCTAGGCTCCTTGGGGTGGGCCTTTCCCCATGACTTTCCCCTCCTGAATTGCACTGCAGCAGCAAATTCATTCGGTTCTGGAATATGTTAAAAATTCACTGTAGTCCTTGTGATTCCCGGAAAGATGCATCCGAGTGAAATACTATGATGCTAATTAGCCATGGAACATGCTACCTTTTCGGTGGCTTTTGGACGCCTGCGGAGTTGTTTTATGAAGACTTCCATGTACCTATGAACACTGGAGAATCTGGTGCCCACTTATCCAAATCTATCCCAAACCAATTTTCCCAACTCATGTCTTCTCTCCAAACGGATTAGTTTAAGGAATACATAAAGCCAGTGCATTTGCATAGCACTGACTATCAAGAAGCTACAATTTTGCTGAATATGGATTTACATATTTTTCTAGGTGGTACAGAAGTGCATTGCACCTGGATGTCCTACTGTGAGAAGTGTGTTTCAAGTCAGAGGGTAGTCTGAAATGGCATGGTGTGACCATGCATTCCTTAAATAGTACGAAAGTGTGGCTTATGCTCTAATAATTCCAGTATGGGAGCACTTAACACATTTTCTTTTCTCCAAGGGCACTGTGTACGCTGTTTTGACTCTGAGGAATGTGCTGATAAGTGTCATATAAATACAAATAGTGCACCTGTAGTCTGTGCACACGCGCGCAGACACACACACACACACACACACACCCACACCCCCCCCCCCAGACCAGGGCCTCAGACCACAGAAGTGGTGCTCTCGGGATTCACCCGCAAGAGTCTGGATGCATTCCGCAGGTCCTGCAGCTGCTTGGCAGGCTTCCCCACACCTTCCTCAAACCTCCTCTCCACTACTGGGAGGACAGTTTCATAAAGGAAGGATGCATTCTGCCTGATGAAGGCCTTCTTCTCTGGGTCCTGCTCGCACCGCAGGCTGTAGTCCACGTGCTGCACGGCGACTAGGATGACTTCCACCAGACTCTCCAGGAGCACCATGTGTAGCTCTGGGAAGTACAGTTTCAACGCCTCCTCCAGGAAGCCCATGGTCTGCTTGGTGAAAGCCACCACCGTGTAGCTCAAGTTCACCCAGCAGTCATCTCCGGTGTACTGCTCGAAGTTACTGACCCCACAACTTCTCATCTCCTCTTTGAGCTTTCCCAGGGCCTCAGGGGTCATCAGGTTCATCCGGCGCCACATCTCCTCTGAGTTTCGGTGCTTGGTGGCTTCAATGATAATCTCCTTGTAACTGTGTAAGGCCCCCTGGATGTCCTTCACCAGCAGGGCGTGGATGATGAAGGTGAGATCCAGCCCAATCTCTCCCAGCTGCTGGCAGTGCTCCTTGGCCACCTTCACACACTCAGCTGCAGTGGACAGGCTCTCCTTGCTGTCGAAGACCTGCTTGCTGAAAGCATCCACAAACATGCCCATTGCAGACCTTGCCCAGACCACGAACGCAGAGTAGCAGCCGCTGTCCGTGCCTGCAAAGTCTGTCTCAAATTCCCTTGCCGTCTCCAGCAGGCTGGTAAAGAAGACGTGGCAGAGCTTGTGGATGTAGAGCAGAGTGGCGCCCTCAATCCGAAGTTGGCGGATGGCAGTGTGCACGGCTGCTGCCCTGTTCCTCAGAAACAGCTCACAGGCCTTCGTGCACTGGCCCAGCCGGATCAGCTGCGACACGGCCCTGCGAGTCGCCTTGGGGCCGCCTCTCAGAGAGCGATCCGGGGAGAGCTCAAACACCAGCACGTCGGTGAGCTGTCGTACTCTTTCGTCCACTTTGGCCCTCAGCTCTTTCACAGGAGGTGGGCTGGGCTTATCTTCCAGGTAGTGATTCAATTTGTCCAGCAAGTCCACGGCGCCCTCAAAGTCCCTCTGCGCAATACAGACATCTAGGTCTTCGGGCAACTCCTGGATCCACTCCATAGAGAGGTCTACCTTTTCCTCCTCTGCCTCGGGGGCGACCAGTTCTTCATCATCCTCGTCCTCAAACGGGTTGCCGCTCTTGGAAGTGACCGGTGGCGGCGCGCGGGAGGCCGCTGCCTCCTCCTGCTCCCTCCTCCTCTTGTCGCTGAGCGCCCTCTTGGTTTCCTCCAGCACTTCCAGCCACTCGCGTTTAATCTTGGCATTTTCCGCCTGAAAGATGCGGCTCTCGGGGAACATGAGCAGCTTGAACATGTCCTTCATAGGCGGGTTGTCCTTGACGTTCACCACCGCCAGGCGGTCCAGCGGGTAGAGCGCGTTGTAGCGGTACATGCCCCGCCGCTGCGGCAGCCAGGTGGCCACCAGCAGACAGTCGTTCATGAGGAAGCCGTGCACGCGCTGCAGCTGGGCCATGTGGTCCGCCTCGTACTCCACCAGGTCCCCGTTGTACACCAGGTACTGGCCCGGCGTCTCCAGCAGGTCCCTGCAGCCCTCCACCTTCTCCAGCAGCGTGGTGAGCGTGCGTTGCTTGCCCTCCTCGCCCGCGCCGGGGCCGTCGCGGGGGCCGCCCGCCGTGCCGGGCAGGAAGCCTGCCTGGGCCGCCCCGCGCTCCCGGGGCCCCGAGGCCGCCGGGTCGTCAGCCGCGGAGGCGCCCGCGGCGGCGGCGGGCAGCAGGGCCAGCGGGATGCTCTCCAGACTGCTCTTCTGCTCCGTCAGCAGGTGGCTCAGCTGGTACATCTCGCTCTCCAGGTACGAGATCTCGCGCGCCGTCTCGATGAACTGCCGGTAGTTCTGGTAGACATTGCGCTTCAGGTTCTGCGCCGTCTCCTCCGCCAGCGCCTGCACGCGCTGCCGGTGCTCCTGCAGGTCGCGGTCGCCGTCCGACTGCTGCGACAGCTGCTTCACGTACAGCCGCGCCTCGAAGCCCCCCGACTCCAGCTGCCTCCGCAGGCGGCTCGCCCCGCTGTCCGACATGGCTGCCCCCCGTCCTGCGCCCGCCGCCCGCCGTCGCTGTCACTCGCGGCTCCCGGGCCCCACCCGAGTCCCGCGGAGAAGACGGCGGAGGAAGCGGGGCGGGAGCGACACCCGAACGCCTGCGCCGGAGCTGAGCGTCGCATTGCGCCTGTGCGACAGGCGAGGCTCGCCTCCTGCGCCTGCGCGTGGGGCGGAGGGCCGGCGGCCCGCCTGCGCGCAAACGGCCGCGCCTTAAGGCGCGTGCGCGAAGGAGCCTGTGCGGAAGTCAGAGGCGGCTCGGACGCGCAGCAGACCTGACGTGAGACGCCGGACGTCGGGAGCCGTCAGGAGGCAGCCGGGTGGCTTCCCGCAGCCGTCCCTAGCCCGAGCCCCGCGTTCCTGAGCCTGTGTCCGCGGGACGACCCGGAGCCGCTTCCGCCGAGGCGTTCGAGGCCAGCCCGCGCGCGCCCGACCGCCGGCCCCGGAGCTCTCGCGAGACCCGTGCGCCGCGCGAGCGCGACCGGCGTCTCCGCAGTGGCCTGGGCGGGAGTAGCGCGATGGACGATGACCTGGTGGTAGCGCTGCGGTTGCAGCGGGAGTGGGACGTGCAGGTGGCGCGGCGCGCGGCGGCGCGGGAGCCCGTGTCGTTGGTGGACGCGTCCTGGGAGCTGGTGGACCCCACCCCGGACCTGCAGGCGCTCTTCTTGCAGTTTAACGACCGCTTCTTCTGGGGGCAGCTGGAGGCGGTGGAAGTGAAGTGGAGTGTGCGCATGACACTGTGAGTACGCCCCCACGAACGGCTCCGAACGTCGGGGAGGGCGAGGCGGCGGCGTTGTCATTGGTGTTCCCCGCCTCGCGGCGGAGCGAGGTCGTGCCTGCGCTCCAGGGCGGGCCGGGTTTAACGGCCCCCGGTGCTGTCCCAGCGGCATCCCCGTGCCGCCCGTTGAATGAGAGAAGCCCCAGTTGAGCTAGCAACCTGCCCTTCCCCAGCGTCCCGTCCCGTAGAAAGCGGTCTGCGGTAAAGCAGGGGAAGAGGTAGTGTAGCTGTCACCTCACACCAGCCCTGTGCCCCTGCCGACGCGGTGGCTAAACCGTTCCCTGCAGCTGAACGCCTGTGTGGGGCAGACTGGGTGACCGTGGGTGAGGGCGCTAGCAAGTGTTAGCTGCCTGCAGCCAAGTGTTCCCCTCAGGAAAGCCATCAGCCTTTAGGGACGTTTCCTGTGCACCGCACACGAACCGGTAAGGGTCTGCTTTGTTCTGTTTTTGTTCGTTTGCTTTTGAGACAGGGCCCCACTACGCATCCCCGTCTGGCCTGGAACTGAAGACATCTGCCTGCCTCTGCCTCCATAGTGCTGGGATTACAGGAAGTTTACTTTTGATTGGTCTCCTCTGACTTTCCAAAACAGTGGATTTGGTGAACCTAATCCATTGTTGTGATTGCTTTCCAGGTGTGCTGGGATCTGCACCTATGAAGGAAGAGGAGGAATGTGCTCCATTCGTCTCAGTGAACCCCTTCTAAAACTGAGACCCAGAAAGGACCTTGTAGAGGTATTCTTTGATAAGCCTGGTTCTCAGCTCTGTGGTTTGCAGGGACTTTTGTTTGTTTGTTTGTTTTGGTAAAGACAGGATCTTAATGGTAGCCCAGGCTGGTTTTTCCTGGCCAGGATATTTTGTTAATTTTTAAGAAGCAGTCTCTGCTCCCCAGGTTGGCCATGGTTTTATGTGCTTCTGTTGCTTGCTTCAGCTTCCTCAGCAAGCTGGCATGCATGTACCCAGCTATTTTTTAGGGGGTGATGCCGCCAAGCTGGTCTCAATTTCCCGATCCTCCCCCTCTAACCTCGTGTGCTGGGATCACAGGCATGCATCATGTCGTGCCTAGCATGTCCTTTTTGTGCCCATTTAGACCTGGGCTGTCTGCTCTTTTGGTATTGGCATTTCCATGCTGGTGTCAGGAGTCCCTTGTGTTCAGAATTCAGAGCCTGTGCTAATATGTTGCTGAGTTGTCAGAATCCTCTTTTGACATTGCTTACAGTGGGTTTCTCTGTCAGAATTGTAAAGTTTTTATGTGGTTGGATTCATCAGCCTTCATTGTTTGAGTTGGTACATAAATAAGTAGGCCTTTTTGAGCAAGTGTAATTCCTTGAAAGGATTGTTTATTGGGATCTGCAGAGCTTGGAATATTATATACAAAGTTTTGTGTACTTAGGCCTACAGATGGCTAAGACTCCTAAATTAAGAAAGAAAATGCATTTTTTTTCTTTCTTTTGTTTTTTCTTTTTTTTTCCATGATATTTATTGAGCTCTACATTTTTCTCTGCTCCCCTCCCTGCCTCTCCCCTCCCTCCTTCAATCCTCCCCCAAGGTCCCTATGCTCCCAATTGACTCAGGAGATCTTGTCTTTTTATACTTTCTACTTCCCATGTAGATTAGATCTATGTAAGTCTCTCTTAGTGTCCTCATTGTTGTCTAAGTTCTCTGGGATTGTGGTTTGTAGGCTGGTTTTCTTTGTTTTATGTTTATAAACCACCTATGAGTGAGTACATGTGATAATTGTCTTTCTGTGTCTGGGTTACCTCACTCAAAATAATGCTTTCTAGTTCCATCCATTTTCCTCCAAAATTCAAACTGTCGTTATTTTTTTCTGCTGTGTAGTACTCCATTGTGTAAATGTACCACTTTTTTTTTTTTTAATCCATTCTTCAATCGAGGGGCATTTAGGTTGTTTCCAGTTTCTGGCTGTGACAAACAAAGCTGCTATGAACACTTGTGGCACAATTGTGGCTTGTGGCACGATTGAGCATCCTTTGGATATATACCCAAAAGTGGTATTACTGAGGAAGGTTGTTTCCTAATTTTCTGAGAAATTGCCACACTGACATCCAAAGGGGTTGTACCAGCTTGCATTTCCACCAGCAATGCAGAAGTGTTCCCTTTTCCCCACAACCTCTCCAGCATAAGTTGTCATCAGTGTTTTTGATCTTGGCCATTCTTTACAGGTGTTAGATGGAATCTCAGAGTTGTTTTGATTTGCATCTCTCTGATGACTAAGGATGATGAACATTTCCTTAAGTGTGTTTCAGCCAAGAAAATGCATTTTCATCTTCATACATGCCCTAGAAAATTAATTTGCTGGTTTTCTGTTTCAGACTCTTTTGCACGAAATGATACACGCCTACTTATTTGTCACTAATAATGATAAAGACCGGGAAGGACATGGCCCTGAGTTCTGTAAACATATGCATCGAATCAACCAACTGACAGGCGCCAACATAACGGTATGCTGAGCTGCACACGCTTCGGGAACAGGGGAGACACAGTTTAACCTCAAACTCACAGTTCTAATTCCGCCTCCTAAGCACTGGGGTTATAGGTTTGTGCCCCCAAGCAGCAGCCATTCAGAGTTACCATGCTTAGATTCATTCTGTAAACTGAAGATTTTCATCCTTGAACAAGAGTTCTACAGAGGGCTGGAACGATGACTGGGCAATTAAGAGCACTGGCTGCTCTTCCAAAGGACCCGGGTTTAATTCCCAGCACCCACATGGCAGCTCACAACTGTCTGTAATTCAAAGATCTGACACCCTCACATAGACGTGCATGCAGGCAAAACACTAATGCAAATAAATAATAATTAAAAAAAAAAAGGATCCTACAGAAGTGAATGGGCTTGTCTAGGCCCTATGGGTAGAATGGCCACAGACGCCTCCAGCAACTCCAGATCAGCATCTCAGAGGAGCGTCTCCCACCTCTGTGACAAGCCCTCATTGGAGGTTCTTTGAGTTCTGACAGTTCTACCACAGCCAAGACTGAGGTGTGCCCTCCCTAAACTGGTGATCTTGCTTGTGCTGAACTCTCTGGAACTGTCTGTTGTCATGGAAATGAGGTGACAGTAGTGCTGCTGTTGGGGGCCTTGAACAAGGTTGTGGAGCGCATTAGCGCAGCTTGAGCACTAATTAAATCTGCGGGTTGTGGGGGTTTTGGTTTTCTGTAAGAACCTGGCTGTTGGCCCAGCCCTTTAGCAGTTCATATTGTTTCTAGGAATGGATACTTAAGGAAATGTGTATGCCTTTTTCTGAGAGAGAAATTCCTCCCAGTTGGTCCCAACTCTTGCTCCTTGCTACAGACTTGTTACAGTGCTATAGTAAACCACTTTTCAGTCTCAGATTATGATAATGTTCAATCTCCGAAACATTTAGCATTCATGGACAGGCTTTATGGTTATTTCCCCCAACACACCAAAATCTCTCTCTTTTTTTTTTTTTTTTCGGTTTTTTGAGGTAGGATTTCTCTGTAGCTTTGAAGCCTGTCCTGGAACTCACTCTGTAGACCAGGCTGGCCTCGAACTCACAGAGATCCGCCTGCCTCTGCCTCCCGAGTGCTGGGATTAAAGGCGTGCGCCACCACTGCCCAGCTCAAAATCTCTCATTTTACATGCTGCTATCTATGTACATTAGGAAGTTGCAAATTATCTGATGTGTCCCTTTAAAGTGAACTTTTGAAAAGAAACTAAATACAGTAACTGTCTTTTGCAAAATAGAAATGTCTGAGAAGTGGAATATTTAATAAACACACATACACAGACTTCTTGGGTAAAGTATCTCTGTAGATGGCTAACTTGTGTCTTGACTTGCTGGACACTTCCCTCTGCCCAGGTCTACCACACTTTCCATGACGAGGTGGATGAGTATCGTCGGCACTGGTGGCGCTGCAATGGGCCCTGCCAGCACAAACAGCCCTACTATGGCTATGTGAAGCGTGCGACCAACAGGGCGCCCTCTGCCCATGACTACTGGTGGGCTGACCACCAGAAAACTTGTGGAGGCACTTACATAAAAATCAAGGAGCCAGAGAACTATTCAAAGAAAAGCAGAGGAAAGACAAAACCAGGCAAGCAGCCAGCATCAGCAGTGGAGAACAAAGGTACCTCTCCATCCCATCTCCATGTCTGTGACCCTGGCTAGTGCATGGACAGTGCTGCCTGTCAGGGAGCCAGGTCAAGGTTGCAGGCTGCTCTCAGTGTAAAGAATACAGAGTGGTGACGGGAAGGTGACCCGGTCTCCATCTGCAGTATCTGAGGGAAAGTCCAAGGCAAATGGTTGTCAGATTGAAAACAGTACCTGAATTAAGATCACCCAGACTGTGCGTCCTGACTAAGTCGGCCCTTCCTGTCTCAGTGACTTCTGCCAAGGTGTCTGGGGAGGATGGGAGAGGAGTCCGGCCTGCATTTGTCCATGTTGTCCCTAGGAGCTGCTCCTTTCCTGAGAAGCTCTGAGGAGGCAGGAGTCACAGAAGTTGATGCTTCCCCCTGCAAGGGTGTCAGTTTGGGGTCCCCTCAAGAGCCAAGCTGTAGTTCCTAATCTGAAATGCCAAGAAGTTAGGGGGACTGGAGAATTGGTGCGGAGGGACTGAATCTTTGGGAAGCCAGGTGAGAGGGAGCAGATTAGAGGAATCTGAGCACTGGGAAAATCCCATAGTTCCTATTTATAATTCCTTCATCCTTGCTGTTCTTAGCGACTTAGGTGACTACTGCACAGATCTGAGTTAGAACAAAATAATCCTTCAGTTTAGATGATTACCATTTGCTCAGTGTTTGTCGTGTGGCAGTATGCTGAAGAAGAGTCTTGTCTGCTTCCTTTGCAGACAAGCTGTGCAGAGGGGAGGCCCAGCCGCTCATCCCGTTCAGTGGCAAAGGGTATGTCCTTGGAGATACAAGCACCTGCCCTTCACCTGGGAAGTTGAGCACTTCATACATGGCTAATGAAGCCAAAGGTCTCTCAAGTCAAGACCATTCACCGAGTGGCCTGAGATTCGATTCCAACACTGAGGTGAAATGTGAACAGAATGGTTTCCCGAGTAAAAAACCTCATCTGGTCTCCCCTGTTCCCACTGCTCAGAGTGTCCTGAGCAGCTACTTCCCCAGAGTCTCTGTTGCCAACCAAAAGGCTTTCAGAAATGTGAATGGATCCCCAGTTAAGAGTGGGACCACTGGGGACTGCACCAAGCATCCAGCCTCACCCGGTTATCAGAGAAAGGTCCCACCTTCCAGGGCATCCCTGAGAAATGCCTCCAAAGCCGTGGCCTCAGCATCAGCAACTGTGGCGTCTGCGACTGTGACGTCCGCAGCCGTACCCCAAGAGGAGAGTGGGTCTGAAGACCAGTTCCCAAACAAGCGGCCCCGGTTGGAGGACAGGACTGCTTTGGATAATATCATCAAGGAGCAGACACAGAGTAGTGGTGGTGATCCTCAGAATAGCCCACGGCCCACAGCCACCAGCAGAGTTGGGAATTCAGGCAGCTCATGCACTCAGCGACGGCTGGTCAACTGTCCAGTCTGTCAGAGTATAGTTTTGGAGTCACAGATTAATGAGCACTTGGACCGCTGCCTGGAAGGTAACAAAACCAATCTCCGACCTCGAAGAGTCTGAAATGGAGTGGGTCCCATGCCATCTGTGGGTTGCAGTCTGACTTATTACACCAGCAATGTTCTATTTTACATACACATAGTGATTGTAGTCTCCATCCAAGTATGTGTGGTGCTATGTCCCTGTAGTCCCAGGTACTCAGGAAGCTGTGACGGGAGCATCCTTAAGCCCTTGACCCTGGGTAATGTAGGGAGCCAATGTCTCAGGATGCGGCAAAGTGCTGTGTTCACCCATGCCTTACCTGGACTTTAGCTCAGTTTGTCCAGTATCAATGTATGATTTTAGGTACTTTTGTTTTCTCTTGAAGGTTTTAGAGAATTATTTTTATTTGTATAGTCTCAAGACAGTCTTATCAGGAGTCCCAACAGTTGAATACTTTTAATATTAAGGTCTATTCCTTGAACTGATGTTAATCTTTATGACGTCAGATTCTCTGTCCGGACAGTATGGGGCATAGTCCTCGTTCTCAAAGTACTCAGAGCTCTTCTTTTTCTTTTTTTCAAAGTCATAGCAGTTGGATAAGCTATATTTTAAGAGAGTTTACTTTCTATATAAAGGTGGTAGTGAATTTTAAAGACTTCTATATTTTCAGTAATTTATATTTTAAGTATAATATATAATATATAAAATCTGTCCCAGCTTTACTAAAAAGTGGCTGCAGATTTTTAAAGACCCTCTTGGATTTTAAGTTTTTCTAGCTCATGACAGCTCGTGTTTAAAAATCCCAGCATTTGGAAGGCTGAGGCAAGGAGATGGCTGTGGGGTTTAAAACCAGCTTGGGCTTAAGTTCCAATCTGGGCTATAGTGAGACCATGTCTCAAAAACAAAACAAAAATAAAAAACAAACCCATTTTTTCACATCTTTGTCAAGAAGTGGCAGCAAATTTTAGAGTAGATAGAGAATATATAGTACAGTTAGTTATTTTGGAACGTTAGAACGGTTACTCAGTTCTGCAGGCCATATTTGATGGGGACTTAAAGTGAATGGTTAATTTAAGCCTGGTGCTAAAACGTAGCTGATGGATAACATCTCACAAGGCTGCCTAATTCCCTGGAGAGCAGGGAAATGTCTGGAAGCAGCACTGTGAACCCTGCGCCAATGTGAGAAGCAAACGCACCGCACCGTCACCTGAGCACCGGGAAATTTTTGCATCTTTCCATGTTGAGCAGAGGGGCACAGATTCCTGGCTCAGTTGTCTCATGGCTGTTCCTCTGATTTGCCGACTTTGGTACAAGGTCATTATACATTGTAAGGTGCACAAATGATGGAGCATGTGGGTGAACCTGGTTTGCCTGGTGTTTTACTGTAACTTCCTCCATTACTTTCCCAGGTGGGGATGGGGAAGTCCTGTTGTGGTTGTTCCTTTATAGTGCCTACCCTCTCCATCCATCCCCAAAGGTACAGTTTACCAGAGTGTGAAGGTAGTGTCTTTGTTACTATGTGTAGAAGTTATTTTCATTCCTCTGTAGAATTTAAAGATACCAGAAGTTTTCCCCTCACCCCAGTATTATTGAACCATTGGAAGTATCCCAGTGCAGGACTAAGTAATGCTGACAACACCCACTCAGGAGTGGAGCTGGTCACGGGGTGTCTGTGTTCTGCTCTGCCAAACTCTGAATTCCTCCGTCAGCAGTGTGCAAGTGTCAACTTTTCAGCATTCTTGACAGGATCTTTAGACTGGATAACAAGTTTTGATGTTTCTTAAAGCATGAAGTTAAATAGTATTAAATGTTTATAGATAAATGGCTACTAAAGTTTTGTGTTTGAATATATGCCATATTTTCACCAATTTAACAGGTTGTAGGCAATTAAATATTATTTTGAGCCAAACTGCATAAAGCCCTAGGGCCATGAAGTAGCTCTAGGGCCATGAAGTAAATGAGGTGCAGTTCACGCCCTTTCAGAAGCTATTTCCTCAGTGAGGAAAGATGCAGATCAATCTCAGTGCGCCACATGACAGTGCTGGCATGGGGCTTCACCCTGGCAGTTTTTTAGTGAGTTGAGTTAGCTTGTTAAAGGGAAAGGGCCTTAATAGGCAGGGGGTAGCTGGGCACATCCTGTGGAACCAGCTTTTGAGGTGGAGTGTGGGTCGGTGGCAGGAGAAGTGCACACAGACAGACCTAGCCAGCATGAGGGTGGGGTTACATCTGCTGTGTCCTCCAGGCATCTGTGCAGTGCCAGGTGACACAGGGCAGGAGGGAGAGAGGAGGAGCTGGGTGTAGCAAATACCCAGCTTCAGTCGGGAGGCAACATCAGGTTTTGAAATGCTGGAGAGAAAATAACCCATACTTGTTGGAGAAAATTTGCCCCTAAGAATAGTTGTCCCTGTATCCGTCATTCTTATTTACATTTATCAGTGAAACATGCTCCATTTTGTTTGTATTCTCCCTTTGAAAGCAAATTTCTAACCTCACGGTGGAGCTCAGGTTGGTTCAGCTCCCCACTGTAGGGCCATAGCCATAGGTTCCGTTTCTTTGGAAACTTGTCTTTACCTCCCAGTTTCATGCTGGTTAACAAAGCAACATGAGAAACCTTGTTTGGCTTTGGCCTACTATGTACACACATTCTAACTGGGATCTGAGGTAAATGGGAAACACTGAAACCTCACCCTGTTTCACTGTTCCAAAGCTCTAAGATTGTATTTTTAAAAAACTTTACAGAATTTAAAAATAAATGAGAATGTTTTGATGTAAAGCAGTTGATGTCTTTCCAACTTGATTTTTAGGAGCTGAGGGTGGAAGCTGGCTCTGTATCTGGCTGAGCACTCTACCACTGATGTGCACCCCCAGTCCTGGCGTGTTCTCTTAAGATCACCTAAGCGGGCTACCCTGCCTGTACCACCACAGCTCTGCTGTTATCATCTGGGTTACTGAGTTGAGGGCTTTCCTCCCCTTTCCTTGATACAGAATATTAGACCACACTCAGTTTGGATTATAATCTCCATAGACTGGAGAAGATAGCCATGGTCAGTAAAATGGTACAAAGTTAAAGGTTAGATCAGTTGGGAAGCTGTCTATGACAAGTACCCCTTCCTGAATGTGCACTCTACAGAGCACACATCAGAGGCTGGGGATGTCATCTCATCAAACCAGGGTGCCCAGCACACACAGGAATCAGATCACACATTTGCTGTCTGTTCTCAGCCTTCAGTAGTGACACCAACTGCTTGCTGTAGATAATAAGCCCAAGATGTTCAGATGAAATTCATTTCAGAGCTGGCTACTTGAAGCCTTGGTGGGGCTTCCCAGGATTCACGTACAAGAACAATACTTTCAGAAGCTAAGGTTTCCAGCGCAGTGTGGATTCCTGTACCGGGCTGAGTTGTGGGTCTGAGAGCATCTATCTGCCCACTGTGGGCACCAGGAGTTGGGGACATGGAGTCCACTGAGTCCAAGGAGCTAGGTAGGCAGGCTCAGGTTTCTAGCACAGAACCCAGGCAGGAGTCAAGACACTGAGAGGATTAAAATCTATCCCAGGCAGGGTTGATGGCTCCCAACTGAAAGCACAGCACTAGGGAGGCTAAGCAGGACTGCTGGACGCCAGCCAAGACCCTGTCTGAAAACTAAAGGTTCAGAAGGTTGCATCAGAACCAAAGAGACCTGACTGTCTCATTACATTAGCACACTTAGTCTTCATTTCCGTCTCATCCTCTGCCCCACCCCACTGCCTCTTTCAGTAGTTTTCCAAATGCTCTGAGAGGCTAGAACTTCAAACACCACGCTCGGCTGCTTACTGTGGAGGCCTGGCTAGCCAGGTGGGCCTCAGAGTCGCAGAGCTCTTCCTGCCGCTGCCTCTCAAGTGCTAGGATTAAAGGCGTGTGCCACCACCTGGCACCACACTATGTTCTTAGAGCTGCAGTACATACTATTACTCTGGCCTAAGAATCCATGTCTTTGCATGTGGCCACAAATCAAAGGATCATGTGTGTAGAGCTGCATACCAATGGCCCCGCAGGTGCGTACCACACCCCCTCCTTCAGCAGCACAGGGGTGCTGATGATGCATTCAACAGCTATGGTGTTTAAAGCAACTTGAAAGCCTACGGAGACAAGCACTCCAATACTGACAACGTGGGTGCAGCTCGCTGACCCTCTCTCCACACCTGGAGCATCTCTACTGGATGTTCTGTCACTTACAGAAGGTAATTACTGTACGCTGTGGACTAGACAATGAGTAACTGACCAGTGGGCCCAAGATGAAGGCCAAGGCATGGTAATTGGCTTCAAACAGAAGAAAGCTGGAGGTGACAACAGTTAAGTTTTTTTCAAGAACATTTATACATCTTTTTAGATTAGCTTTACAAGCAATGTGAGAGGCTTTCATAGGAAACACCGTGTCCGAACCACATGAGTCTCTTTATGCAAATCCTGAAGTGCTCTGCCTGTCATGGGTAAAGGTCTGTTCCCCAGCTGCTTAATGTGTTGGATAATCAGCATCTTAAAGCTTTCTCTTTAACCAGGATTAACACACAGAGGCCACAAATAGTTTTCAATTGAGCCCTTCTTCGTGCCACTAACATGAAACTGAGAGTAGAAGTGGGTATTAAGTGCATGGCCATCCTGATTTCCTGATCTTTTCACGGTGACCTCCAGGGAAGTACATAAACTTTCCAAAAGATACATAATTTAAGTGTTGTCTGGCAAGTCCCCCCCACCCCCAAGCAGCAGAGTCTGGAACCTTGTACACTTGTAAAGGTCCGATACAAAGTATACCAGGGACTCCCACATTCAAAGGCTGCTGATCCAATCAAACAGATCTTCTGTGACCAAATGCTAAACAGTTCCAACTCTGAAACATGGTGCTTCGGGGCCAGGTGGCAAAACCTCAAGCTGGCCAGCTGACAGAGGCACTTGCTGGAGAGAGGTCGTCAGCGGTTATTGGGGCTGAAGGAAAGGATGTGGGACAGAACTGACTCCTGCCATGAGCCCCTCATGCAAGCACAGTGCTGAGTAACCCCCCCAATCTACACTTAGCTTTATGTGATTTTTTTTTTCATGTTTTACATGAACAATAGCAATCTCTTAATAAGAATTACTGAGCTTTCCACAGAAAAGGTTTCTAATTGGATACAAACTACACAGCTAAGACTGGTGCAAGGTGAAATACACAGAAATAGTTCTGTATACACACATTTTGGCAAAGATCAAGGTCAGAAATAGAACACCCAAGGGACAAGGAGTTACACCATATCTGTGCAAACTGGCTTCCTAAGGGGACTGTAGAGGTGACAAGAGTCTGGCAGGCCTTTGTGGCTATGCCACTGTCCCTCTTTTCTCTAAAAAGAGAAAAACCCATAAAACAAAGTGTCTGGATTCACACTTCTTTTGATTTCTAGGCCACACACACATCTTTCATTAGTGGTTGTGAAAATGACTCTTAGTTGTCCAAGGACGGATGACCACGCTTGAGGCCACAACCACACACGTCCACGTGCCTGGGGCCACTGGGAGCTCTGCAGCAGAAGAAGCTGTGACCTGGGAGGATCTGGAAGCACAGTCAAACTAAGGAGGAGCCATAGGGAAAGCTGTGGCCGTGGGGCAGGACTGGTGGCAGGTCGGCCCTGAAGTAGAAGAGCCCTTTGTCTTGGGAACCCGAGTGGAGGAGGCTCGAGTGTACTCAGTGCCGGTTGCTTAGCACTGGAATGTTAACTTACAGGACAAACCATTTCTCTGCGGCTTTCTCCTCCCATCGCTCTCTAAGGTACTTGGTATTCGTGGTGACCATCTACTGTTAGGTTTCACTATCACCAAGGTCAGAGCGTGACAGCAGAGACCTTTACAAGTTCAAATTACTGTGAGACAGGCCAAGAAAAACCTCGTGGACGGCAGCTGGGACTCCACGCCCTTTCTTTACTGTCAGTCAAAAGGAAACGAACCATCATTCACTGGCGACAGTCATCGTAGGAGGTCTTTAGGGCCAACTTTAATAGCATGAAGAGGCTTACAAAAATAGATTGATGTTATTTTCAGGAATAATACTGTAAATTTTTTTCTTAATTCAGTTTTGATAAATTGTACCTAATACAAAAATTCCCCGAATTCAAACTTGATATAAAAAAGAGAGATGAAATGAACTCAGTTAGATGACAGATCTGGCAAAATAGAAGAATGAAGAGAATCCTACATGGGCCCTGTGTGTCCAGGTGGGAAAGCACTCTCCTCAGACAGCATCTCCTCTTCAGCAAGCAGCCCAGTGCAGCCACAGGTCTGGAGCTGACCCCCAGCAGTCACAGCAGATGGAGCCCTCTGTTGGACGACACCTGGCCAAGTTGCCTGGCTCGCAGCTGGAATGCCAGCCAGGAGTCTCTGTTCATCCCATCCACGAGTCCACAGAAGGCTACCGAGCGGCGGTAGGTGAGTGGGCACTGCCGGACCTAAGGCCGTGCTAGACATCTTTGCTGACTGAATTAGGCTTATTGAGTTCAACCCTCACCCCCTTTTCACCTGCAAGGGAAAGAGAAGCATTCACTCATTAAGCACCAGAGCATCTGACTGTACCCAAACATCTGAAGCAATACCTCCTCATTTCTCCAGCATCCCATGAGCCCATCCCACCAGCTGTTCCCACGGCCACTGTGGCAAGCGCACTGGTGTGAAGATCTTAGGGGCAAGCAGAGACATCGACAGGAACAGCACCACTGTCTTTTAATTTAAAGTCACCTGACTATAAAGTAGTGGAAAACCACAGAATACACACAAACCATAGCTCTGAAAATATAGAGAAAGTGCACAGACATCCTATTTTTCTTTTTACCTTCTTACAAAAAGGCTAAGCTGAGTCTAGCTCCGCAGAGCTCAGTGAGTGGGGTCCTGTGACTGCTGGCCAGGCTTTCAGGTGGGAGCTGAAGCAAAGGCAGGCAAGGGGTCCCAGGACACGCAGGGACAGGACAAGTGCGTGACCTGCACGCACCAGGGAATCTACACACCTGTCTTCCGGGCTGGGAGAACATTTAGTTCACCTCTTCTGTGCTGGCCACACATTCTTTTAGGGGCAGATAGAAAAGAAGGGGCCGGGCGGTGGTGGCGCGCGCCTTTAATCCCGGCACTCGGGAGGCAGAGGCAGATGGATCTCTGAGTTCAAGGCCAGCCTGGTCTAAAAGAGCAAGTTCCAAGACAGGCCCCAAAATTACAGAGACCCTGTCTCGAGAAAGAAAGAGAGAAAGAAAAGAAGAAGGGATATTCACTTCTCTAAGGGAGAAGGGGAGGGACTAGGTAAAGAGCACTGAGCAGTAGCTCGAGGCTCTAAAGGAAAATCACCGAAAAGCTCAGTTTGTGTTTGAGTAACTAACTCATACTTGCCTCATGCTTTTGCTAAGCTTTGGACAACTCAGCATTTAAGAATAAAGACTAATAATTAGAGAAGTCCTTTTTAAAGTAAGGGAATTAAGGAATCTGGAAAAACATTCCTGGCCTATGGCTTTTGGAAAACACCATCCCCAATTGTTCCAGCAGAGCCTGGCCCCCAGCTGTGTTTACCTGTTAGATATTTTACTTTAGCTCGTGCTCGCTCATCTGCATCAAAATACCAAACAGTTATTGCGTACCTAGAAGGAAATTTAACACAGGGTCAGAAAGGTCCCTGGGAAGAGAGTGCGCTTAGAACTTGTAACGCCCAGCGCATCCTCAGACCAATGTGTGTACCAGGCAAGCATGGTCTGCCCATCCTGCAGATGAGCTGCAGCATCCAAGGGAGGCTCAACAGCCTCTCCACACTCACCCGGCCTGCACGGTCAGAAACAGATAAAAGAAGGGACAGCGCCCCGAGAGGAGGGACAGTGACTGGGACAAAGAAGCCCAGGCCGGCAGTCTAACACTCCCGGCTCTGCGTCACTAAGGAGAGTTAAGCCACATGCAGAAACTTCTAGGATTCCTACCTAGAAAGTTACGCCAGGTTTAGACACTGTGTTTGGCTGAACCTTTTTCTGAAAAACCTCCCCTAACTGGACTACTTTATCCCACAGATAAGTGTGGTATGACAGGTCTGTTCGGAGATAAAAGCACAAGGCAGCACTTGCGATGTGAACAGTGGAGTCAGGGGAGACACTGTGGATGTGAGCACGCGCTTCAGGCCATTGGTTCTGCACTGACATTAGGTAAGACTGTGTAGATCCAGGCCAAAGTTCATGGGAAAACCAACAGCCCAAATACACAGCTGCCGAGAGAATCAGATGCAGGGCAGAGCCAGAGGCACCTGTGGCTGCAGCGCATGTCCTCATCTACTGGCCAGCGGCTAGCCCGCTCTGCCTAGGCGCCACCCGTTCCTACCATGGCCTCCTCCAGGACACAGGGCTGTACAGGTTCTTCTGAATCTCTCTTGCCCAAGTCCCAGGCTGCCAGTTAACTGCCAACTAGAATTCTGATGTCTGATTAACTCCTCCCAGGGCCCTCAGTCCTCAGTAGAAAACTCTACATGTGGCTTCCAGAGCTGCCTTCTGCATACCCACCTCTGTCTAATCTGCCCTCTGCCTGGGCTATACGGACCAAGCTGGGCTCTGGCCTATTCTCTGGCTCCACGGTCCCTCTCCTGACTGTATCTCTGGCCTCCTATGTGCCGAGCCTGGTCCCCAGGTTTCCTGTCGGGACCTATGACATCAGGTTTCCTGTCGGGACCTATGACATCAGGTTTCCTGTTGGGACCTATGACATCAGGCTCCACCACGCAGCTGCTACGGGCTGTGAATCCGTGATGGAAGCACAGCTAGAAGCAAGAGAGGAAGGATACCGTGGGATGGCAGGCACGCACCGTCCATGGCAGCAGCATGTGTGCAGGGTTACTACAGCTACAGAGCGCTCTTCCTGGCGTGCACCACACATGGCAACTTCCCTGTCTGTCTCCTCCAACCCCTTTTCTCCTCACTTCTGCTCTCAGGATTATTTTTCAATTTTTCAAAAAGCTTCCCTTTTCCTTTTTTACTTTCCTAAGAGTGTTCTGAAAACACCCACGTGACACAGAAGCAGGCAGTGTTGGCAGGTGCACCATGCCTCAGAGGGAGGAGGTCCAGTCCTGTTCCACCGCAAGCAAAGAGCAACTATGAGAAGACCGACATCCTCAGGACCAAGTGTGAGTGAGCACACGCTAGCCTTCAAATGAGGAAGACCATCAAACCAGATTCACCCTTCGACTCACCCCTGCCCTGCCACACTGTCAACCAACCTTCCATGAACAGAACACTACCTTGTAGCATATGCTGGTTGTACTTCGTGAGGGTTGCGTCGGTCAGACCAGAAAAACAGCAGTCTATCAAATTTGGGTTCAATGTCAGCAAACTGGGCTTTGCCTTCTGGGAAAATTCGAAGTATACCTCCACTTACCTGGGAAAAGAGAGTATGTCAGTATGAGCCACCAAGAATGGGCCAGGTTAAGTTGTGTGTGGCGGGGAGTTAAGTGACTTGAAATGCTTAGCTGGATTACTTGTGAGTACAATTATGCTAATTAACATGGCAGGACTCCGTGTCCAACACTAATGCATGGAAAAATTCCTTTTTGTCGTAAGCACTTTAAGCAGATAAATATATAAAATCTCCAAACCTGCTTGTGAGTTTTGAAAATCAGTGAGCGTTTCTATTCATGCTGACATCAGCACTAAGCCACTTTGCTGAGTGGCTTCCCCAGTGAAATGGTTGGTCCGTCCCATCTGCTTTGACTTTCCACAGACACTGAATAAGCAGGTGAACTTACAGCCTTGAATTTATTTTTTAATCTACATTTGTGTGTACTGTGGAAGGTGGAGGACAGCTTTTGGAGGTTGCTAAGTCCCATGGGTCAGATTTATTGAATCGTCAAGCCTGATAGCAGGTGCCCTGACCTACTGAGCCATCTCCACTCCTAACTCATTCTGTACTAAGCTAACTCCTGTAGCCTGGGTATAAATTCTAATCATCACTGATAAGAGCTCAATTTCACCCATATAACTCATTTGCCTGGACCACAGCTCTCTGTGAAGACTGGATGGTCATCACAGACAGTACGTCAAGTGCATGAGGCCTCTACATGAGGAGTTGGGGACATGCACAGAGACCTGGTCCTTGTGTTTTAGACTACTAGGAAAAACACTAGACTAAAATCACCGATCTGGAGATATTTTGTTACTTGTTTTTTGTTTTGTTTTGTTTTTCTGAGACAAGGTATCAAATAACCCAGGCTGGCCTCTAACTTGCCATATAAGCAAGGATGTTCTTAGTCTGTGGTCTGCCTGCTTTGACCACCCATGCTGAGGTCACAGGTGTGTACCAACAAGCCCAGCAACTGGTGCTCTTGATCAGGTGGACTCAAAGTTGAAGGGCACGTGAATGCCTTGCCCTGAACCTAATCTAGAACTCACAGACAGTGAACCAGGGGCTCATCCCCTGGTGATGTCGGCCACTAGGAATATGGCCTGCTGCCTTGCTTTCGCGTGTCACCAAATGCCAATGCATCCTGCAAACACTTAGGAAGCTATCAGACTGGGATGACAGCCGCATCCTCCCTCTCCACCCTGCTGCTGAGGGCACTGGCTGGATGACACTCCCCCTACTGGACATCTTCCTCGAACCAGGCAGCCTTCCTCATCACTGGGGATGGCCTTGAATTCCTGACTCTCCACCCCAAGTACAGGACTACCACTTCCAGCACAGTACCACCCAGAGGTGCACACTATACAAGGTTTGTTTACTATGTTTTAATACATTTCTGTTTGCTTTCAGACACACTGTTATGTTTCATTTCATGGAAATCCAAGGCTGACCAGATGTGAGGGAGAGCTGCCCTCTGTTAGTTCAGCCTCACCCATGGGAAGTGCAGACATTACTATGAGGGAAAACTACCTGGGGAAAAATCAGTACTGCTGAGTTCAGCTGCATACCTTGGCGTCCCAGTCTTTATTTAGATAATATATACATGTCACACATCTTCCATCTCCATTTGGGTTATCAACGTGACGGACGTAGCCTGTTCCATTGCCTGGGTAGCAAGCAACCATGGCCTGAAAAACAACAAGGTAAATGGCCCATGAGTGGACATGCTTACGAGACAGAACTCTGACTCACACCTAAGTGTGAGCATAGAAGATCCCATTCTGTGATAGGGAGAGGTAAGGATGTCAATGATGACATTTATAAAGAATCCAGCATAGGCTAGCGAGCAACCCAAGGTGTGGAGAACCCAGCTCAGCGGCAGCTTTGCAGCAATGGAATGAGCCAACATGGAGGCGAGGGGACCGAATGACGGAAACTCTGAGCTATTATAAGCCAGCGGCCCCTGCTTTAAATAACAGAAGTCAGAATGTTTTCTGGACTCCACTGTCCTGATTGTTATACACTGTGGAAACTAAGAAGATAGGTGTCTGACCTGCTCAGTGGCGCTCTGTCTTCCTGAGGCAGCCTTGGAACCAAAATCTGAGGAATGAACCACCCAGCCTGGTGCCACCTGATTCTGAACAGCACTGGTTGAACATAATTTAGATGGCCAACTCCAAATATCCTCTTATATCAGATCAATGAATAAAAGAAACTCATAACAGATTAAGCCCTCTTGGGTGGGAAAGGCAACTATCAAGATGTGGTTCAGGAGACTGTTGGGTGTGATACACAAAGGGATAGCATCCACAGAGGTACCAAGTCCCCATGTGCTCTGGGAGCATGCATGTGATCAGCTGTAATGCTGGACAGAGTGAGCAACAGAAAGCCCACAATTAGGCGGAAAACAGGACACTGTCGGGTCTCAGCTCATGCCACCCATGGACCCAAGCTGAGGGATCGAAGGAGGCCACAAACGTCAAGCCCGTCGCCTACCATCAGATTTAGATCTGTGACAAATGCTAACATTGTCCTTCTCTGTATTTACATTCTTTTGTCATCCCTTCAAGGGCCCAAATATCTGAACTTAAAGTGACTTGGACTCCATTTTTTGACTGAAATTCATGCCATTGTCAGATCCTGATGACAGAAAAGCCCAAGGCTCGTAGGAAAGAGGCAGGCAGCAATCCATCACATCAAAAATGACAGAAGTCCTTGAAAAGGAGAGAAGGCAAAACTGTTTTAAGCTGCTCAGTGCCACTGTGATTTGCGCAACAGCCGCCTCCACCTTACCTTCCTGTCAGCTGACAGTAGGTCAGAGGACAGAGGGAGGCTACCCACTGGCAAGGGAGAGACAGCTTCTAGATAAATCCCCAGGAATGATTACCTAATCTTTCTAAGCGTCATCTACCATTAGATTTAGATCTGTAGCAAATCCTAACTTTTAAACCTCACAGTCAGCTGGCCAGGGGTTCATCTCTGAGGGGCACAAATACCATTTCCCTAGACACCCGACCACCTGCTCTCCACCTCAGGAGAGGCTGCTGCTGAGTACCCCACGTCGCTATTTGTCCTGACTCAGGATGAACTTCATGCACATCTGTGTTAGTGTTAGTGGCTAGTGATGACAGATTAGCCTGGGGAGAAGGGTTTCAGACTGCTCGGTAAAGGAGTCCGTAGCCAGCTGCCCGAGACTCCCAGCACAGCCCCCATGACAACTGCCAGAGAGTACAGCTTAGCAACAAGACCCTCCCACTCGTAGTGAATTGAGAATGTTGTAGCAAATCAAGCCTGAATTCTCTCCTACTGGGATCTCATTTCAAAAAAATAAATTGGGGCGGGAAGTAAGATGACTCAGTGGGTAAAACCATTTGCTGTATGACCCAGATGGCCTGAATTCAATCCCTGGGACCCATGTAAAGCTGGAGGAGAACCAACTCCACAGAGTTTCCTCTGGCCTCCACATATGCACAGCTCCCCCACACAACAGTTAAAGTCAGTTTGGACCTCTGCACATATCTGGTAGTTCCAGAAAGGAGAGGACAGGAAGTCCTCCTCGGCCTGCCCACACTGGCTACCCATCCATCTGTTCATTAAGCAATGTTTTCAGACTTACCACACCGTCCACATATATACAGGCCCTGGGAGTATCATGATGATGGTCAAAAGAGACAAAGTTCCTTGCATTTGTTTGTTCGTCCGTCCGTCCATCCATCCATCCATCCATCCATCCATCCATCCATCCATCCATCCATCCATCCATCCATCCATCCATCCATCCGGGCTTTGGAGACAAGGTTTCACCATGTAGCTCAGGATGGCCTGACTTTGCCGCCTAAGTTCTGGAGTCACAGGTGTGTAATGTATCTGGCTATTCTGTTTGTTTGTTTGTTTGTTTTGTTTTTTGAGACAGGGTTTCTCTGTAGCTTTGGAGCCCGTCCTGGAACTAGCTCTTGTAGACCAGACTGGCCTGGAACTCACAGAGATCCACCTGCCTCTGCCTCCCGAGTGCTGGGATTAAAGGTATGTGCCACCACCGCCCGGCTCGTATCTAGCTATTCTTGTTTGCATTTATTATGAACTCTAGGTCAATGGTGTCAGTCCATAGACATATATAATGCTGAGTGTGACAGTTATTCTTGGTTGTCAACTTGACCATATCTGGAATTAATTAAAACCCAAAACTGGCTAGACACACTGTGAGGGATTTGTGCTTACCGAAATCATTTGGAATGGGGAGATCCACTTCTAATCCGGATCTGAGGTGAGATGACCCACCTCTAATCTGGGGTACTTCTGCTGGCAGCCTACATAAAGGACCTGGAAGAAGAACGCTTGCTCTTTTTGCCTGCTTCCTCCCACCCTCAATAGCAAGTCCATTTTTTCGCTAGCATTATTAGACTCTACTTCTTCGGGATTCTGGCGAATATGGAAGAGCAGCTGTGATATCCAGCCTTACAGACTGAATAACTACTGGATTCCTGGACCTTCTGTACATAGGCAGTCATTGTTGGATTAGCTAGATCATAGACTGTAAGCTGTTCTAAGACATCCCCTTTCTTTTTTCTTTTTTTTTGGGGGGGGGGGTTCGAGACAGGGTTTCTCTGTAGCTTTGGAGCTGTCCTGGAACTAGCTCTTGTAGACCAGGCTGGCCTTGAACTCACAGAGATCCGCCTGCCTCTGCTTCCAGAGTGCTGGGATTAAAGGCGTGCGCCGCCACCACCCGGCCCAACATCCCCTTTCTATACGGAGAGATTCATTCTCTAAGTTCTGCTGCTCCAGAGAACCCTGACCAATACAGTTAGATAATGGGAAGTTATTTATCTATTCCCAAGACAGGAAATCCAAGGACATGACACATCGCTCCCAGGAGCTGTCTGGTGATTGGGGTTTGGAAGGAAGGGCCACCTAATGAAGCACAGCTGTGCCTGGGCATCACACAGGAGAACAACAGTCTGGGATAGTGTGGCAGAGTGAGTAAGGCTCAAAAATCAGAAAGGGATCAAGAATCAAAGGACTGTAGCCACTATTCTGAAGGGAACTGCAAGTCAGGTGTGCAGTACACATCTGTCATTCCAGCACTCGAGAGATGAAGGCAAGAAGACCACTCAATTACAGGTCTGCCTGACCGGGAGAGACCCTGCCTCAAACAAAGTAAAAACAAGCCTCAGCAGTGACAGGAGCTGACAGTGAGCACACCTCACTAATGCTTGAAAATCAGCCCTGTACAAGATGGCGCCAACCGTGGAGACCTGGCGTTACACAGCAACATTCACGGTCACTCACCGTTTGCCAGCGCACTGTAGGTAAGTGTGCCCAACACACCAACCAGGCGAGGGGCCCAAGTCACTGCTCCCCTCGTCATCCCCCGTCAAGGAAAAAGACGGGTTCGTGTTCCTATGCCAGCTGGATGCGAGGAATCTGGTTCTGGAAGCCAGCCCTGCAGCAAGGCTAGACTACAGTACTGAAGTGTTCACAGACTGGGGGGGGGGGGCAATGCAGTCTCTGAGGGAGAAATACAGGAGAGCAGACAAGGCAGGGCTTCATGGCTAGAGACCTAATGGTCCACGGAAGAAGCTAAGGGATGGGAGGAGGAGAGGATGGATCATATAGAGGACAGAGTCTGGATGAGGCAGCACAAAGTTTTATAGAAAGTTTCAATTTCAATTCAATGAAGTAAAAATCCATTTAATTGTGCTAATTAGCTCTCTAGTTGCTGTGGTATCTCCACCACCTGCATCGTCACATCTGTCTTACCCAGCAGCCTGAGCCCCCAGTGCTCTGGAGGTGCCGATGATGGGGCTAGAGGAGTGCGGCCACCAGGCCTGCAGTCAGCTTGCCACCTCAATCACCCTGCCCAGACAGGCGGCAAACTGCAGCCGCAACCTTGGAAAGCTACAGAGTTCCAAACAGACCTGGCAAATGAAAAAGCCAGAAGATGGGGCAATGTGGTGCCCACCCGGGACCCCAATGGTGTCCTGTCCCTGACGTAACACTGCGGACACCAGCTCTGGATGCCCCCACTTCCCAGGAGGGACAAGCTATGAAGCCATATTTTTTCTCCTTGCTGGTATGAACACACACAAGACAGAGTACATTCTCACGAGGGTGAACACTGTAAAGTTCTTTCTCACCCAGAGAATAAAACAAAGGAAGAAGTCGGCCATATCTTTCTACAGTCCAAGGTGTGTTTATCTCTGGCAATGGACAAGATGAACCAACTATGTTTCTTTGCTTACCCCCCTTCTTTCTGAAGTGAATTATTTGGAAACGGAAATTGTTTGATGCTAAGAAAACCAAAAGTTGACAGGCTATGTAATTATTTTCACTCTAAATGAGAAGAAAAGGCCTGTGATCTGACAGCTTGCCCTGCCCGAGAACCCTGTTTCGAGCATGCAGCAGGTGCACTCCAGAAAGGTGATACTGGCCTTCACCTGTCACTCCATCCAGGCCAAGCACACTCCCATATGGTCCTCACAAGAAGCCCCGCCGCCCCCCATTACCCAAGTGAACTTCTTTTGCTCTTTATTAAATAGTCTCCCTGTATAGTCCAGGATGGCCTCAAACTCAAGATCCTTCTGTGCCAGACACCTCACTGCTGGGATTCTAGGTGTGTACCACCACATTTGACGCATACACACACTCAAACACACACCAAGCTATCTATGTCTGCAGACAAGTTTCATCCAGCATGCCGTGATTTCATTTGGTGCTATCTATTGCATATCTATAAGAATGTTCAAGTACATGCTGCAGGTGGCTGGCTGCACATAGCCCTTGACTTCAGGTATTGACTAAACCAAGTTTCCTAAAGCCTCGTCTCACCAGTGACTCAGCACACGGCCAGCAACCTTCCATGTCTCTTGAACCTGCATTCCCACTACCTCCAAAACAATCCTGAGAGGGCCCTCATCTCTTTCTTCAGAGCCACCTGTGTAGCCCAGGTTTAATCTTCATATCCCAAAGACTGCTGAGTCTCAACAGTGGGTCTACCCTGGTCGCCTGACCAGCATCATGGCAGCCAGTCGTCTGCAGGCAGAGCGCCACACGCTGCCATCCAGCATCACATCTGGATATCCTCAGCATAGGAAGTTCATTTTAGTCCTATAGGGTGACACTAAAGTGACTGATGGGGGTGTGATAAGAATTGGGAGTCAGACCTGCAAGGCCATGGGTGACTAATCTGAAGGCTAAGGACTACGCTGTAAACAAATTAATAACAGAGGAAGGACTAAGTACACGGTTTAAAGAACCCTGAAAAACCACTCACACGTGTGGCTACTAGATGGTGAACTAGAATGTGCACAAACTAAATACAGGCTTTCTTCTTTACAGAGCCCACACCAGGGTCTGTCTGCCCAGAGGAACTGAGAATGTCCTCTCTCACAGTCATTTCCGTAAGTCACACTAGTGAAAGAACTCACCAGTTCCACTTTCCCACCAATCCTCCTGCCTCAGCCTTCCAAGTGCTAGGATCACATCTATAAGTCACTATGCCTGGCTTAAATTCTGCTTTTAAAATGGCAAAAAACCAACCACAGAAAAGCAACAGAGAAGAGGGATTTGTCAAGGCGTGAGTGCCCCTGCCCCATGCGAAGCCTTCAGAGCTCCTAGTGGGCTCCACTCCCAATTCAAAGAGCCAACTACAAAGGGGAGGTGGGAAAGTTTGGCAGAGTAAGCACTTTTTCTGTTTTGTTTTTGAGACAGGGGCTTAGAGTTGCCTCAAACTCAGTGGTTAGCCAAAGGTGAGCCTGACTGCCTGCTCCTGCCTCCACCTCCCCAGGGCTGAGATTACAGGCATGCATCGACAACCACATCCCAATCCTACTCTAAAAGTCAGCAATGAATGTCTAAAAGTTAAGACAACAACAGCAATGAAAGCAAGCAAGAAAGGCCTAGGACTTTGGTTGATCATCAGCTTCAAAGAGTTGCTAAGCAGCTAAGCAATATGAAGGAAGACTGGCGGCTCCACAGACTCCATTTCTGGGAGCACAGAGGGAGAGTGCTGACAAAGTGGTAGTAAGGATCTGAAACACAAAGAAACCAAAAAGGGAAGCTGGAGAGATGCTCCTACGGCAGAGGACCCAGGCTCAGTTCCCAGCACACACATGGCAGCTCACAGCCATCCTTTACTCCAGTTCCAGGGGACCTGACACTCTCTCCTGATCTCCTAGGACACTCCACATACATGGTGCACAGATATACATGCGGGCAAAATATTTAAACACATAAATTAAAAATAAATCTTTTAAAAAAAAGTTAGTGGTTTTCTTTCTTTCTTTTTAAATGAAGAATGGCATAGCACAGACAATGAGGAAGGACTGGGAAGACACAGTCCTGGTAGGCTACGCTCTCTGGGCCTGGGACCAGGTCATATAGACCACAAGAACATGACTAAGTGTTTACAATTGGTTAAACTGTGTGTGTCTTCCTAGAAGGGAGCATGAAATTAAGGAGGCTCTGGAACAGAGGGATCTGCCAGCATCTGTACCTGAGCTCTGACTGTGCCGCTGTTAACTGGCTGGGTTACTTTGGACAGTTACTTATCCTCTCTGTCCTAACTGCCCTTGCCTGCAGAGTGAGCACAGCAACAGCACACTGCTGCAAAGCTAACCAACTGGCGCATGAGCGGCGCTACAGACTGTGCACAGGCACAGTAACACCAGCCGCACCTAACAGCTCCAGGACCTTGGAGAAGTTGGTCTGGATCCTGGAGCTGTTTCTTCATTTCACCTGCCTCGAGGGGAGTGGACACGGGAGCCAGGCAGGCATTCGCAAACATCTTCATATAACATGTAAGAGGTCTTCCTAGGGGCCAGGCCCATTCAATCCTCACAGTGACTGCATCAGACCCTGGTCTATGGTGGAGTGGTCAGAATGCAAGGTAACCTGAGGCCAGACAGTGGACGCACCAGGCCAGATGGTAAGCTCAGACATGCTGGATCCTCTAGCCTGGTTCTGTGAGCTCCATCATGTTCAGGCAACTCTGAAGCTAAGCATGGGCCTTGCATAATATAAACATTTATTTTCTCAAATGAGAAGTGGAAGACGGCGGTCTCTAGCTGGACACCACTGCTATGCAGGAGAATGCAATGTGGCAGAGGCAGAAATGCCCAGTGTCTATTCTGTCTGCCCTCCTGTGGTGGGGTACCAGATTGCCTGGCCTGGCAGCATCCTGCTGCAGCACAGTGCAGCACACCCTGGTATGCCATCTCTTTCTTCTGAGAACACTCAATTCTAACAAATAGGACAGCCTCAGAGCTCGCTCTGAGAAGAAACTGCTTGAAAAGGGACTGTTGAGTTTACCCCCCGCCGGAAAGTATAATGGAAACACTGAATATAGTTTTGCAAACAGTATTACAAAATTTAAACAAAATCGAGAGACATTTCCACAGTCCCTAGAGATGAACTAAAAATGAAGCAATCCAACTAGAATTTCACAGACCCAAAGACAGCCTAGGAGTTGTCGGAGATAAAAACTTGCAAGACTAAAAGGCCTTTTATAGGGTTAAAAGCCATTTACAGGGTTAAAATACAAAGCACAAACATTTTAAAAGCTGGGTGTGGTATTTTAATATGCCTATAAATACAGCACTCAGGAGTCTGAGACCGGCCTGAGCTACACAGTAAGTTCCCAGTCAGCCTGGACTAGGGAGTGAAACCCTGCCTCAAAAAAACAAAAATAGGGGAAATTTGTTTTGTTTTATTTTTCGAGATAAGGTTTCTTTATGTAACCTTGGCTGTCCTGGAACTCTCTCTATAGACCAGGCTGGCCTCCCCCTCACAGAGACCTGCCTGCCTGGGCCTTCTGAGTACTGGGATTAAAGGCATGCGCCACCACTGCCTGAAAATGGGGGAAATTTTTAAAGACAAAAACTTAAAATTCAATAAATAAAGGACTTTTTGCTATGAGAAACTCTTTAAGACAAATGTTATTTAAACTTCTCTCAAAATTATGAATTGCTATACTAGTAGATGGGCTGGACTCACCACAATGTGAGGGGCCGTATAAAGGCTGACACATTAGAAAGGCAGCGGCTCTCAGAGCTGAAAACTGTAAGAGCCGCGGCTCACCCTGAGATCTCATCTTTTTTTTTTAATATTTTTATGGTTTATTTAATTTTATCTTATGTGTATTGGTGTGAAGGTGTCAGATCCCTTGCAACTGGATCTTTAGACAGTTGTGAGCTGCCATGTGGGTGCTGGGAATTGAACCCGGGTCCTCTGGAAGAGCAGTCAATGCTCTTAACCACTGAGCCATCTCTCCAGCCCCGAGATCTCATCTTTTAAAAGCTTAATTTGTTATCACCACTTGTGTATGTATTGTGCACAATGGGGAGGGGTTGTCGTGTGTGCCACTGTGTGCCTGCAGAGGTCAGAGGACAACTCTGTGGTGTAAGCTCTCTCCTTTTACCTTTGGTGGATTTGGTTGGACACAGGTCACTAAGCTTACATGGCAAGCACCTTCACTCGCTGAGCCATCATTCTGGCCCCAGACTAGGGATTCCTGCCAAAGCCACTGGAAGAAACGTGTTTGTCTCTTCACCTTGTTTCAGGGTATGGCACCAAGGCCACTGAGGCTACCCTGTGTCGCAGAACCAGAATCAGAGAGGCCAAGTTCTTGGCTGCTCAAAGCTCTGTGTCAGATATAACCAGGCTATTGGTCAGTTTCCTTCAGGATTACAGAAGCCAGTTTGAGAGATTGAGTGCTGTGCTCTGGTCACCTCTATCTGGGAACACCTCACACCCTAGTTATCAGTCAGCACCCAGGAGCAGGTGACTCAGAACACAGCAGCCCAGCTTAAAGGACACCTGGCTCTTGTTCCTAATCCTGGTTCTGCCAATTACCAGCTACGTGACTGTGGGCATTCGTGAGGCATTTCCTCATCTGTAACCTGACTTGACATGGCCCCAGAGGCAGCCTGGAGAATGTGCCAACGTGCACTGGCTGCTCAGCCTCCGCCTGACCACGACACATGGAGAAGTGGCTGCCGCATTGAGCAATCGTAAAACCCAGCTTCTCAGGTGCCAAATCCTCACTTCCAGTGGTATCAAAGCCATATCCACCAACAAATTCTGCTCCCCAACTTTCAACCCAGCATCTCCCCATCCAACCTCACCCCAGGCCTCCTCCCAGGCTACCCTCTCCACCCAGAAAGCACTGTAGTCACCTGACAGTCCCAAAATCCTGGTCAGTACTGCACCTAGCAGGAAAGAGTGCTCCTCTCCACAGGGATGGAGACCAGGGATAGCTGCTTCCACCCATGGCTGTGGCCTTCCTTTCCACTGGCTTCAGGGGACCCCCCCACCCCTCTCCTCTATGTCACCCTCCTTGTGACTTCCTTTCTCTCTGTATGACGACAGATGACTGCTAGCTGGCTTGTCCTCAACCTCACCCAGTGTACACTACACCTAGGCTACAACAGCATGCATGGACATAACTCTATGTGGTTGACCCCCGACCCTTCAGATCATCTTGGCCACTCTTATACTCTTGGTCAGGCTGGCTGGCATTCCTCAGAATGGTTCCTTCGAACCTCTTATCACCATTTCAGTCCATGACAGAGCAATACACAGCATGAAGTTATTCTTTCCCCAGAAGGCTGTGCCTCCGGGGCTGCTGAGATTTTAACTGCAAACACATCACCTGAAACCCTGTTTAAATGTGTGTTCTAACTCCAGGTTTAACTGTGGCCTGTGGTTTCCATTTCCTCCAATAAAGCTTTGCAGCTGGGTGAGGGCAGCACGCTTGAGAAGCAGGGCCTCATTCCCACCCCATCTCACAAAGCCCATGCCACGACCTCCTTGGTGTAACTGTCAGCATCTGCCTCTCCATCAGTGACCTGCTTCCTGAACATACAACAGACACCTCTACTTTAAAATCAATCTTGTGCTGCCCTTCCAGCTACAATCTCTGTAGCTCTACACGGGCTCTGCCGGAAGGCTTCTATGAAGGCAAGTCTATCCTCCAGTCCCCAAACTCACTTGAATAGAACTTCCAGGCCAAAATAAATATCTAGCAGTAATCTTTCCTAGTAAGCATTGAACAAGTCTTAACCTTAACAACTTATGCCTATTGGATGCTTCAAACCTTGGCATCAGATTGGACACGACAGCCTGGCTTCCTGTTCCACACGGAGTATCAGGCAGTGCTTGATCTTCCATCTGAGGAAAGCCCTGAAAACTCAGCTTCAGAGACACATGACATGACCCAGAGGATCATGGCCACTTGCCCAACATAACGATGATGTCTGCTTGGAATGCAAAGATATACACATATGCTTAGGAGTTTGCTCCAGAGCTCTGGGATGTCTGGACGCAGTGTTTGGGAAACAGTGGGTTGAAGAAGTCCTGAGTCTGAGCACATGAATGCTAGGAGGCTGCTGGGAATGCAGATGTCCAAAGATGGTTGTAGGAGCCTCGGTGTCGCTGAGAATGTAGAGAGGAAACAGGAACAGTGACAAGAGCCCAAATGAGTCAGCACTGAGGTACTGTGACGGGGAGGATGTCAGGACCGTGAGTGACAACACCGAGCACACCAGACAGAGCAGGTTTTGCATGGAAGAGTGAGAAGTCTCATATGATAGGAAAGCCTAAGATGCCTGCAGGGAACAGTGACTACATCTAATGGCTGTTTGGGTCTGCTCTGGTGGGGCACGAAGGGAACAGTCAGATGAGTGATAGTAAGAACCAATGGTGGGCTGGGTGGCGGCAGCACATGTTTTAATCCCAACACTAGGGAGGCAGAGGCAGGCAGATTTCTTGAGTTTGAGGCTAGCTTGGTCTACAGGATGAGTTCCAGGACAGTCAGGGCTACAGAGAAACCCTCTCTCAAAAAAACAAAACAAAAATAAGAAGAACCAACAGTGGGTTGGGATGAAGCTCAGTGGTCAGTGGCAGAGTGCTTGACAACTGTATGCAAGGTCCTGGGTTCAATACCCACCACTGCACCAAGGAAAAGAAACAAAGACACGGAAGAGATCAAGGCGCTCGACAACGGCAAGGACAACAGACACCGTGCATTGGATTCCACAGCTTGCCTGCTGCTGGCTGCTGCGTGACGCTAGCCTTGGGTTCTCGTCTGATTGGCAGACGAGTCACTCTTTTTGCTGCTGTGACAAAATGCCAGAGAAAATCAACTTCAAGGAAGAAAGGCTTAAGTGGGCTTGCAGTCTGGAGGCACAGTACCATACTGGGAAGGCAGTGGTGACATTGTGTCCACAGTGAGGAAGCTGAGGGAGAAGAAGGTGGCTGCTCAGCTCACTTCCTCCTTTTTATTCTTCCATCAGCCCGTGGGATGGTGCCACCCACAGTCAGTATTCACCTTCCTGCCTCTGTTAACCCCAAGGAGAATTCCCTCACAGACACATCCGGATGTTTGTCTCTTAGGTGATTCTGGATTTTGCCAAGTTGATAATCACTGCTAACCATCACCATTGACGAGTGATTTGATTGTATCCATGTCATGATTAGTTGAAGCCACCCTGAATCAGACCCCGTCATCTCTGATCATCTCCATAATTTTGCGATAAAAGAAACCTCTCTGGGCTTTGCCGACTGGAAACTGGAAGCAAACCCAATGTCAGAGAGCAAGTAGATGTGTCTAGAGCTCAAACCCATGTCGTCTTTCTCCAGGAATCCCAGCTCTCCTGGTTATTCTATAGCTGTTTTATGCCTTTATTATTTCTTATTTTATTTCTTTTTTTTCAGATCTAGATGTGATTATTTTATTTCTTTGACAAAGCATATTTTATTTATTTAACGTGTATAGGTGTTTTGCCTGCATGTGTGTCTGTGGATCACTTGTGGGCTTGGTACCCATGGAGGCTAGAAGAGGATATGAGATTGCCTGGAACTAGCCTTACAGACAGTTGTGAGTCATCATGTGGTTGCTGGGACTCAAACCTGGATCCTCTAAAAGAGCAGCCATGTGCTCTTGGCCACTGAGCCATCTCTCCAGCCCCCCAAGTCTTTGTGAGACATCACTACATGACACATAAGACAGCATGCTGGCAGTGCAACTGTTGAGAAGAAAAGGAACAAGCAGAGAAAGAACAGTCAGAGATTACAGAAGGCCAGGGCTGTCCGGAACCCATGAACAAATAGGAGAAAAGACAGGGAACGCGAGGGCTCTGAGGGTGAAGCGCTTTCCCCTGGTTAGCTCCTCTCGTCTCCTGATGATGGTGGCGATCACATCTCTAGAGGGAAATGGAGGCAGGTGACCCACTGGCATCATACAGTGAGTCAACAGCAGGCCAGGGTTCTGAATCCTAGCTGCCTGATGCCAAATTTCGTATTCTCAGACTCCTGAATGCCTCAGTCTGAAACAACACACAGATCCTCCTCCAGGGTCAAGAGCTGCACAGTGGTTAAGGAGGAGGGAGAACAGAACAAGAAGGCAGACCCACTCAGAGCAGCCTTGACTTTCAAAAGCAGGTTTCACAAGATTTGTCTCCAAACAGCACTTGAAGGTTCACACCAGGAGGTCCAGGAACAGGGAAGTAAAGGCAGACAGTGCCCCATACTGCAGACACCCTAGGGAAAGGGGAAGTATTAAAATGGGGTCAGTGTGCTGAAGAACACCGACCCAGTGGTTTGGAGAGGCGTTTTGCTTTTGTTTTAATTTATTGAGGTTAGAAGGGAGGGAAAGAGAGGGGGTGGAGAGAGCGAGTGAGCAGCACGTGTGTGGACGTTAGGGTCAACTTTTGGGAGTCTCCATTCTTTCTCCCCACCTCCAATGGGTCCTGGGGATGGAAGTCGGTCGTCAGGCTTATGTGACAAGCACCTTTACCTGCTGAGTCACCTTGCCAGCCTCAGCCTCAGTTTTCTCAGACTCAAGTATTAGGATGCTGTGTGCTTTGGCCCTGGGCGCACTGGGGCCTTGGCAGCCCGGGAGTTTATGAAATGTTTTCACAGCTGCAGAGGCTGTGCTGCCTGCTCTATCTGAACTGGCCTGTGACATGAGGGGATGGTCTATGCAAACAATCACATCTACACACACGCCAACTCCCTCAGCCAATGGCTGGTGTTCTCCTTGAGAATGCACCAGTCCCTGCTTAAATTAAATAAAATTTAGTAATTTTAGTAAATTACTAAAATTTACTAATGATTTTAGTAAAGAAAAGAGGGGCTAGGGATACGGATCAGTTGATAAAGTGCTCACTGCACAAAGGCAAATACAGGATCTGAATTTGGCTCCCCAGTATCCATGTGAAAGCCTGGCTCTTGGCCTGGAGCCCTAGCACTAGACGGGTAGAGACAAGACCCCGAACTCCAGTGATGACTCCTGCTGAATCAGTGAGCTCCAGGCCGATGAGAGGCCCTGTCTCTGAAGTGGAGGGCAAGCAAGGAGAGAAGACATCTCATATTGAGCTGACTTGTAGACAGACAGATGGACAAAACACACACACACGAGAAAAGCTTGTTTTGATCACTCAACCTATCAAACTTATCTCAATTTTTTTTCTTTTTAAGATTTATTTATTTATTATGTATACAGTATGCTTAGAATTCTACATGTATGCCTGCAGGCTAGAAGAGGGCATCAGATCTCATTACAGATGGTTGTGAGCCACCCTGTGGTTGCTGGGACTTGAACTCAGGACCTTTGGAAGAGCAAGGAGTGCTCTTAACCACTGAGCCATCTCTCCAGCCCTTGTTTTTGTTTTTTAACTTATTAGATGGGATTGACCTTGAACTTGATGGGATCCTCCTGCCTCAGCCTGAGTTTTGGGATCATAGCAGCTTCACACTCAAACTGATTCTGGTGTGTGGCTTTTTGGCTTGAAATATGCAACAAGTTGGTTTTTGTTTTGTTTTAAATTATTCTATGTCTGCTTCCTCAACTATAAAGTGGAAAACAACAATGATAACCCAGGTAGAGAGAACACTGACTAATGCCTGGAACTACACAAACACCCTCCATGAATGTCAGCAGTGTACACACAGGACTGTACACCAATGCAGCGATTCTACTTGTAGAGTGGTTTCCTAACTAAAACCTACAAATGATTTATTGCAACCGAAAGTTAGAAATAACCCAACCACATCTACAACTGAGCTACCCTGACAGCACCCAGTCTCAGCAGAATAACCCACACCCCAACAGCAGGGCCTCAACAGTGTGGCCTCTATTAGCTGGCTTGGGAGTGTCACCCTGCTTTATCAAGGACAACAAGGAATTCTTTTACTGACAGTGGCATCCCACTGCACAGCATGCAGCTTATCTATTGGCTCCGATTTGGGGCATAATGAATGAAATGCTCCTGGGTTTGTGTGGGTACGTTTTTCCCTTCTCTTAGTAGCTACTCAGCAGTGGAATTCCTGGGTCACACCATGAGTTTATATTTAACTTTCTGAGCCATGGCCAACCTATTTTTCCAAAGTGTCTATGCCATTTTGCATTCCTGTAACCAATACATGCTTGTGGCACCCTAGTATGGAGTAGGTAGCCCCCCATCCTTGCTGTGCTGGGCCCCTCATCCCGGTGCTTGCGTGCTGGCCTCTCTAGAAGTGAAGCACCAGAGTAAGGAAGGGAAAGAAGAGCAACCAAGTAGAGGAGCTTACAGACATAGAGGGAACAAACACAGGCTAGAGGGATGCTGAGGTTTCCTCTTCCCTAACAATGAGTCAGATGAGAGGCAGGAGCTTATGGATGCCCATGGCTCTAAATTCCTGGTCCTCCTGCCTCCAAAGTGTGTAACAAATTGCAGGTGATACCTGGTTTATGGTCCTAGGGACTGAACACTGGGCTTTGTTCATGCTAGCCACTGGTGTTTACTCCCTTCCGTGAAACAGCTTTTCAGACCTCTGTTGGGTTGTTTCTCTTATGTCTGGGTTTTTAGGGGTTTTCTTGTTTTGTTTTGGAGATTTTGTTTGATTTCCTACTTAATGTGTCTGTGTGGGTTTGTGCACTTGAGTGCAGTTGCCCATTAAATCCCACACAGCTGGAGTTGCAGGTCACTGTGAGCCACTGGACAAGAGCTAGGAAGGGAATGGACTCCCTGTGAAGGACTGCTCATCCACTCCGCCATCTCTCCAGCCCGTGTACCTAATCTCTCAGTCAGAAGAAATTCATACAACTCTCACATGCAAATCCCTCACATTGTGTGACTATTTTCTCCCTAATTTGTCTTTTTCATGTTCTTAACGAGATCTTTAAAGGACTAATTTTATGTTTAAGAGTACTTTGCCTGCACATATGTATGTGCAGTGTGTGTGTGCCTCACGTTCAAGAGATCAGAAGAGGTCATCAGATCACCTAGAACTGAATTACAGCTGTTTTAAGCACCGTGTAGGTGCTAGGAACCAAGCCCAAGTCCTCTGCAAGAACTTCTGAGCCATCTCTTCCATACCTTTCTAGACTGTATTTCTATTATTTAGATGTCAAATGGGATGTGTGTGACATCAGAGACAACTCTCAGGAGTCCGTTCTCTCCTGCCACTTTGTGGGATTCAGATACTGAACTCAAACTGTCAGGTCTGTGCAAACGCCTCTAACTAGCTAGACCATCCTACTGGCTCCCACATGTCACTGGCTCCTTAATGGTATCCTCTGGTAAGCAGCACCACCACTGCCCGGCTATAGCAAAGCAAAACATTTTAATATTGACAAAATCCATCTTTTTTTTTGCACTCTGATAATACCTTTATCTAAGTTCATAAAGATTTTCCCTTATGTTTTCCTGTAAACCTTATAGGCTTGGGGCTCACAACTGGCTGAGCTAACGCTAACGCACACAGTGTCAAGGTTTATTTGTCCGCACAGATGGCATTCTAGCACCATCAACTAGAACAAGAACTATGCTGCACTGCATAGTCATGGCTTCTTCTGCTGTGGGTGGGCTTTGTAATAATATGAACTGGAGAGATGGCTCAGTGATTAAAAGCATTTATTGTTCTTTTCTTTTTTCTGGTTTTTCGAGACAGGGTTTCTCTGTGGCTTTGGAGCCTGTCCTAGAACTAGCTCTCGTAGACCAGGCTGGTCTCGAACTCACAGAGATCCGCCTGCCACTGCCTCCCAAGTGCTGGGATTAAAGGCGTGCGCCACCACCACCCAGCCATTTATTGTTCTTGTAGAGGATCTGAATTCAATTCCTAGCACCCATATGGCAGCTCACAACTGTTACTAACTCCAGTTCCAGTGGATCCAATGCCCTCTCTTGACCTGAGGACACCAGGCATGTATGTAGTGCATATATACATGTGAGCAAAACACACACACACATATATATAAAATTTTAAATAGGAAAAACTCAATTGGACCAAGCATGGTGGCTCACATCAATCATACCAGCACTTTGGTGGCTGAGGCAGGAGAATTACCACAAATTTGAGCCATGCTGGGCTACATGGTAAGTCAGAGGCCTGCCTGAGCTTTCATGAGACCTCTGTCTGAACACACACACACACACACACACACACACACACACACACACACACACACACACACACACACACACACAATTCTGTAGCTGTGCATCTACTTCTGAGCTCCTCTTCCAGTTCCACCAATCTGGAAATGTCTTCTTTGACTCATAGTTATTGAAGAATCCCTAGAATTGAGCTGGAGAGATGGCTCAGTGGTTAAGAGCACTGGCTGCTCTTCCAGAGGCCCTGAGTTCAATTCCCAGCAACCTCATGGTGGATCTCACAACCATCTGTAATGAGATCTAGTGCCTTCTTCTGTCATGAAGGCACACACACAGGCAGAACACTGTACGTAATAAATAAATCTTTTAAAAAAGAAGAAGAAGAAGAATCCTTAGAACTGTCAAGTTCCATCACTGATGCTCTGCATGGCCTCAATCGTCTGTGTTTGCTGAGACCTGGGTCACAACTGGACACATGATAGTGTCCCACTGTTACAAAGAGTGAGCACAGTGTCACCCAGGCCAGGTGACAGGCTGAGTTCTATTTGTTCTAACAAGGACTGAGGAATAAGTGCTAAAGGCTCCTTCTGCCAACCAGCCATTTTCCCAGTGTTCCTTTCTTTTAGTTTTTGCTTCCTATAGTTTAGAGCATGGTAATGTATTTACAATAATAATAATAAATCTTACAAAGTCACAAAGCAGTAACCTTTCCCCAGGACGTGCAAGATTTCTACAGCTGAAATACACACTTGCAATACCCAAATTCTGAAGAAGCAATAGCTCTGAGGACAGAGACTCAGGCCATATTAAATCATACAATTATTCTTACATACATACCTAATAGCATATATTTCCACAAGAAAAGGGCATATATGGACACACAGCCGAACTTCAATTAAAGAGGTTTTGTGAATGGATAACACAGTTTTATCCGGTGTCAACAGGAAAGCTATTCTTCCAATACACAAGTAAATCAACAGTGTACAGGCCTGCTGTTTCCACTGTGAAGAAGAACAAAGGCATAGGCTCACACTTTCAACCCGGTACTTGGGAGGATAAACAAGAGAATGGTCCCAAGTTCAAGGCCAGGCTGGGCTGTATAGTAAGCCCAGACCAGCCTGAGCTACAGGAGACTTCTGTCCCCTGTGCAAAGCACAACAACAAAACAACAAAAACCAGTCAGGGACTGAAGAGACAGCTCATCAGTTAAAAGTGAGTACCCCTCCAGGGAGATCTGATCTCTGGATGCCAGCAATTTACACATATGTACACATAATTAAAAAGAATAAATCTTAAAAGAAAAACAAATCAAACAAAAACTTGGACCCACAAGCAATTTCTTAAGTCAAAAGTAACACAGGTTTTTCAAAATACATTTTTTACTATGAGAATTCCACAGTGAGGGTGTCAGTCCACAGTTTGATGATAAGCCAACGGCAGGTGTGACTAGGACAGAGAAGTCATATGGGGGAGGGGAACGTGGCAGTTACCCCTAAGCACCCTCATTAATGATCCTCAGGCTGGGGTGGCTCACAGACGCCTTAGCAGGTGAAGACCCTGGGATTGATCCTCAGCAACAACAAAAGCCAATTTAAGGAAGTTGTAGTCTCCACAATTTAAACTCTCTTAAAGGCGGAGAGCTGAGTCAGTGGCTACGAGGACCTGATCTCAGTCCCTGCGCCTACAAGGTGGCTCAAGCTGGAACTCAAGCTCCAAGGGATCTGACGCCGTCTCTGGACGGCAGGGGCACTAGGCATGTATGGTGCACAAACATACATACTGGCAAACATTCACAAAATAAAGATAAATCTTTGGTGAAAAATACTGTCACTGACAAATTACAAAGCAATCAAGCCTATGTATTTACCACAGAACCAGAGCAGCTCACCTGGGTGAGATCTGCCCTCCCACACACACTCTAGCTTCCAAATGTAATACCCATAATAGTCAGTTTTTACATGCAGTCCTAGTCACTGAAGTTCGCCATTACCAGTAAGATATGTACGGATCCCCGATCCAGTGCTCTTGGCCGGAGTCATCCAGCAACCATGACGTAACAGGCTGTGTGAATGAGTACACAATGCCTTTAACCACAGATCAGCTTTCCTCTCACCAGGCCCAGGCCATGTGCCAACTGCCCAAGCAACAACAGATAGGCTTTAGTTAAACAGAAGGCTTTATGTCCGAGTGAAAGCCAACCAAGAATCCTGACTCCAGGGCTGGGGAAGTAGCTCAATTGGTAAAGTGACTGCCATGTAGGCATGAGGACCTAAGTTCATTCCCCAACACCCACATAAAAAGACAGCTGTGCTTGCAAGGTGGACTCTTGGGCTCACTGGCCAGCCAGATTAGCCTAATTAGCAAGTTCAAGTCCCGGTGAAGACCCTGCTCTATAGCTAGCGAGCTATAGAGAAACTGCTCTATAGCTAGCGAGCCACTGCCAAACAGGACCAGGAGCCACAACTTGAGAAAATCCCACTGAAGACACAGGCAACTCTCTCAGAGCTCCTTAAGACAGTGGCTCCTTTACCCTTTGTGTGTTAGGTTCATATTGCTCCCAATTCACTGAAGGAGCTCCTGGGCCAGTAGCCAGGGACCTGCTCCACGTGGAGAGCTGGAGGATTAAACAGGACCCACTAGGGCCTCGGCGCATCACTGGCTTCTGTCAGCAGTCACTTTCCCTTTCCCATACAATTCCAACACGAAGAAACATTTGCGGGGCCGAACGCCTTCCACACCACGCAACACTGAAACACAGTCTCTGGAAACCAGCCCCCCCCCCAAAAAAATCATCCTTACGTGTTATAAAGACCTTTCCACCAAAACATCAAGAGCCAGCAATCACAGGAACTGCCTTTAACAGAACAAAATGACATGAACCCAGGTTTTGTTTCTGTTGGTAAGGGTACCCAACTCAGGCACACTTATCTTTAAAAATTCAGACGAACTGTCTGCGATGCCAGTTACAGGCAGAATCAAAAGTAAAACATACTTGCACTTATGCCATGAGGAGGGAGAATAAGAAACAGGCAGAGGGAAAGGAGAAACGGCCATCCAGTACCCATTCCTAGTAATAAAGTGACTGCATCCTTTATGGTAAAACTGCTATCTGGGATTCCAAAGCAAGGACTGACCTAGTGATGCTTATGCAGAGGTCTGCCCTGGTCAGACACCCCAAGTCACAGCTTCTGTACTGGCATACACAGATGGCTTTGCTTCTGTGAGGAAACTGTACAAAGCCAACAACTTCTGAAGCCTACATACATGCAGAACTGAGTCTTCCTTAATTCACATACCTGCCCTTGCGGGGGAACCACAGCACACAGCGTGAAAGACACCCAGAAAAGCAGCTCAATAAACATGAGTGGGCATGTCTGTAATCCCAGATACTTGGGAGCTAAGGAAAGAGAACTACAGGTCCCAGGCCAGCCTGGGCAATCTAGGGACTCTGTCCCTTAGTTTGAGTCTTTTGGGATGCCCTTATAACAAGAACTTTAAAAAAAATTTACATTTGTTTTGTGACTGTGTGTGATGCAGACCACACACTGTGGCATGTATGTGGAAGTCAGAAGATAACCTGTCCGTCCACCGTGTAGGTCCTGGGGATCAAACTCCGGTCCTTAGGCTTGGTGGCAAGTGCCTTGACCCATTGAGCCATCTCTCCAGCCCCTATAACAGGGATTTAACACGGGGTCAACAAGAGCTGTGAACTATACACAATTACTTAGAGAAGAAGCTGACAATTTCCATCAGTCACCTATAGGGTTCACACTCAAAATTAGGAGCCAGCCTGTAGAACTGCCTTAGCCAACGTTCAAACAGGATTTGAGGATAGCATTTGGTTATCAACAGGGTCGCCAGACACACCTTTACTCAAGTCTACACCGGGCATGGCAGTCCATACCAGTAATGCCAGCACTCAAGGGCCGGAGGCACGAAGGTGGACATGAGTTCAAGACTAGTGCAAGCTGCACAGTGAGACCCTGTCCAGGTGCCCTTGCTCCTGGCATATAAATGACTTGTGGCAGGGACTAGCTCTGGGGCCCCCTGCCTCACTGACTCTGTACTCAGAATACATGTAGTCTAAAAGTCAAAATTAAGCACAATTAAGATGTGGAACTATCTTTTAAAGTATTATTTATTTAGTGATTATGTTTGAATGTTTTGTGGGCACATACATGAATGCACCACGTGTATGCCTTGTCTCATGGTGCCAGAAGAGGGTGGCAGATCCTCCGAACCTGGAGTTCCAGGCAGTGTGAGTTGCCATGTGGGTGCTGGGAACTGGACACAGACCACTGGGTCATCTCCCCAGCCATGATGGGTGATATATAAGGGTAAAAAAGTTTGAATGTTTATCAAAGTCAAACTGAAGTAAATGGCCAACTGGGTCTCTGCCACGCCTGCCTGTCATACATAGCTCCATCAGCTGCTTCCAGAGTCAGTGTAACATCGGAATCAAGACACATGCCCAGAACCACAAGGCTTCCTGACCCTGAGAGAGTCGCTTTGTGCCTGGGTTAAGGACATGCCCTCTTTTATTAAATAAACCCTTTTATGAGGAAGAGGGATGCCGGATGCCCTGGAGCTGCAGACTGTTGTAAGCTGCACAACACGGATGCTGTGCTGAATCATAGCAGATCCTTTGAAGGAACATCAAAACATCTAAGTGTCTGTCCAGCCCCGTGTTAAACGCTTCAACTGGCCTTGAACATGCCTGAGAAGGAGTCTGTGACAGCTCTAAGTGCATCCCAACACCACAGTGATGCCTGAAGTTTAGAGTTGTGCTCTAGAATATTCCATGCATCAGCTGGAAGGGATACTAACTCTGACCACATGCTGGCCACAGGGCCTTCTCTTGTGCGTCACCTTGAAGGCCCATGTCCAAGAGGTCACTTTCAACACCACACCTTACAAGCTGCTAACTTGGGGAAGTGGGCATTTCTGCAGATTCTCAGGAACTGGTGAGTGGGGTGCGGTGGCAGGCACATAGGCCACCCCTATGCAGGGGACAGGTCATCAGAACCCTGCCTGGCTCCTATCATAGGGACTGGCACAGAACTTCATTTCATCTTCAAAGCAGACCTTTCTCCCAGTACTTGGGAGTTAAAAATAGTTTAAGGCCAGGCTGGCCTGGGCTATTTTTATCTGGAAAATTAGGGGTCAGGAACAACATAGTAAGCAGAGAGGGGGGCTGACTACAACAGGAAAGAAGACCCACAGACCTGAGGGGGAAAAGGCTCCTATGGATTGAGACAAATTCGGCAGGTGGTGCAGGGAGGAGAGGAACAGGCAGGGATAGCCAAGGTCATTCACTAAGTGCTAGCACGTGTCACACACTGAAAACACAGGCTTGGTGGGTTCTGCCCAGGCCAGGGTGACATCACAGGTGCTCTGCACTTAGAACCTGTGAGGTCTCAGACTGACCCTGCACTCTCTATGCAGTGAGGATGACCCTGACCCTTCCAGAAGTCTCCATCTCCCACGTGCTATGATTCTAGGTGTGCACTACCAGAGTGGACATGAAGGACAGTGTGTGTGTGTGTATGTGCACATGTGCATGTGGTATGTGCATACATTCGAGTGTGCACATGGCTGAGCATGCACATGCAAAGGCTAGAGGAAGATGTCAGGTATCCTACTGGATCATCCTCCATCTTATTGCCTTGAAGAGGGGTCTCCTGGCAGTAACCCAAGTAATTCTTCCGTCTCTGCCCCCATAGAAGTAGGGTTACAGGTGTATGTGGCCACACTCAGCTTTTTACATAGGTGCTCGGGATTCAAACTCAGGTCTTCATGTTTGACCCACTGAGCCATCATCTCTCCAGCCCTGGAGTAGAGTGGTTGTTTTTTGTGGTCTTTCCAAAAGATCAGTGGAGATGTGAATTGGTTTGGGATGGGGGAAGCACACATATGTGGAGGAGACTTAGTCCAGACACTAGAGGTATATGGTCTAAATGGCTGGGGCAGGATCAGGATGGAGGCCCATCAGATACAGGATTCATTGGTTGTGCTAGGGAGTGAGGAGCCATGACTAGATAGCATAGTTTCCACAATCCGTAACAATCAATTCAAAGAACCAATCACATCCTCTGAGCATGTCCAACCTGGGGTCCATGGTCACATGTCCCAGGATAGCCTTGCATGTAACCCGACACTGGTGATAAACTTTCTTCAAACTCAAGGAGAGGTCTGCCCTGCCCCCAGGAGGGTGCACCCAATTGTGCAGTTCTCAGGCATGAACTCTGGATGACAACACTGTGTCCTGATATCAAAGATTAGACATATGCAAATGCACTCAAAGCTTTATGTAAAGTTTTTATAAGCGTTGGCAGCCATTTTCATTATCTGTGCATGTGTATATTTGTAATTCAGGTGTGCACAAGCACATATGTGTATGCACAGGTCTGAGGCAGGTGTCAGGAGTCTTCCTCATCGTTCTCCCACCCTATCCTTTAGCGTGGCATCTCTCAGTTAAACCCAGAGCTCACCTAAACAGCTAGTCTCTCTAGCCAGCCTGCATTCGGATCCTGCCTGCGCCTTTCTGAAGCTGGGATTACAGGCAAACTACCATGTCACATGAAAAGTACTGAAAAAAGTACTGACGTAGGGTCAGGTGGGAATGCCTGTCCCTTTACCTGCAGAGCAAGCAGTTTAACCACTGTGCCGTCTCCATAGTCTTCAGTGTTGGGTTGACTTATGATAGGTTGTGCATGGCAAAGAAATCGTAAAACAAAACGCAAAACAGCAGTACAATACTATATGGGGGATATAAAATGATTAAAATCTCAATTAGGGCTTCCAGGAAGAAGTTCAGACCTAACATTCTTTGAGTCTGAGACACAAGCAGATGGGGACACTCACTTGATAAGACAAGGTGCTGTGCCCTCACGGCTTCCTGCTGTGAGGGTGTCATCAGTGATAGGAGCTGTCAGGGCCACAGCAGGGCAAGAAGCAAGCTGCAGGACACTACATCGCCCCCGCATGGCAAGAGCTGGGGAAGCCCAGAGGGAAGGGACAAAGGAGGCCACAGAGAAAGCACGTGGCAGGCAATGAAATGTTCTTTTCAAAAGGCAGCAGGAGTCAGAAGCAACCAGAAAGGAAAGACACACGAAAGGGTGAGGTCTTTGGAATTCTCCAGGGCAGGTGTGAAGCTGGGTTCGAACAGGAAAATGGAAGTGGTAAGGAGGTGGGTCAGCAGCCTAGGCTGGCCTTGAACTCACACTTGCCCTCCAGCCTCCTTCTCCCAAGTGCTGGGGTGACTGACACAAGCCACTGCACTCAGTTATGTGGGGATGGAGCCCCTGGCTCTGTGCCTGCCGGGCAAGCACTCTGCCAAGTAAGCCATGCCAACCAGGAGACTCTTAAAACAAGTAAAAACATCACGACTGATGGAGGGAAGAGAGGCCCTGCCTCTGAAATGTCTCCAGAACGACAGCTCCTCTGGGCAAACCTCTCCTGTCTGGACGGCCAGCATTCTGCTCCTGTATGGCCACCCAACTCCAGCTCAGAGCTTTCCTTCCAACAGCTGGGACCAAGAGGGCAGAGAGAATTGTGGTGTGCAGGCAGCTAGAGGCCCACAGGGCACACACAGAGTATCATTTTGTATGTAGGCAGATGCTATATCAACACAGAGGTCATACACAGAATCGTTTAAACCTGTTCCTCCATCTACCCTAGGTCCTGCCCCGCCCCGCCAGTCCTCAGCCCTTTAACACAGGGGCAATCAGTATGAATCACACTGACTTTGCCAAGCTTTCCGAAAATGCAGGTGGGGTTCTCTCTCCCCTGTACAGTCAGTCAGCTGTCAGTGTGGCAGACTGATCCGGGAGTCTGCAGATCCTCCAGATGAAGCCATGGCTGCTGCTGCAGGTGTGTCTGAAGAGTCCGGGTGTTGGCACTGTCCAGGTCACACCCACTTCTGAGGTACTGGAGTACCCCTGAAGTACGCAGCAGGAAGGTGACACTTTCCATGATACAGAATATGCTAAAACCCTGAGCAATCAGGGACAGTAAGAGTTTGAAACCAGCAAACCCCAGAACCTGCGCTTGCTAAAGCCTGCGGTCACCCTGAGCAAGAGCACAGACCAGAGGAGGAAAGAGGGATAGTAACGGCGGCACTCACCTGGAACCGCCAGCACTTGGGGTGCTGAGGCCAGAGGAGCTGCGGCTCAAGGCCCTATCTCTATCCAGTAAGAGACTAAAGAGAGATAAACTGAGGACCAGTAACGTCATGGGCACACACCTAAAGGTGAGCTAGCATTAACTGGCACAGCATACCTCAATTATATTAGCAACAAAACAGGGTGCAGGGGAGGAAGTGCCCCCCATGATTAGTTAGAAAGGTGGGGGCTTTAGGATCTTGGAAGCTTCTCTGTGGCTTTTTGGCTGGCTTCCTTTGTGGCCAGGAACCAAGCCTTCCTTCCCCACTGTCAGTAAAGAGCAGAACTTGCCAGAAGCAAGGTGTGGGGCCGGGTGTCGGTCCTTCTCACACAGGGACTCATGCAGCACCCAGGACATCCCTCAGCTGTGTCAACTGGCGAGGTCAAATTTCAGTCAGGAAATGTGAAATGAAATAAACTGGTAGGGGAAGACTCTGATGAGGCATCTGTAAGGCTTTTCATTTCCTTTTAGAACGCAACAGGCCCCCAGACCTTAGCAAGACTGCTGCCATGTCAGGAGCACTGTTCTGACCTTAAGACCCAGCACACGGACCCCAACACCTGCCACAATGGGGACAAAGCCTCTAAACGTACTAGCCCTGCATTTTGCCTTCTGAAGTTCCACTCCTTGCTAAACTGAAGCTGACAACCAGGATGTGGTTTTCTGTGTGTGAAACAGAAAGAACTGTAAAGCTCAGAGCTGCGTGATTTGGGAGAATTCCTCGTGCAGCTGCTGGCTGGCAACAAAGACTTTCCTTTCGGCTTTAAGGGTGTCTGTGTGGTGATCTTTGGTGGGCTTACCTTGCAAGAGAAGTGGGTGGCCGGACACAGAGCCAAAGACAAGCTGTAAGGACAGCACTATAAAGATCCGAACAGCATCTGTGCACCCACAGGTGATTCCAAGTATGGAATGAACAGAAGATAGGGACAAGTACAGCTAGGACAAGGCAGTTAGGAGAACAGGTGTGGTGGTAAATGCCTAGCATCCCAGGAAGCAGGACTGGGAGTTCAAAGCCAGTCTGGGTTGCTGAGCCAGTCTGAGGCTAGTCTTAGCTACGCGAATGCTTGTCTCAGCGTAGAGTGCTTTCTGAGAATCCTAAGGAAGTTCATTCCCTGAACAAGAAAAGTATCTAAGAATCTGTTAGAATGAAAGGCCCAAAGTGAAAAATTAAGTAAAACAACCAAGATGATAACAGCAAAACTCAAAGACACACCAGAAAAAGCATAGCCTTCAAAATCATGGATAAACTATAGCCTGGTGGAGGAAAGGAAGAGACAGCAGGAAGACAGGTCGGCTAAGGGAGTGGGAAGCCTGCTTCAAGTGACACAGCTCCAGCAGCGACAGGGCAGACAGGATGGAGAAGGACATCAAGCTAGAGCGTCAGACTAGCTGAAGTGTTTGGAAGGAGCAAAAATGAAGTCACATGTTCAGTGTCCCCCAGAGATGGCAAAAACAGAGCAAAATCAGTTCCATAGGACACTGTGGACAGAAGAGAGGGCTGAACCCACTTCTGCTGGCTTGTCTAACAGCTCCAGTCTTCACTGAGCAAGTCACTTAACCTCTCCAGAACTTATTTTCTATTTGTGGGAGAAAAAAAAAGTATGTGCATGAATGTGTGTAAATGTACACCCATGCATGCTTACGTGTATGTGTGTGTATGCCAGGGCAGTGGTTGGGTCAAAAAAGGACCTAAGCCTCTTTTCCCCAGCTTACAAGAGGCGGAGGGACAGGGAACATGGTAATCTCTTAAAGAAAGGGTCAGGGCTAGATCTGAGTCCGAGAGGCCAACCTGGTCTACAAAGCAAGGTCCGGTCAGCTAGGGCTCCACAGTGAGGCTGTCTCAGATAGACTAAGAAAAGAGAGAATCAGAAAACTGGTGATTTTTTACATGTGGAGAGTAAAAGCTAAAAGTTCAGCCTACTGCTTTCCAGTACAAGCGCATTGTTTGTGCGCAGGTTACAGATTCCTCACAGCAAGCACGAGCAGCTGACAGTACTGTCAATGCCAACTGAGGCGCCCAAAACCACAGCCAGGCATGGTGTCCCAGCAGTACCAGCAGGGGACATGAAATCCACACGCTGTCCTTCCTTCCTCAGCTGCACTAAGATGTTTTGTGAAACATGGTCTCACTGTGGTCCTGGCTGGCCTAAAACTCCCTATACAGACCAAGATGGTCTCAAACTCATAGAAATCCTCCTGCCTCTGCCTCCTGAGTGCTGGATTTAAAGGTGTGCACCATCATACCTGACTCCATGGTAACCTCCTAACCTCTTTAAGGACCATCTCCTACGCAGTTCCCAGGGACCAGCTGACGTGGCTATCAACCACTGGCAGGCTGTTCCCATTTCTATGTCCAAGGACAGCAGTTCTCAACCTGGGGGTCCCACATCAGATCTCCTGCATACCAGATATTTACAATTCATAACAGTAGCAAAATTACAGTTATGAAGTAGAAACGATATAACTTTATGGCTGGGGGAGGGGGTCACCACAACAAGAGGAACGGTGTTAAAGGGGCTCAGACTGGGAAGGTTGAGAACCGCTGTCCCAGAGAAGGAAAGCCAAAGCAGCAAGGGACAGACACTATCTGGTTGTTCTTTTCAGGCTTACAAATAGGAGATTTACTTCTCACAGGTCAGGAGGCTTTAGTCTGAACCCAGTGCAGCACAGCCTGGGCCTGCATCTGCCTCTCACTGCAGGGCTTTATCATCTAGGAGGATGGCACCTATCTCTGGGGTCACTGCAGTAAAGCAGCAGGATCACCCTCTTCCTATTCTCTGCTCTAAAAGCCGCCCAGAGCTGCCTAATTAACAGCAGCACCGGAAGAATCTGAGCAGTAGAAGGCGCTTGTTCCTCTCATCCTATCATTCTTCCTCTCTCTCTCCCCTTGCGCAAGCCAGGCAGGTGCACCAGCCCCGATCTGTATCCCCAACAGCTCTTCTTTATATATGTGTTTAAATGAACGTGGGAAATTTGGGATTAAATTTTAAAATATTACACACATTTCAGTTCTAGCAATTCTACTTTTTAGTGGTTCGTTTTGTGTTTTCTCGGACACAGGTATCTCTGTGCAACCCAGGCTGGTCTCAGGCTCACGATTCTCCTGCCTCAGACCTTTTTTTTTTCCTTTTCAAGACAAGGTCTCACTCTGTAGCTCTGGCTGGCCTTGAGCTCACAGAGATCCACCTGTCTCTGCCTTCCAAGTGCCAGGATTTAAGACCTGCTGTGCCCCCACACCTGGTGCTGCAATAATCTCAATGAGGACCATTTTCCTCTAGAGAAACGGCATCAGATGAGCACGGTGCTCCCGCGGGTCCCATTCCTCTCCACCACTTCTCTCTACCCAGTGAAAGCTCACACATTGCTCTGTACAAGGGGAAGACTGTGGCTCCTTGCTGCTGATGTCACCGTGAGCTTTCCTGATGGAAGGAAGGATGTGAGAAAGGGTAAGAGGTTAAAGGGAAGCTTAAGGGTAAGAGAAGGGTGAGGATCCCAGAGAGAGGAGAGGAGAGCTGGGTGACATCAGCGACAGCAATCACATTTCTGGTTTTCTCCTGATTACTTCATCTTCCCTTGGGGGTTCCTCTTTTCAAGAGGGTGGATAAGCAGTGGCCAGATGCGCATGTCTGAGGCAAACACTGGGGATGTCAACTTGGCAAGTCTCACAACTTTATGTCCATGTCCTGACATATATGTAGATGCTGTAAGTGACAGAGAACCCAGAGATTAAGTGGAAGACCTGACTTAAAGTCTAGTATCTGGGAGTTGGAGAGATGGCTCAGTGACTAAGAACACTCACTGGCTGATAAAAGACCAGGGTTCAATTTCCAGCACCAACAACGATGGACAACAGTCATCGGTAATTCCACTCCCAAGGGTCCAACACCCCCTTCTGGCCTACATCGGGCACCGAACATATGCAGCACACAAACATGCATGCAGGCAAAACACTCATACACATAAAATTTTTAAAAAAAATCATAGTTATCTTACAGAACTTCCAGTGAGAGAAGTATATCTGTGACCTCATCCTAACCTAGAGGTGGGGACCAGGCACTGACAGGCACTACTGCCTCAAAAGCCAAAATGAGAAACACACACTGGAAGGAAGCTTAACACAACTCTCACGACACAAATACAAAGATATTCCTGAAAGCAATCAAATGTTACAGCCTCATCTGACCACCCCTAAGAGCATGACTCAATGGCTAAACATACAGCCGCTTTTAAGTGTATGAAGTAAACATTGCACAGTTAAAAGTTCACATAGCCGGACCCTCACCATCAACAGAAATGTCTATCAGAACTGAAGTTCCAGCCATGCACTCAGTGAGGAAAAACACATTCTCACCTGATGTCTCCCTACGGCTAGTGCGGCAGGAAAAACAGGCTCCAAGTCTGGCTTGAACCTGAGCCAGGTCTGCCTGAGTGGTGGGTCTTGGCCTAGTATGAGCCGACCCTTACCCCAGATGTAAGTCAGGGATGCTACTCCTTGCCCAACACTGCTCTGTGACAGTGTCTGTGCAGAGCCAAGTCTGCAGCCTATTTGCTGAATATTTGGGAGGAGCGTGCAATTGGTGTTCTAGTGCTCCAAAGCAGAACCTTTAAAAAAGAAACACTTAAATTACATATTCAAACATGATTACCCATAATTTTTTAGCCAATAAGTTCAACAGCAGGCTAGTGTGATGGCTCGGCAGATACAGGTACTTGTGCCAAGTCTGATAACGTAAGTTTCATCCCCAGGACCCACTTGGTAGAAAGAGAATCAGTTCCAGAAAGCTGTCCTCTACCCTGCACCACACACGCAAGCACAATAAGTAATAAATGTAATTTTTAAAACGTGAGGTTCCATGAAAGGAAGTCCCTCAGATCATTCATAGACCCTGAAATCGCATCCCTGAAATAAAGAAAGTGTTAGCTCAGATTCAGAGTGCAAACCCAGCCTCCTGTTATGAGGCTAGTCCTTGCTCCTATGATAAGACCTCCAGTCAAGTGACTTAAATTAGCACTGTTTCCTTCGGCTACTTCAATCCCTGAGGAAAGAGGGTGTCTATTTGCCAACAGCTTCCCAAGACAGCCACTGCCCTCAGAGCCAGGCTGTCTGGTGGCTCTTCCCTAAGACCAGGAGGAAGGGGAGCGGGAGAGAAGAAGCTCGCTATTACCTCAACTAAGGAAAGCTGGTCCAGACAGAGGAAACCACCTTCCTTGTGCCTCTCACTCAAACTTATTCCAGACTGTTCCCCACCACAGTAGCTCTTTATTGGAGAGACAGGGACATTCAGATGTGACCCAGGACAGCTTTTCTTTTTAAAAATAAATGAAAATCTCACAAGAAGCCCAGACTGAGTTCTAATCAGACTTCCATGCCCTTCCTGGCTTTATTTGATTGTACTTTCGGAGACAGATCTCACGCACCCCAGGCTGACCTCCAACTGGAGATGGAGCAGAGGGTGACCGCAAGCTTGTGATCTTTCTGCCTTCAGGTCCAGAGAACTGGGATCACTGAAGTACAGGCACGGCTTACATGTTGCTGGGGACCAAACTCAGGGTCTTCTGCATGCAGGACAAGCACTCTATTGACTGAATGAAACTTAATTTTAAGCAACTTTTTTCTTGAGCTCTCACCTGGTATCAAGACAGGTGCCCCCATTCAGTACTGACCTGGAAAGCTGGTAACGAGCCTGCTCGTTCCAGCCACTGAATTTTCCCCTCCCATACACGCTCAGTCTGACAGTCCCATATGGCTGTCAACATAGTTCAAAACCTGCACAAGAAATAACTACTGGGAAGGGCCTGTGTGTAGAAACTTTGTGTGTCGGGGCTTTCCAAAACCTCTCAAAACTCAAACTGACTGTCGTGCAAGGGTGGATCAGGTTGGCCCTGGGGAGTGAATCAAAGAAAAGCTTCAGATCTGGGAAGGAAAAGTGGAGGAGAGCCTCTGTCTGCCACAGGAGGGAGGGAGGAGCAGCCTGGAAGGAACTGCCACAGTAAGAGAAATAAAATTAAAAAACAAAACAAAACAAATCCCAGCAAACCTAAGATTAAAAGGAGCCCTCCGACTTTCAATCCCGTATGGGTTTTGTTTTTAAAAAAAAAAATTAAAAAACCAGGAAACCACAAAAACAGCTCTTTTTCAACAGAAGGATCACATTAACAAAGCGAATAGAGGAGACCTGTGCTCTGAGCGTAAGCTCCCTACTATGAGCCCTGGGAACGGAAACACCTCTTTCCCGGTTTGGTAGTGGGTTTCAAACAGTAGGGACAGCCAGCAAGATAAAGCTACAAAGGGGAGGGGGAGCAGGCCGCCAAGCTTTTCCTGAATACAGGGAGTCTTCCGACCACAGGCTTTTAAATGGCCCTTTCTGGGGGCGGCTGACAAGGCTCCCAGCTAAACACACACGGTGTCGGGTTCTCAATGAGAGCAGGGTGCGCGCTGAAAACCGCGGGGCTTTCAACTAGCTTGGGCACCCGGGCAAGATGCACCACCCAGACCCACTGTAGCCGGTATCCCAGTGGCCCTCATGAGTGACCAGGGCTCCGGCGGGGTCTGCACTAGGGCTAAGAGGGACAAAAGCAACCACGCTAAGGCAGAGCGCCCGCCCCAGGTCTGCGAGGGCGGAGGGGTGGTCCTCACAGCCCCAGCCACTTACTTTCGTTCGGCCGTTTATCCTGTAGTTGCCCAGTTTTCCGCTGCAGTGGCGGATCAGGTCGTCCATGCTGCTCATGAGCAGGCCGATGGTCTCACAGCCGGGCTCCTTGCCCTCGATCCAGGTTATCTGGTCCCCCCGGATGTCCTTGGAAGAGTCACTCTTCTGGCTGACCAGCTGCCCGTCCGTGAACTTGCCGGTGTCGTGTAGGGCGCGCACCTCGTCGCCGATCTGCTGCCCGGTCTCCCTGCCCAGGAAGTCGTCCACCACACAGATGCCGTGCTTGTTCATGCACGGAACGATGTACTCCAGCGCCAGCTTCAGCGCGGGCAGGGGTTTGGTCTGCCCGTTGGGCCGCAGCCCACCGCTGGGACTCAGCGCCTCCCCGGGGCCGCCGCCTGCTGGGCACAGACTGGCACGCTCCGGGCCCGGAGACCTGCTAGCCGGAGGATCCTCGGAGTTGGGCTCTGCCGGGCCGGGGCCACTCCGGGCCTGTGCCGCGTCCTCGGGGCCCGGTGCGCGCGAGGCCGCAGCGCGGTCCCCGCGCCGGGCCGCGGCGCGCGCGGCTCCGGGGGCCCCACCGGGCGGGGGCGCGACGCGGGGCTGCGCCGGCGCGGGCTGCGCGCTGGGGGCCTCGCCGCCCTGGCACACGAGCTTGTGCTTCTTCCAGTCCTGGCGCTGGTGTTCCTTACAGCAGTAGAAGGAGTTGCGGCAGCGGCCACAGCGCAGCAGGTTCTCCATCTTCCCGCACAGCTCGCAGTACTGCCGGTCGCGCTCGCTGGCGCTCAGCACGCCGGGCCCGCCGCTGTCACTGGCCATGGCCGCGTCAGGGCGGGCCGCGGGCCGGGCGCCGGGCGGCGGCGGGGCCGTCGGGGCGCCCGCCCGGGGCCGCCGCCCGCTGCGGGAGGCCGCGCGCGCCCTGGCCTCGCCTGCCTCGCCCGGGGCCGCCTAGCGCCGCATCGCGCCGGAGAGAGCGCGGCCTGCGCGGCGCACGGCGCCCTGGGCGGGCGGGCCCAGCCGGCTGCGTCGGAGCGGGCGGGCAGGGCGCGGGCCTGCGGGCGCCACTCGCTCCGCGCGCGCTGCACGTACACCACGGCCCCGGCGACCCGGCGCGCGGGCGGAGAGGGCGGGGGCCGCGCGCACGCGGCGGGCCGGGCCTAGCGGGCGGGCGCGCCGCTTCCTCCGCCCTCCCCTCCGCCTCGCGGCTCCGCCCGGGGTGCGCGTCGCCGCTTGCGCGCGCACGGGCGCGCGCGCCTCCACCTGCCTGTTGGGGCCCGCGGGTAGCGCTCCGGGGCTGCTGCGCTGTAGCCCTGGCCACCTTGGTATCGCGGAGGAGGAAACGGAAGCTCAGACAGCCCGCTGGGCGGCTCGGAGCTCCGGGTCGGCCGCCGCGCGCTCCCGGTCTACGGCTCCCCGGAGGCCATGGAGGGCACAACAAAGCCCCCCCCCCCATTCCCCGGGCAGCCCGCTCAGGAACCGACTCCTGAAACCCCCGGCCAGGTTCTGGTTTTGCTTTGTTTGATTTTGGTTTTCTGGCGTCCTTAAACTCTGAGATTTCTCCCGGTTCCGGTTCGAGACCTCCCGGGTTAAGTAAGGTACTCAGGGCTCGGTTCCAGATCCGCATTCAGGCCTGAAGCTCTCAAAAGCGTTATTACGTGGACGACTCTGTACACGATGTTAAAATCTCGCTTTAGAATCTGCAATAGTATCTGTATTGTGAGGATTAATGCGGTCTTTCTTTGTTGTTTTGAGATGCAGCCCGGTAGTCCTCAAACAGGACTGACTCCCCTGCCTCGTCTGCCACAATGGTAAGGTGATTAGCATGGACCAGCTAAGCCAGCTCAGTGTCTTGATTCTGTTTGTTTTTCCACAGTGTTGGGATTTGAGATGAACACACTTGTTTGTGTTTGTTTTTATGAAACCTTAAAACCTCCCAGAGCATGGCGTGATAGCGAACGCCTTTAATGCCAGCACTCAGAGGTATGAGGATCACTGTGAGTTTGAGGACATTCTGGTCTACAGAGTGATTTCCAGGACAGAGAGACCCTTTTTCAAACACACACACACACACATACACAGCAAATCAGATACTTTTGGTTCCATCTGTCATTTGTAGTAAGAATAAAGAGGCTGACCTCTAACTAGAGCAATGGAGAGGGAGAAGCAAGATTTCTGCAAGTTCAGGACCAACCTACTCTACATGGTGAGTTCACATCAGCCAGGGCTACAGAGTTGGGCACTGTCACCCTGCCTCCCAAGCAGACAACAGGACTACCTTAGGCACAAGCATTTATCATAGTATACTCGGCACATATTTGAATGTGAGCCATTCAGAAAAAACAACAAACCAGAGTTTGAAATGTCCCCAGGAGAGGGGCTATTTGCATGCCAGGGGAACACAGAAACAGGACTTATTAACTCTGTCCTTTGAATAAAATCCCAAGCAAAGCAGCTCAGACGTGTCTGGAAATGTAGAGAGATGTAAAGCTAGGCATGGTGGCATACTGTAATGCTGAGCCCTTGGGAATGGAGGCAGGAGTTATCCTTGGCTGTGCAGGGGCCACGCTGACTACATGAGATCCTTCTCAAAAGCAAAAATAAAAAAAAAAAAAACATTTTGAGCTGGGTATGTAATTCAGTGGTAGAGTGCTTGGGTCCATTATATAAAGTCCTGGGTTCAATCCCCAGGAGAAAGGAAAAAATATTTTTTGAAATGCATAAATTAATAAACACAAGAAGAGGGCTGGGCGTGTGGCTCATCTGGCCCCTTTGTACATGCCTAGGGCCTGGGTTTGGTCCCTAAGAACTTCTTCTCCCCAAAAGTAAGTAAATACAAGTAGGATCAAAGAGTTCTTAGGCTTCCTTTTGCTAGAATAGGTACACATTTTAACTGTTGATAAGAGCAGTAATATTCTTAGCGGACAACAACAAACAGGGTGTTTGTTACAAGTCTTCTACATTTACTTTTGTGTAGCTATTAAGGTTGTCCCCACAGTCCAACAATTGTAATTTTTTTACAGTTTATGTGTTTAGTGTTTGTATGTACATAAATAAACACACGTACAATCCACAGTGTGTTTCTGGAGGTCGAGGACAACTTTTAGGAGTAAGGTTCTCTTATTCCATCATGCGGGTTGCTAGGATCAGACTCAAGTTGTCAGTTGTGGCTGCAAGTATCTTATCCTGCTGAGCCGCCGGCCCCAACAGTTCCTTAGACGGTGGCTATTATTGGGTTCCTGAGATGTCGGCTGTTTACCTCTCTACACGGCCTTCTGTTTTTGTCTAATTCTACTTACAGATGTCATAGTCAAACTCTCGGTTTGACTTATAAGTCAGGCCTGGCTTATGTGTGGCGTTGCCAGCCTGAAGTCTCAATACCTGTGAGGCCAAAGGCACAGGAGTTTCGAGTTCCAGGCCCACAATCTCAAAAGACAAACATTCCAGAAGAAAGTCTGTTCATGTTTTGTTACAGTTAAGCATATAGAATTGTAAATCGGCCAGGCAGTGAGTTTGAGGCCAGCCTGGTCTACAAGAGCTAGTTCCAGGACAGGTTCCAAAAGCTACAGAGAAAACCTGATTCAAAAAACAAAACAAAAAAACAAAAAAAATCATAAGTCAAACATATAATTATTAGTAAGTCAAATATAAAATACTCATTTCAAATATTCCCACAGGTCCACCATCACTTAGGCACTAATTCTCATCCAGGGAGGTCTTCCTGAGTATGCCACCGATTAAGTCACATGGATGCGAGTCTGGATTTCCATCACCATGGTAGCAGTCAATGCAGAAATGTTTTAATTTTTATATGGGTCAAGCAGTTGGGTGTCCGTGGGTAGTAAGAAGCACTATCAGGCCCATTGGACCTATGCAAGAGGAATACAATGGGAGAGTCTCTGCTCCTCAGATGACATTGCCCATCCCATCCAGAGCACCATGGTAGAAACCAAAGGAAGAATTAAAGGATGACAAGCTGAACCACAGCTGATTGGCTATCTGAGTGATCCCCTGGGGGGGCGGGGGAATGTTCCCCTAAGTTAAGCAATAGCACCTGAGAACTGATGGGAGACTTAAAGGTAGACACAACAGAGTGGGCTCCAAGGGGGAGTTAAACCAGGAAGTGATAGTGGCATATGCCTGTCATTCCAGCTGTATGGAAGACTGAGGCAGGAGGATTGAAAATTTAAGTCTTGCTTACAGAGTGTACCTGGTCTACAGAGCAAGTTCAAGATCAACCTAGACAACTTAATGAGACCCAGCATCTCAGACTAATTAATGTAAAGAAAGATTTGGCCGTGCAGCTTGAAGACACAGTTTGCAGAACATATGCAAAGTCTTTTTGTAGACCAGGCTGGCCTCAAATTCAGGATCCTCCTGCCTCACCCTGCATTCCTCAGCCCCCCCATCACAAACACACACAGGAGGAAATGACTCTAGGCTCTTCAGGAAGCCCATGAAAAGGACTTGCCTTTGAGAGAAGTTCAGTTTCTTAAAATGTTAAATTTGCCTTAAATCCTGAATATCTTTAAACATAGTGTCTTTTCCACCCAAGAAACAGAATGCCTGGTTGTGACTAAGGACCTCTGACTTCTCCATGTGACCATGGAGAAGTTTGAATACGATGCAGAGGGCCAGTATAACATAGGCATTTCACCAAGATAAACAGGAAGGCAGTCTCTGAGTTCTGGGGAAAGGGACTGGAAACCAGAGCCATTTTCTAACTCTAGTTTTGGGACACACGCGCACACACATGGGCGTGACTGGAAGCAGCACCTGCTGTCCATGAAAGGGGATCTGCCAGGCACACGGTGAACTTCCTTCCTGCCAAATCTGTCTCTAGTGAAAATAAATCGTTCCATGAGACTTTTTGTCCAGGAAAATGTACCCATGACCAAACTAACAGTTTAGGATTTTAAAGTTGCCAAAAAAAATTTATGCCCAAATTTCATTAAAATTTTTCTTTAAGAAAACATTTGTTCTACCAAGCATGGTGGTGTATGCCTTCAATCCCAGCTCTCAGGAGGCAGAGGCAGGAGGATCTAGGAGAAAGACTGAAAAACCAAAAACAAAACAAATTTTAAAAGTGTGTGTGTGTGTGTGTGTGTGTGTGTGTAGGTCAAAAGACATCTTGTAGGAGTTGGTGCTCTTGTTCCAGTATATGAGTTTCAAGAATCTAACTCAGGTTTTCAGGCTTGGTGGCAAGAGTCTTTACCCACTGAGCCATTTTGCTGGACCCAAGAAATAATATTTTTTTTCTTCCACTCTTTCAGATAGTCTTTTGTTGCCCAGGCTGGCCTCAATTTTGCTATATGCTTAAGAATTACCATAAACATCTTCCTGTTTCCACCCCCAAAGTGCAAAAATATAGGTGTGGGGCACCATGCCTGGGTTATGTGGCACTGAGGGTGGAACCCAGGGCTTCAAGAATACTAGCTAAGCACTCAGCCTGCTGAGCTACATCCCCAACCCCATGATTTTGGCTGGTTTGTTTTGTTTTTTTTTTTGTTTTGTTTTTCGGGACAGGGTTTCTCTGTGTAACAGCTCTAGCTGTCCTGGAACTAGCTCTTGTGGACTAGGCTGGCCTTGAACTCAGAGAGCTCCGCCACACACAGCCCAGTTTAGCCTTCAGAGTTGCAGCTTGGCTTCTTCACCAGCCTTCCGGGTACTAGAGTGACAGGCGTGGGCCTCCACACCCAGAAGAGGCATTTTGAGAAGTGGGTCTAGCCTGCTTGTCTGCTGATAACCACTTGTCTGCTGGTGATGAATCTTCATAAGAGGAATGCCTAATTGATCTTCAGGTTTCCTCAGAATATTCGGGTGACTGCAGCAGCTGACGCAGGTAGTTTGTCTCTTAAGGGCCATCAAGGACAATTGCAGGTTGAGTAAGATTTCCCTCCCAATTAATCACAAGCCCTTTATTAAGGTATCTGGGCATACTACAAAACACTGTTCATTGCTGGTTTCCATAGCCCTGAAACATTTTGTCTTCCCAAAGAAGCTGTTCTCAACCTGTGGGTCTTGACTCCTTTGGGGTCTGAGGACCCTTTCACAGGGGTCGTCATATCATATATTCACCATATCAGAATAACAGTAGCAAAATTGCAGTTATAAGTAACAACGAAAATAATTCTATGGTTGGGGTCACCACAGATGAGGAGCTGTATTAAAGGGTTGCAGTGTTAGGAAGGTTAAGAGCCACTGCCACAATGATTGTTACCACACCACACCAATATCTGGGTGATACATGCTTAGATATGTATTATATAGTGATTACATATAATGTACATTTTTAAGTTTTTGGTTTTATTTGTTGTTTTTTGGGGTTTTGTTTGTTTGTTTTCAAGAAAAGGTTTCTCTGTAGCTTTGGTGCCTGTCCTAGAACTAGCTCTTGTAGACCAGGCTGGCCTTGAACTCACAGAGATCCACCTGCCTCTGTCTCTGAATGCTAGGATCATACCCAGATTTTTTATTATTGACTTTTTTAGGGTTTTATTTGAATTTTGCTATTATTGTGTATGTATATATGTGCTTGTGTGATGAGGGGTGTGTGTGTCATGGTGCTTGACCAGCAGCCGTAGGACAACTACCTGGTTCTCTCCTCCTACCGGATGATTCTCAGGGATCAAATTCAGGTTATTAGGCTTGGCAGCAAATGCCTTTACCCACTGAGCCATCTCACAGGCCTCAGGGTTTTGTTCTTTTTTTTTTTTTTTGAAACAGGATCTCATGTAGCACGGGACTGGAATTAAACTTACAACATAGCTGAAGTTGACCTTGACCTCTTGATCTTCCTGCCTTTACCTGCCAAGTACTGTGATTTTAAGCATGTACTTGATCTCATATAACTTGTATAGCTTTTTTTAAAAAATTTATTTATTTATACAGTGTTCTGTCTGTATGCCAGAAGAGGGAACCAGATCGAATTACAGATGGTTGTGAGCCAATATGGTTTCTGGAAATTGAACTCAGGACCTCTGGAAGAGTAGGCAGTGCTCTTAACCTCTGAGCCATCTCTCCAGCCCCAACTTATATAGCTTATATAGCTCCTATATAGCAAGTTCCAGGCCAGCCAAGGCTACATAATGAGACTCTTTTCTCAAAAACTAATAATAATCCAGGCAGTGGTGGCACATGCCTTTAATCCAAGCACTCCGGAGGCAGAGGCAAGCTCAATGAGTTTGAGGCCAGCCTGGTCTACAAAGCAAGTTCCAGGATGGCTAGGTCTGTTACACAGAGAAACACTATCTTGAAAAACCAAAATAATGATGATGATGGTGGCTGGAGATGGCTCAGCAGTTAAGAGCTTTTGGTTGCTCTTCCAAAGGTCCTGAATTCAATGCCCAGCAACCACATGGTGCTTCACAACCATCTACAATGGATCTGATTCCCTCTTCTGGTGTCCATGGAGACAGCACTCATATATAAAAATACATGAACAAATAAATCTTTTAAAAATTAAAAAAATATGCTGGGCAGTGGTGGCGCACACCTTTAATCCCAGCACTCGTGAGGCAGAGGCAGGCGGATCTCTGTGAATTTGAGGCCAACCTGGTCTATAAAGTGAGTTCCAGGACAGCCAGGAATACACAGAGAAACCCTGTCTCAAAAAAAAAAAAAAATCTTAGCACATGTCTTATAAATCCAGCTCTGGGCTGTGTTGGAGCCAGTGGACCCTGGGAGCTTTTAATAGTCTAGCTGGAACAGTGAAGAGACCTAAATTCAGTGAAATACTCCGTCTCAAAGGGGGAGGTATAGAGCAGTAGGGTAAGACACAGCATTATATACCCGTAGGCCCTGCTCCCCCAAAACAGTGGGCTGGGCAAAGCTCTCATCTGCTGATGCAGCTTTCCTCGGGGCCACTAAACCACACCCTTCCTCCTGTTCTTTGCTGTTTTCCACCAAGCACTTCAAGGGACTCATGTTGTCCTTGATACCAACCCTATGCTGTCATAGACCGTGTTTGAATTGTTAATTCAGGATACAAATAAAGAAATGAAATTTGTAGTCATGGCCATATCATTGCGGCACCACTGTCCACGATCCCATAATATGCAGAAAATGTTACTGAAGACAAACCAGAAAAATCCCCAGTAGCTCTTATCAAAAGGTACCTGAGGACTAGCCAAGATGGCTCATCTGATAAGGGTGCTCGCCACCAAGCCTAACGACCTCATTCTGATCCCTAGGAAGAGAGAACTGACTCCAGCAAGCTGCTCTCTGATCTCCACACATGCCATGTCATGCACCCCCACACAGTAAATAAATGTAAAGTGTAAGCTGAGCAGTGGTAGTGCAGACCTTTAACCCCAGCACCTGGGAGGCAGAAGCAGGTAGATCTCTGAGGTCAAGGTCAGCCAGGTCTGCAGAGCAAGTTCCAGGACAACCACGGCTACACAGAGAAATCCTGTCTCAAAAAAAACTAACTAAATAAAATATATTTAAAAAGTTGATGTAGGGCTGGGGATGCCGCTGAGTGGGCAGAGGGCTTGCCTAAAGCATGAAGTCAGGGTCCGATCCCAGGACCTCCTCAGACCTGCTGCAATGTACTGGCCCTCAAGAGAGGAAGACAGGAGAACCACAAGCTCAATTTCAAAGTCCTTTTTGACTTAATAAGTTCAAGACCAGTCTGGGATACATGAGATACTGGCCCAAAAACAATAATAAGTTAATTATGTATGTGGAACATATAGTTCCTTCATTGTCAGGAGTACAGGTACAACTGGATGATCCCATTCTTATGGATGGGGGAATAGAAGTTTAACAGTTATGGCAGGTAGCCTCTAAATAAGGAAGAGAGGTTATCAACCACCTAGCAAGATGAGGGTGCTTCATGGTAGTAACAAGAGCTACTGGAAGAAGGGCTGGCTTTTGGGGCACCACTCCAACAAGCATACAGGGCCATGCTTTTTAGAAAGATGGCAGATGTGAACTTCATCTCCGGTTGAATGACATGGATGCCAGCTCCAGTTCAAGATGGAGAGGGCCCGGCCAGTGCTGTGGCTCACCGCCACCTTGGTGTCTTGCGGAGCTCACTCCCCTAACTGTCTTCTCAGCTCTCTACTAATGACCTCTCCCTCAGTCACCCTTAGCTGCTTGTTTATCCTTTATCCATTACTGTCCAGCAATCCCTCCTTGTTAATGCTATTTAAAGAGCCCTAGTGGTATGTCCCTGAGGTCACTGCCTATAGCGAGTGCCACGCTGGGGCTGCAGAGACAGACGGAAACATTTGCAGTCAGTTCCATCCAATTGAGCCACAAAGAAGCATGAACGTAGCTAGGATTTCAGAAATGAGATGCAGAGTGATATCCCCTGGTGACTAAAAACTAACAGGGTTCTGCATTAACGAAAAACAACCAAAAGACCTCCCTTGATCAGGAGAGCCTTCTAATTTCTTTATTTTTTAAATTTTAATTGGCAGATATAAAAATAATGAGTTTGGTTATGACATTCTCACACATGAGTATAATGTATTTTGCTTTCCTCCTCCCAGTCTTCCTCTTGTTACCCCTGTCCCCTCCTGCTGGTTCCCCGTCCTCTGCACAGATGGTTCCCATTCTGTATGAGTGTGTGCATATATAATCTAGATTCTGCATATGAGAAAAACACGTATTTCGCCAGGCACTCAGGAAGCAGAGGCAAGTGGATCTCTGAGAGTTCGAGGCCAGCCTGGTCTACAAGAGCTAGATCCAGGACAGGCTCCAAAGCTACCGAGAAACCTTGCCTCAAAAACAAACAAACAAAAAAACCACGTATTTCTTTTTTCCCCTTTATTACCTTCTCTTGCCCTCCCCCCCATCGGTCCCTTCTTTCTTTCCTCTTTCTACTTCACGCACACACACACACATACACTTGTACAATCTAGATTCTGCATATGAGAAAAAAATATTTCCTGTTTTGAGTCTGTGTCTTAGGGTTTCTATTGCTGTAGAGAGACACCATGACCACAGCAGGTTTTTTTTTTGATTATTTTTTCCAAGATATTTATTGAGCTCTACATTTTTCTCTGCTCCCCTCCCTGCCCCTCCCCTCCCCCTTCAACACTCCCCCAAGGTCCCCATGCTCCCAATTTACTCAGGAGATCTTGTCTTTTTATACTTTCTACTTCCCATGTAGATCAGATCTATGTAACTCTCTTAGTGTCCGTATTGTTGTCTAAGATCTCTGGGATTGTGGTTTGTAGGCTGGTTTTCTTTGCTTTATGTTTATAAACCACCTATGAGTGAGTACATGTGATAATTGTCTTTCTGTGTCTGGGTTACCTCACTCAAAATAATGCTTTCTAGTTCCATCCATTTTCCTCCAAAATTCAAACTGTCGTTATTTTTTTCTGCTGTGTAGTACTCCATTGTGTAAATGTACCACATTTTTTATCCATTCTTTAATTGAGGGGCATTTAGGTTGTTTCCAGGTTCTGGCTATGACAAACAAAGCTGCTATGAACATAATTGAGCACATGTCCTTGTGGCACGATTGAGCATCCTTTGGATATATACCTAACAGTGGTATTTTTGGGTCTTGAGGAAGGTTGTTTCCTAATTTTCTGAGAAATCGCCATACTGACATCCACAGGGGTTGTACCAGTTTGCATTCCCACCAGCAATGCAGAAGTGTTCCCTTTTCCCCACAACCTCTCCAGCATAAGTTGTCATCAGTGTTTTTGATCTTGGCCATTCTTACAGGTGTAAGATGGAATCTCAGAGTTGTTTTGATTTGCATTTCTCTGATGACTAAGGATGATGAACATTTCCTTAAGTGTCTTTCAGCCATTTTAGATTCCTCTGTTGAGAGTTCTCTGTTTAGGTCTGTACTCCATTTTTTTATTGGATTATGTGATTTTTTTTGGTGTCCAATTTCTTGAGTTCTTTGTATATTTTGGAGATCAGACCTCTGTCTGATGTGGGGTTAGTAAAGATCTTTTCCCATTCTGTAGGCTGTCGTTTTATCTTGTTGACCGTGTCCTTTGCTTTACAAAAGCTTTTCAGTTTCAGGAGGTCCCATTTATTAATTGTTTCTCTCAGTGTCTGTGCCACAGCAGTTCTTATAAAGGAAAAACATTTAATTGAGGTGGCGGCTTACAGTTCAGAGGTTCAGTCCATTATCATCACCGAGCATGGCTACATGCAGGCAGACTTGGTTCTAGAGAATTCTACATCTTGTTCTAAAGATAATAGAAGTAAATTGTATCACTGGAAATGGCTTGAGCGTATATGAGACCTCAAAGCCCATATCCACAGGGATATACTTCCTCCAATAAGACCACACCTACTCCAAGAAGACCACACCTCCTAATAGTACCACTTCTTTTAGGGGCCATTTTCCTTCAATCACAGACTGGCTTATTTCATTTAGCACAATGAACTCTGATTCCATCCTTCTCCATCATTGTATTTTTCTTTATGGCTGAATAAAGCACATGCTTTATTACATAAGTGTAGGTGGAATTTTTTCCTCGAGACCACGGGTCACCTCTGTCCCATCAGCTGACTCCCAAATAACCACACAGAGACTTATTATTAATTATAAATGCTTGGCCAATAGCTTAAGCTTGTTACTAACTAGCTCCTACATCTTAAATTAGCCCATATTTCTTCTCTGTGCTCTCCCATATGACAGTACCTTTTTTCAGCATGGCATATTCATCTCCTACTTTCTCTGCATCTAGCTGGCAATTCCCTGTGACTCTGCCCTTCTTCACTGCCAAAGTCATGCCTAAACCCTGTCTGCTTAGCTATTGGCTAGTCAGCTCTTTATTAACAATGAGAGTAACACATTCACACACATCCCCCATATTTTCTTTTTTATTCATCTGTTGGCAGGCATCCAGGCTGCTTCTGTGTCTTGGCTGTTGAATGGCACAGGAATAAGGGTGTGCAGGTGTCTCTGTGGGATGCCCACTTGGCCTCCTTCAGTTAGAATCCAGCGGTGATAAAGCTGACTCACACAGTCCAGGGCAGAGTTTTGAAGAGCAGACGCTGGTCATGCTGCTCAGAATTCAGTTCTTACCTAATTTGCACCCCCAGCTGCTTCCTCTCCGACTGCCACTCTAGAGGGATGCTGCCGTGCAGATCTCTGAGCTGCTGGAATGGCAGCCTCCCTGGTCCCACTCTACCTCCTACTTCCACCCCCTTGCTTAGAATAAACCATGTCAGCCCAGAACTCAGGTTGCTCCCCCGCATGGTGATCATAACAACCTTCGGCAAGGTCTCCAGGCACACATACAGGAAGAAGATGGAGCTTTCGGGGCCTGGCTGCCTTCTCCCGTCACACTCACATGCGCACACGCACACACATTCATCAGTCCTTCCACACGCATGTGCCGTGCGCTGCTCTTTCATATCCACTGGGGCTACATTCTTTGAATTCCTCTCCCTTTTTCTTCCACCGAAGAAATGAAAAGAGAGACAGATACAAAGACAGGGACTGGCAAACAGACTTAGCGACAGAGATAAAGAGGAAGAGAGACAAGAAGAAAGAGGGAAACAGATCAGTTGAGTCTCCAAAGAGTTTGAAAACTTTAAATTTAAAAAAGACCTCACTGAAAGCCACCCTGTGTCTTCTCGAGGAGCCCACTCAGAACCCTAAGCATGTCTGGAGAATGGAAAGGAATCCAGACAGAGGTCGGCAAAACCAAAGGAACTGAAACGCAGCCTTACAGCTATGCCTTTAAGGATTAACGTTATTTCCTTTTTTCAAATCTCGTGAAGCCCTGATAATGGAGCACTCTCCAGTGATGAATGGGCCGCGGGGTTGCACAAGTATGTGGGTTTCACATTCCTGGAGGCTAAAGTCCTGCTGCTGTCAGAGAGCCAAAAACAAATCTCCAGAAAATGCAGCCAGTGACAGCCTTGGGGGTGGGGTCCGGATGAGAATTCCATCCTTCAAATGCACACATCTTGGAAAGAGTGAGGGAAATTTTGCATTCCAGAATATTTGAAAGTCAAAGTTTGGAAGCTTAATTAACATTCTGGAGAACAAATAAGCCAGAGAGAGAGAGAGAGAGAGAGAGAGAGAGAGAGAGAGAGAGAATGAGAGAACTGAAGTACAGTTCTGTGGTAGAGTGTTTGCCTAGCATACACTTGGCCCTGGGTTCGATGCTTAGCACTGAAGTGGCCTAAGCCTGGAGTGGTGACCACTGGTCCTATGGAAAGCAAGGAAGGACTCTATAAGCAAACTGGGTAGGAGTTTGAGACTACAGAATCTATATAATGTTAGAAATAATGATAAAGGATGCTAAATAATCTCCACAAATATCACAGTAAAGTCTGAAGCAAGGAAGAGAAGGTAAAGTTATAAAGGTAGAATTATGGGGCTGGAGGAATGTTCAGCGAGTAAGAGCACCTATGGCTGGGTGGTGGTGGCGCAAACCTTTGATCCTAGCTCTCAGGAGGCAGAGGCAGGCCTGGTCTACAAAGCAAGTTTCAGGATAGCCAGGGCTACATAGAGAAACCCTGTCTCAAAAACAAAACAATAACAAAACCCCTGCTGCCCTTGCAGAGGATCCAGGTTTGGTTCCCACTGCCCCTGTCTAGTGGCTCACAAACGCCTATAATTCTAGTTCCAGGGCATCCAACACCCTCTTCTAACCTCTGAAGGCACTGCATACATGTGATGCACATACATCACATACATGCAGGCAAAACACCCATACACATAAATAAGTCTGAAAAAAAGAAAAAGTAAGGATGTGAGAGGAGGCTAATTTGTTTCACCATGGTAACCATTTCACCTCTGTGCCATCCCGTAATTTTCATTTGATGTTTCTAAATCTCAGATATGCAGGACAAAAACACTAAAAAAAAATAAAACAAATCGCAGAGCAGGGTATGGCGGTGCTTGTTCGTAATCTCAGGACTTGGAATGATGAGTTTGTTGTTTTTGTTCATTTGTTTGTTTGCTTTTGAGACAGCTTTGTAGCACGAGTAATAAAAACCCAGAGACAGATATTGGGGTTCAAGATGAAGATCAGAAAAGCAAAGTAGCCAAGCCAGTGGAGGGCTCTTACCTCCATCCACAGCGTGACTAACTGCAATGCTCTCCACCAAACCTCAGGCTGCAGGCTGAGCCCTTGAGCTCCTGTCTCCTCCTGTCTCATTTTCCTCTCTAGTGCTGGGATTAAAGGCGTGCACCATCACTGCCTGGACTCTGTGGCTAACTAGTGTGGCTTCTGGGATTAAAGGTGTGTGCCACCACTGCCTGGCCTGTATGGCTGACTAGTGTGGCTGCTTTGCACTCTGATCTTCAGGCATGCTTTATTTATTAAAACACAAATAAAATTGCACTATAGGGTTCCTCTGTGTAGCCCTGGCTGTCCTGGAACTCACTTCTGTAGACCAGGCTGGCCTTGAACTTAGAGATTCACCTGCCTCCTGAGTGCTAGGATCAAAAGCGTGTGCCACCGCTGCCTAGCTAGTTTGCTTATTTTAAGGTAACAAATATTGAGACCCTGTCTCAAAAATAATAATGTTAGATGAATAAAAAGAAAAAAAAAACAGACTGAAGAGGAGCACACAGGAGGAAGCAGCAGCTTGGCTTGGAACTGGAAATTCACTGAGAGAACAAACCTAACTAACAAACCCCGCAGGAGTGCCCCTCCACGCATGACAAACCCCACGGGAGTGCCCCCCACGCATGACAAACCCCACAGGAGTGCCCCTCCACGCATGACGGAAATGAGGCTGAACTTTGTGTTATTGTTTTTGTCTGCCCCACCCCCGTCCCCAGAAAGGGTTTCTCTGTGTAGCCCTGGCTATCTTGGAACGCAGTCTGTAGATCAGGCTGGCCTAAAATTTAGCAATCTACCGGCTTCTGCCTCCTGAGTGCTGGGATTATGGAGACTGGACTGGGAATTGTCCTCATTTTGAATTTGATAGCAAAAGATTTAAAGAGAAGAAACAAGCTGTAGGTTTCTGACTAACTGGTAGAGCACAGATAGGAATGGAGCCAAATGTGAAAGAGACGTGTGTGCTGGGCGTGTAGAAACAATCGATGTTCATCGGAATTGTTAGGTAGAGGCTGTGGTAGTTTGAAGGTAATTGCCCCCCCCCCCCGTAAACTCATAGGGAGTAGTAGTTATTAGTGGGTGTGGCTTTGTTGAAGGTGTGACCTTGTTGGGGGAGGTGTGTCATCGTCGTGGAGGCAGCCTTTGCGATCTCATATGTTCAAGCCACACTCAGTGTCTCAGATCTCTTCCTATTGCCTGCTTATCAAGATGTAGCTCCTCCTCTACTCTCAGCTTCTTCGCCAGCATCATGTCTGCCTGCACGCTGCCATGGCCCACCATGATGATAATGGACTGAACCTCTGAAACTGTAAGCCCTCCAATTAAAGGTTTTTCTTTTAAAGAGTTGCCATGGTCATCGTGTATCTCTCTCTCTCTCTCTCTCTCTCTCTCTCTCTCTCTCTCTCTTTGTTTTGTTTTGTTTTTTTGCTTTTTCAAGGCCGGCTTCTTTGTAGCTTTGGAGCCTTTCCTGGAACTAGCTCTTGAAGACCAGGCTGGCCCCAAACTCACAGAGATCCACCTGCCTCTGCCTCCCGTGTGCTGGGATTAAAGGTGTGAGCTACCACTGCCCGACCGTGGTGTCTCTTCATACTAATTAGAAACCCTACCAAGGCAAAGATGTAGCTAGGCAAGAACCAGGAAGAAAACGGAAAGGGGGGCCCTAAAGTCCGTGGTGTGAAACTAGAGTCTCCGAAAGAACTCCTAAGTGGATAAGCATCCTTCCACAGAAACAGACCCATGGAGAACACTGACAATGGAACAGGAATATTCACATAGAGTGTAGAGACATTCACTGCAGAATTCAAGAGTGAAGTGTAGGTTTCAGAACAAGGTTCTTATAGATAGCCACCTGTTGTTTGTAAACAGTCTGTGCCAGAGGTTGGCCTACTACTGCACACCTGTAATCCCAGCCCTCCAGAGGTGGAGACAGGAGAATCAGGGTCAAGGCCAAACTTGGCCCCTTGGCACGTTCAAGACCAGCCTGGGCTACTTGAGACTGTCAGAGAAAACCAGTGAAAAGGGGAAAGGGAAACAAAGCTTTGTGTGAAGTCGAGGACATGGCCATGAACTTTCCTCACAGACGGTTCTTCTGGGATGATTCAGGATTTGGGCGGAAGCATGGTTGCTAGGGGTTTGAATCCAGAGAAGATTTGTTTTGTTTTAGGCACAATCTCATGGAGCCTACCTTGCCACCTGGAGACATCTCATTGGCTTGTTCTTCTTTTTTTTTAATTAATTAATTAATTTATTTTGTTTGTTTGTTGAGATGGGGTCTCACCAGGCTGTGGTGGTGCACACCTTTAATCCTAGCACTCGGGAGGCAGAGGTAGGCGGATCTCTGTGAGTCTGAGGCCAGCCTGGTCTACAAGAGCTAGCTCCAGGACAGCTAGGGCTGTTACACAGAGAAACCCTGTCTCAAAAAACTAAAGAGAGAGACAGAGAGGGAGAGGGAGAGAGGGAGAGAGAGAGTCTTATGTAGCTCAGGCTGGACTTGAGCTTCTAATCCATCTCCTCCTCCCAAATGCTGGGATTCCAGGCGTGCATCATCACACCTGGCTTACTCCATTCTGGAACAGTCGCATCACAAGGACACCCAGAGGGGCTGCTGAGATGGCTCAGTGGGTAAAAGCGCATCACTAAGCTTGACAGTCTGAGTTTGACCCCACGGTCCGCATGGTAAAAGGGTAGAGCCAGCCCTTGCCAGTTGTGTTCTGACCTCCACACATGCCACAAAGTCCAAGCACATGCAAATCCACACACATAGACAAAAATAAGTAGTGAAATTGGTAATAAATGTGTGTGTGTGTGTGTGTGTGTGTGTGTGTGTGTGTGTGTGTGTGATGTGTTTTAGGAAGGCTAAAGAGATGGCCTTGTGGTTAAGGGGATGTACTGCTCTTCCAAAGAACCGGGTTCAGTCCCTAGCACCCACCACGGACATCTCCCAGTTGCCTGTCCCTGCCACTCCAGAGGCTCTTCTGGCCTCTGAGGGCATCTGCACACCCATGCACACCTCCCCTACCACACACACATACAGATACATAATTAGATTAAAAAAATCAAATATTTTTAAAGGGAAAAATACGGAGACTGGGCAGGATTCCAGAGAGTGAACATCTGGCCTGTGAGCGTCTGCAATGATCTTGATAGCAGAGGTGCCCGCTGCTTCCGGCCCGAGAAGCGCATCCCACCAGCTCTCCCTCGGGACACCAGGGAACCTAGGAGATCTCCCTTACACTGCTTGGGAAGGGTACTTAGCCATTCCTATGCTCAAACATGGACAGGTTGCCATCAGGAGCCAGGGAACTCTTTTTGTAAATGGCCAGGTGGAAAGTCCATAGGCCTAAATGTACCGTAGGGCTGGATAGAAGGCTCAGCAGTTAAGAATGCTTGTTACAGCCAATAACAAGAGCTAGTTCCAAGACAGGCTCCAAAACTACAGATAAACCCCGTCTTGAACCCCCCCCCAAAAAAGCTTGTTACTCTTACAATTGGCCTGGGTTTGGTTCCCAGCACCCACACCAGGCAGCCCACAAGCCTTTGACTCTAGCTTCAAGGCTTCAACACCCTCTTCTAATTTCTTTTCGTGAGTGCTGGGTTTCAAGGTGTGAGTCACCACCACCCGGCTTCCTCTTCTAATTTCTAAGGGCACACGCACTCAGTGCACATACCTACACCGATAAAGACAGACTCACACGATTTAAAAAAATAAAAATAAACACTATAGGGGTGGTGGTGCACACCTTTAGTCCCAGCACTTGGGAGGCAGAGGCAGGCAGATCTCTGTGAGTTTTGAGGACAGCCAGGGCTACCCAGAGAAATCCTGTCTCAAAAAATAAAACAAACAAGCAAAAAAAAAAAAAAACAACCCAAAAAACCCACGATAGGATCAAGCACCCTGGACGCACATATATCACAGAAAAGTGGAAAGCAGGGACTTGGAAAGGTCTGTGTACCTGTGCTATCACAGCCTTACACACAGCTGCCATGAGATGGGAGCCACTCCGTGTTCAGTGAAGACAGTGAGCATTGAACTCCAGCATCTTGTGCTTCGCATGTGCGATACCCCACGTCGCATGTGTGATACCCCACACTGCATGTGCGATACCCCATAGGCCCACAGGCTCACAAGCCGAACACTTGCTCTTCTGGTGGTCCTCGGCTGGTGGCCATGCTCAGAGAGGTGGAATCTCTGGAACACCGAGCTTGGCTGCAGAGGTAGGGAGAGAGTTAGAGGCTGCCTCCAATTCTAACCCAGCCTCTCTGTTCCTTGATCTACCAGGACATGAGCCAGCAGCTTCACACTCCTGCTGACACACAGCCCCCCTCATGCCTTCCTGACCTTTGTAGACAGACGCGACACTCTCAGCTGGGAGCCAAAAGACATCCTTCTTGTCAAGTGTTTGGTCGCAGCAGTGAAAAATTATTAACAAATTCCAGAATATATACATACCATAGAATATTATTCAACCTTTGAACTGGGGTGATAGTACACAACTTTAATCCAAAGGGCAGAGGCAGGCAGATCTCAAAAGTTCCACAACCAGGGCTATCACACAAAGAAATCCTTTCTCAAAAACCCAGTATGTGTGTGAGTATACATATACACACATATCTATACTTATATATAATATGAAAAACAGTATATAAATATAATACAATGTCTGTAATATATTATAATTCAGCCTTTAAAAGAAAGAAATTTCCGATATTACAGTGTAAACAAACCTTGAAAACAGTACAAAGTGAGATCTGCTCCCCTCCAGGATTCCTCCCTGTATGAGAATTGAGTCGAAGTCACAGAAGCAAAAAGGAGAATGGTGATTGCTAGGATGAGAAGCGGGTAGACAGCTGTTGCTTGCAGAGGGTGGGATGTTGGTTCTGCTGGACAGGGAGGTCCTGGGGTCTGTTGTACCCCAAGATGCATTTAGGGAACCGTGCAACACTTTGCAGTTTCGGGGAGGGAGGCTTTCATGCTCTATGGAGTTCGTTACAGTAAGCAAGGGACAAGGCGCCCTGACAACCCTGGATTCAAAAAAACACTTTAATTTCCAGATTCTCCAAGAGGAAGAAGTTAGACAATGCGGTAGCTCGTGTCTGTAACGCCAGCTACGGAGAGAGTTACGGGAGAGAGGAGGAGAACAGAAGAGAAGGAAATGAAGAGGTAGCAACAGCAGAAGTGGAAACCCATCTGGAGATGATGCCGTGAGTGCAGGCCCCTGTTAGGATCAAAGGTTTAAGGGACCGATAATAGACTTTTCAGACAGATTCAGAAGAGGCCTGGGGTGGGAACACTCAAGGCAGCGAAAGAAAGAAGGGTTTGCAGCTCTAAGCCACCAAGCACAAACAAGCAAGAAAAACCAGAAGGGAAACAGGGATGCTACTGTTTCTGTGATTTCTTCTCTGAGTCCTTTTTTCTTTTCTATCAGAAACGAGTGGTGCTTGCAGCTGAGAAACTGATTTTTCTTTCTTTTCTGTCTCACTTCTTCATTCTTTCTGTCTTCCCTTCTCCAACTTCCTTCTTACCTCCCTCCCCCCATTTCCCTCCTTCCTACACAGAGAAACCTTGTCTCCCTTCCTATTTTCCTCTCCCTCCCTCCTTCCCTTCCTTCCTTTCCCACATAGAGTCTTACCATGCTGCCCCGGAACTCATCCTTTGCACGGGCTGACTTCAAAATTCCAACCCTCCTGATTTAAGTCTTGAGTGCTGGGATTACATGAGTTACCCTCCCGGTGCGCCCTGATTTTTGGAAAGATGTTTTCACTGGACATAGAATCCTAACGTTGCAGCTGGGCGGTGGTGGCACATGCTTTTAATCTCAGCACTCGGGAGGCAGAGACAAGTAGACAAGACCTCTGAGTTTGAGACCAACCTGGTCTACAAACAGGTTCCAGGATAGCCAGGCAGGGCTACACAGAGAAACCTTGTCTTGAAAAACCAAAACCACAGCCAATCAACCAACCAACCGAACACACAAACAAAAAGCCCAAAACAAAACAAGAAATAAAAACAACCCAGAATATATTTTGGAGATTTTTTGTTCATTTGTTTTTCTGTTTGTTTGAGACCATGTTTCTCCATGTGTAGCCTTGGCTGTCCTGGAATTCACTCTGTAGACCGGGCTGGCCTGAAACTAACAGAGATCTGCCTGACTCTGCCTTCTAAGTGCCAGGAGTAAAGGTGTGCACCACTACACCCGGCAACAACCCAGAATTCTCAAGTTTCTTTTAACACTTCATCTTTTATTTTCCTGTTTCCTCCATTGATTCTGTGAAAAGCTAACCACTGCTTGCTGCATTTAGCATACATAGTTATATAACATTATACTTGAAAAATAAATGGAATCTTACTCTGTGGGATAGGCCAGCCTGGAACTAGTCCGAATCCTGCTGCAGTTTCCTGAGTTGCTGAGGTGACAAGCATGAGTCACCAAGGCTAGCCCCTGTAGTCCCTCTCTCAGTAGGTGAGGTGGCAGGTGTAAGTTGCCAAGGCTAGCTCCAGCAGCCTCTTTCAGTAGGGTTTTAGTTTACCTTGGGCCACCCCAGAGCATTTGTAACACTGGGCTGCTGATTTAAATACCATGGCCACCTGCTAGGGAGACAGGCAGAGTTTACACACAAATTTAACGCATGTCAAACAACAGGGCATTGTTAAATAAAACAGCAAATTGCTGGACCTTGTGACCCATGACAGACCACTGAAGCTGCTTCCCACATTGACTTTCAGGGGCATCCAACAGAGTCTCAACCAAAGCCTGAGCCTGTGAAGTCTAACTGAAGCTCAACCTGTGGGTTTGGTATTGCAGATACAAGTCTGCCTGAGCAAGCCAAGGACCCACCCACATATTCAGGTGCCTGAAAATGACTTACAAATATGAACACATTTCTTGTTGCAGACGGTCATCCTATGCCCATCAGAACACACTGTGCTCTAAATCTAAAAAGCGCCAAGACATCTGGGCATCTCCTTCCCACCAGATCTTAGAGACATCCTTCTAAAAAACTTATTTATTTATGTATTTTTTATGTGTACATTGGTGTTTTGCCTGCATGCATGTCCATGTGAGGGTGTTAGATACCCATGGAACTGAAGTTACAGACAGTATTGAGCTGCCATGTGGTTGCTGGGAATTGAACCCAGGTCCCTGGAAGAGCAGTCAATGCTCTTACCCTCTGAGCCACCTCTCCAGCCCCTAGAGACATCTTTTAACTGTGGGACATTCATTTAAGATGCCGGCTGGCTAATGAAGATGGAATGGTGATAGAGTCAAGTTAGGCCACAGCTTCTGGAGAAATCTTGTTTCTTAGCATTTCTCACTATGGTGAGAGACCAGGAGTTACACAGACTCCCTGTAGGCAGACAGGGTAATAAAGGTGGAGAATAGATGGTCAGATTCTACCCCAACCTCCTGACTTGAGACAAAAGCCTGCCAGCTTTCATCTCTTACCAACAGGACCCCGCTGATGGATTGGCTCAACAAGTTCAAGGCTGGAATCAGGACCGGAACCAATCAACCATCCTATCTGTCTTCAAACTGATCCCTCCTAAAGCAGGGAAGGGGAAACTCTCCAGAGGCTTTAACTGCCCCAGGCCTTGAGAGGAACCTGGAGTTCCCCTGCTTTGCAGAGGGCTCCTTTCTCTGTTCTGCTGTGTTCATATTTCCTCACCCCACAACACACGCCTTCCTTCAATTGTTGAGTCTGTCTGTGGCGCTTGAGATTTCTCTGCTTCTCCCTGTTGTGCTACAGAGTTTTCCTGCTTTTTCTTTAACTGTCAGAGAAAAACAAACTCATCTCAAGACCCCTTAGACTACTTCAGTTGTCTTTCAAAAAAGAAATTATCAAATACATGGTATGGTCAGAGCAGATTTTGCAGCTGCTTCTGAAATGAAGGGGACAGCTGGCGTGTGCTCACATGGTGACAACCTACAAAGCATGCTGACGCTCGTATTGTTACCAGATCTCTGCAAACAACACCTCCTCCCTCCTCCGCCACTCATCTATCTCTCTGGCTGTGATTCACCTGTTTGTTTTTCCTGGGTCTTTTTGGATTTAGGAGCTGATGTCATCCCTCAGGGTTGAGAGTGAGGAAAATTCTCTCCTCATCAGTTTCTTCTCCATTCTTTCTCTCTCCTTCTGGAACGTTGGTTACCTCCTTACATTTCTTTGGGCTGGGCACTGTGCTCAGAAGTCAGAGGACAAATTTACTCTTTCTACTGTGTGGGTCCCTGAGTCAAATTCAGCATGGCAGGCCTGTTGGTAAGCACATTTTACCCACTGAGCCATCTCACTGCTCCCTGGTGTTTCATTTTGCTTTGTTTTGTTTTTTTGAGACAGGGTTTCTCTGTGTAGATTTGGAGCCTGTCCTGGAACTTGCTCTGCAGTCCAGGCAGGCCCTGAACTCAGAGATCCACCTGCCTCTGCCTCCTGAGGGCTGGGATTAAAGGCCTGAGCCACCACTGGCTGGCTTTCCCTGTTTTGTTCTTCTTAGCTTCCCCCATGTGAATGTGGAAACTTTCTATTTATATATATATATATATATATATATATATATATATATATATAATTGTATATATAAATATGTATTTATATATTTAATATATATCTATTTTCTTTTAATATATTTTTTTCCTGGAAGTTTTGTCTGAATGTATCTGTGTACCTAATATCCACAGAGGCAGACAGGGTGTCAGATCCTCTGAAACTGGAGTGACAGCCTGTTGTTGGCCACTGTGTGGATGCTGGGACCTGAAGCTCAATCCTCTGTACTCTTAGCTGCTGAGCCATCTCTCCAGTCCCATTTTCTATTTCCTTTATGCAAGTTAATCCATCCTTTTCCTTTTGCTATATCTAGTTTGCAGTTGAGATTGTCTAACAGGGTCTTCTTTATTATTGTTGCCTTTTTCTGTCTTGTTTTTGTTTTTAAGATAAAGTCTTGCTGGGCACAGTTACACACATGCCCATAATCTCAGCATTTAGGAGGCAGAGGCAGGTGGATCTCTGTGAGTGCAAGGTCAGCCTGGTCTACAGAGTGAGTTCCACGCCAGCCAGAGTTGTTACACAGAGAAACCCTGTCTCAAAAAAACCAAATAAATGGATAAATAAATAATAATAACTAGAGACAGAGTCTCCCAAGTTGGCCTAAAACTTGATATGTAGCTGCAGAGGACCTTGAACTCCTGACACTCCAGCCTCCCCAGGATTACAGGCATGTGTCACCAAACTCCAATTTTTCTTTCTTAAAAATATCTCTGCCAGGTAGTGGCACATATCTGTAACCCAGCACCTGGGAGGCTGAGGCAGGAAAGTAGTGAGTGGGGTTGGTGTAGACAACACAGGGAAGGGAGAACTCATCACGAACAAAACCCCAAACCAGCTATGTGAAACCCAAGCTCACCTAGAGCAATTCCTGGGCACTGTGAGTGTGCCCAGTTCTCCTAAGTTCCCGGGGCTGCCTTCATGCAGGGCGTGAACTCTGGTGTGGACCCTTTCATGACCTAGAACCCAGAATCCGGATTTGAGTGTTGTTACACAGCCCACACTTATAGTTCTCTTTTAATATTGTACATTTAATATTGTATATGCATTTATTTACTTATTGGTGCATGTGTATGGGAGACGTGAGGGTGGCAATCGGAAGAAAACTTGTGGAAACTGGTTCTCCACTTCAACTAAGTGGGTCCAGTGGGTCCTGGGAATCATTTTTAGTTTATAATATTTCACTTACAGTGGATATCAACACTATTGTTTCTTTTTAAAAAATATTTATTATGTATACAGTGTTCTGCCTGCATATATGCTTGCAGGCCAGAAGAGGGCAACAGATCTCATTACTGATGGTTGTGAGCCACTATGTGGTTGCTGGAAATTGAACTCAGGACCTTTGGAAGAGCAGGAAGTGCTCTTAACCACTGAGCCACCTCTCCAGCCCCCGACACCATTGTTTTTACAGTAGTCAGACCACCTCGCCTTCCCTCATCAGTACAGCTGGGAACACAGTTAGAGCTGCTCTTTTCTTTCTTTTATTTTTTTCTTCTTCTTCCTCTTTTTTTTTGGTTTGTTTTTTGAGATAGGGTATCTCTGTAGCTCTGGTTGTCCTGGAACTCGCTAGGTAGACCAGTCTGGCCTCGAACTCACAGAGATCCTCCTGCATCTGCCTCCCATGTGCTGGGGTTAAAGGCATGTACCACCACTGGCACTGTGTCCTGATAGACTTTCCAGCCAACCCAGTCAAGTCCACACCAGATTTTTTTTTAACTGTGGGGGGCCTGACACAAGAGGTTTTGGAGGAGAAATTTTTTTTATTTTTATTTTTTTAAAATTGATATTTATTGAGCTCTACATTTTTCTCTGTTCCCCTCCTTGCCTCTCCCCTTCCCCCTTCAACCCTCCCCCAAGGTCCCCATGCTCCCAATTTACTCAGTAGTTTCTTTATCAAATATCAGGTGTTTGAAGATGTGTGGATTGATATCCGGGTTTTCTATTTGGTTCCATTGGTCCTCCTGTCTGTTCTTATGCCAGTACCAGGCTGTTTTCAGTACTGTAGCTCTGTAGTATAGTTTGAAGTCAGGGATTGTGATGCCTCCAGAATCTTTAAGAATTTCTAACATTCTCTTGAAGTTATTTTTTAGTTCATTTTTTTCTGGTTCATCCATATTTGGTTGTTCAGGTCTTGCTGTTGTTGGGTCTTTAGGTTTTACTAGTGTTGTGTTGCTCTTTGTGGTATAGCGTGTGATCTTACCTTTTCTATTTTTCTTTTCCTCTAATAGGTGTGGTTGAGGCTGTCTGAGATTCTGTTGGATAATCTTCTAGGGGCCAGTGAATCCAAATCTCAGATGGTTGTTCCTCGTGGTACAGTCAGTGTCACAGTTCTAGTTATCCTGTTGGTTACTTGGTGTTCCTGGAGGTAGCTCAGTGCTCCTGCACCTTGCTCTGCTCAATTGCTGTCTCAGGCCTACTTTGGCCTAGGTTGCCGGCTTTGCCCTGTTTCTTTAAATCCTGGTCTGGATCCCCTCCTGCAGAAGTCCCTGGCTTGGAGTTGAACCTGTTCTGGTGGAGATCACTGACTCTGAGTCAGGTCGCTGGCTCAATCTTGGTCCACCAGTGTCCCAGGGCTGGGTTGGCGTCTAGGATTGGATTTGCTCCTGGCTTCTGCTCCTGGTGGAGCTTGTTTCCTCAGGTCCTCTCTGTCCTAGGTCGGCCGCACCAGATTTAAATGGAATAGGATCTAGAGTATCTCGAGGTTTTTTTTTTTTTTTGTGGATATTCTAGTTCTACAGTGGCTAAGGAAGAACCAGGGAGGCTTGTATTCCCTAAGGGAGTGTGCAGCATGTGGCGCAGTGGGAACTGGTTGGTTTCATGGGGACTTGAGGCAGAAAAGGGGATGCCCTGGGAAGTGGGAACACACAAAACTAGAATGTAAGGAAACAGCAAAACCACAGGCGTCTTCATGACCATGAGACCAGGCGACTCCAAGAGCTCAGCTGCCTCTGAGCAACCAAAGGATGCCCAGCTGTAGTCCTCGCCTCAGACACAAGGAGACCAGGTGTGACGAGGAGGGTGTGCGTTCTGACCTGGAGGCCAGAGGAAGGAGGGCAAGTCCATGGTCAAGAGGAAGCCTTCCCTCGTGTCTCCATGACCACAGCCAGCTATGCTTTCTCTCTGTTGTAGAGAAGCAGGGAGAGGCTGAGATGAAATCGGAGGCTGTTTTCATCCCTTCAGATGAAGGTTTGCGCAGAGGATTCTTTGTTAGTACACTATGCAGAATACCATAGCAGGCAAAGTTTGTGTCACCCTGGCCAGGCAATAGGGCCAGTGAGGAAGACTAGCAAGCGTCACAGAAAAGAAGAAGCGCTGTTTGTCTGTGAATCACAGTCTCCATGAAACGCATAGCCCCACCGTCCGTGTGAGAGAACACGTCTAAAGTCATACTGTGTGAAGTCAGGTGTGACGGCACATGTCTGTCGTACCAGCATGAGGGAGGTCCAGACAGAAGGATTCTTGTGAGCTTGAGGCCAGCAGGCACTACAGCTGTGAGTTCTAGGACAGCCTGGGAGGGAGACTCTATTACGAAACAAATTAAACTTCAAAGGGTATTTGTCTTCTAACCAGTTAAGTAAATGCTGGAAACAAGTGATTCACACTCCTTATTTTAATATGATGCACAGGATACAGGGCACACACATGACACAAGGCCCTATGTCAGGATCAGAATAACAGATCCCATGCTTTAAGGACCCTGAGCTGTGTCCAACAACAATGGAGACCCCCATAACCCTGTTCTTGAGAAAAGAGCAGACAGCTGTTCTTCCCACAGCTCTTCCCAGAACTATCAGACTTGAAACATTCATTGGGACATTTCGGCCAGTGAGACCTTCATAGGTTCGTAGACATTCACTGGCCAAGACAGGAGTAAGCAGGACCAGCTTCTCTCTTTCATGTCCAGTTAAAACTATGTAGAAATCCACTGGATTGGGGTTGTAGCTCAGTGGTAGTGCACTTGCCAACGTTTGACACCCTGGGATAGATCACTGTCACCCTAAAACACAGACTTGGGGTGATTGCTTAGTGGTTAAGAGCGCCTCCTGCTCTTTGAGAGGTCAGTTCAGCGTCCAGGTCCAGCTGCTCATTCCCTTCGTCAACCTTAACACCATGCAGGAAGGAGACTGTCTCCATCTTTCGGACTGTCACCCAGGCTAGAAAGGCCCTAAACGTATGTTGTCTGTCCTTGTCAAACATATGAGCGCTGTACTCCTGGTGCTGTAGAGATGCTACGAGCAGATAGAGCATCGGACAGGGGATGTCCAGTGAAGGGATCGCCACGAAGTGTCTCTTCCAATCACTCTAACCCTGGGCTTCCTCAATCACACATCCTGGAGGCACACAGGGTATAGACAAAAGTGTCATTGATAACAAGGATGCTTGGTTCAGATTCAGTATCTGTCATCCACATTTCTGGACCTGTCACCATGCTGGTCTCTGTTTTCTTGCCTGGACTGATCTGAGTACTTGTAAACACAGGTCGGTCCCTTCAAGTTTTCTTGGTGTTAACCTACAAAGTCCAGTCTGTTCCCGTTTCTAGAGTCACAGAGACTTTCCAAGTTTACCCATCCTTTGACCTTGAGAGGCTTCCAACCTGACCTTGTCAGCCCCTGTGGCCTCCCAGGGACTTTGTGGAAAGATAAGACACAAAGACATCACCAAACATTTCTCGCCTCAGTAATCCCTCACTAATCCAACCTGTGTCCTGCTTCCGAAGGCCTCTTCCAGGGTGTTCCGGTGTTCCACTACTGTGGCTTCCCTGTCAGCACCTGGTGTTTTGCAGATTCAGTTCCTCACACATTGGGTGTAAAGCCTGGGAGGTGCATCCCTCAGACGTCAAACCAGAACACAACTAGCTCCCTGCTTTCCCTCTGTTCTTCAGCCGTGACAGTCAACGCAGATCATCACCCTGTAGCCAGAAAATGTGTGGGGACACCCCATTCCAGCAAGCTAGCTGGTGAGTTCTGAGGTGAGTCATTGCTGTCTTTGTCAACTGCACGCACTCCCCTCAGGTACTCGTGTGATGGCTAAAGCTGTGTTTTAAGTTTAAATTACTGTGTTTAAGAGATCCATAAAACAAAACTACCTCCAACCTGTAAACAAACCCCTCTTGCCCAAGGATGGATAACTTCCTGGAATGTTGAGGGCTGTTGTTCACGTAAGATAACAAGCCACGTGTCTTTGCTTCTGTAAACAGGCTCGGTTGCCCCAACTGTGCAAGATGTGCTTGATCATAGTAGGTGGGAGGGATGTAGGCGAGAAGTACGGCTGGATGTATGCTTGCCCCTGATTGGACGAAGGTGGGAAGTACAAGGTGGGAAGTACAAAGCCTGGGGGTTTTGCTTTTATAAGACTCTGACTAGTGTAATTCACCGACATACTCCAGGAATCCCGGTTTTGGATCTGGCCAGTATTCGTGCTCCTTGCCAGTATTTAATGCAGCTTGCTTCAAATTTGGCTTAAAAATTGTGGTAGTGGTCTTATCTCACCCGGTGGAATTAACACTTGTCCCAAGCCCCAAGTGAGTTTCCTTGCTCCTGACACTCTGGATATAAATTGGGGTTTCACTAACTCCTATGGATTTCGATTAATTAATTCACACTTGGGAGATGGAGGCAAGAGGATTGCTACAAGACCAAGGTCAGCCTGGGCTACCTCAAGAATTCTAGGCTCTGCTAGAGCTATATATCAAGTCTCTATGTCAAAAACCAAAACAGAGTTAAGTAGAAGGAGATGAAAGAGTGAATGACTTGCTCACAGAACTCATCGAGTAAGCATGTTTGCCCATCTATGTTTAAAGCATTAAACAGAAACAGGGGACGAGGTACCCAGGGCAAGGTCTGAAGGAGATCCACAGAGCTCCCTTGCCCTCTCAGCGTGCCAACCTCCAGGACCTGCCACATAACCAGAGAGTTGTCATAGAGCTCTCTGAGGTTTCTGTGGAAACATGGCATGTACAAGGTAGGCTGGGTGGAGAGCCAAGCAAGGCTGTCTGTCCCAGCACTCCTCTCTCCAGCTGTGAGACTGGCCCGCTAAGATGCCTACTTGATGGCCCGCCATTGGAATAGGGAGCCAGCTTTCTGGAACCTGCCTCAGAAAGAGAAATTCTAGCTGCTTTGTTTTGTTTTGTTTTCGAGACAGGGTTTCTCTTTAGCTTTGGAGCCTGTCCTGGAACTAGCTCTTGTAGACCAGGCTGGCCTCGAACTCACAGAGATCCGCCTGCCTCTGCCTCCTGAGTGCTGGGATTAAAGGCGTGCGCCACCACCGCCAGGCGAAATTCTAGCTTCTATGATGTATCTTGGAGATACACAATATTTTGTTGCTGAAGAAAAGAATGAAATGCTTTGTCTCATATGAGCCAGGCTGGTTAGGTTCTGCCAATTTGTCACATACTTGAGTTGCTCAGGAAGAGGGACCCTCAACTGAAGAATTGCCTTCATCAGATTGGCCTGTAGGCAAGTCTATGGGCCATTTTCTTGAGCTGATTGATGGAGGAGGGCCTACCCCACTGTAGATGGTGCGAGTCTTGGGCAGAAGGCTATAGGCTGTGCAAGAAAGAAAGCTGAAAAAGCCTAGGGAAGCAAGCCAGTAAGCAGCGCTCTCCTGTGGCCTCAGCTCCTGCCTCCAATTTCTTGCCTTATTGTGACCTGAAAGTGGAAGCCAAATAGTCCCCTTTCCTCTGCAAGTTGGTTTTGGCAATAGTGTTTTTTCACAGGAACAGAAACAAAAGTCGAACAGACCTGATGTCTAAGCTTTATTATTTGTTGCTGAGACTACAAACCTCTCCTCCCTGATCTGGTGACAGGATAGTCACTGATGACTGGTCTACCAGCAATTGCTTAACAACAGGCTCTTGGGTGGAGGTGGGCAGCTCACAGCACTTCCTGACTTCTGTGGCTGAGTTCTTTCTGTGCTTCTGATTGCAAGTTGCTGCTAGCATGTCCTTCAGCTGGGAAGAGATGTGCAGTTATTTCTCCAAAGTCCCCTCGAGCTGCCCTGCATACCTCTGCCTACACTGAGTAGAGTCGTGAGCTTGATGCTAATGCCGGTTTTCAGATGTGTTTGCTGAGCTCAGGGCTAGCTGATTCTCTACAGGGATGAAGAGGACTCATTTCACGTGGGTAGTCAGTCTCTGTCCTGTCTTCCTAAGCACCATGAGAGAAGCTAGGAAGGTAGACAATGGTCTTTCACAGGAGGCAGAGTGGGGAAGGACTTTGGTTCTGGGAGCCCGTTGGCAAGGAATAGCACTGGACCAAGAAGCCAGAGTCTGAGATCAGCCACTGAAGCTGTCTGATGCAAGAGTCTCCATTCAAAAAATGGAAGAATCAGTGTTGGACCATGGATAATCTTTCATAAAACCAAGTCTACAAAAGCCACAGAAATAACACTGGGGTGAGTTTTTAAATTATACATATTAAGTTTGCGTAAAATTATAATACTGAGGGTTGGAATGTAGCTCAATTGGTGAAATGCTTGCCTAGCATGCATGAGGCCCTGGGTTCGATTCCTATCCCCTCATAAGCAGGCCATGGTGTTACATGCCTGCCTGGGAGACAGATGCAGGAGGATCAAGGATTTAGGGTCAATGTGAACCATGCAGTAAGATCCTGTCTCAAAAATAAAATAATTTTTATGTTTTTGAGACAGGGTCTCTTGTAGCCCAGATTGGCCCTGAACTTGTTATGTAGCTGAGTCAGGATATTGTCAAACTCCTGGTCCTCTTGCCTATATCTTGCAAATGCTGGGACTACAGGTGCACTCCACTGCATCCGGTTCAAAATGGTGTATTTCGAATTATTAATAATTTGGCATAATAGAGCATATTAAGGGAAGGAACATGAAGGCATTTGGCAGAAATGCATTAGTGTTCTTGAAGCTTTGCAGGGTAGGGTTGGAAGGGGAGGCTGATGTCTCATCATCTGTGTTCTCATTGGCTCTGGGAACTACAAGGAAGCTCTCAGGAGAGGTGAGAGAGGTTCCTTCTGTCACGTGACTAGACATGAATTATGAACTGTTGCAATTATACCCAGGCTGAGATTAGACTTAATTAATTTTTAAAATATCATTTCTCTTTGATTAGAGTACATTAAAAGTAGATTCAAAGATGTGCTCAAGTCAGAGATCCATACCCAGCTTTAAATGACCAGACTGGCCACCCTTGTCCTGCTGCGTAATTTTACGGATGTTCAGGGGCAGCCGTCTGATCCCACCCACAGTCGGCAAGCTGAGAGCAACTGGGCGTGTACACCCAGGCAGCTTGGCCTCTGAGCAGAAGCATGGAAGGGACCTTGTTTGTTTATTTGCTTTTTAAATCGTATTCTTTTGGCGAGACCCAGAGTAATGGGCTTCACTGCAGCGTTTGCCGCCAGAGGTTGTGCTACTTCTCCCTGACAACGCTCCCCCTGCACCCTGCCAGCCTCCCTCACCCACAGGGTGCTGCTCTCTTCTGACCTATCACCTGTATTATTCCATCAACCCCCCCCCCCCAAGATCTGTTCCTTCCTTCAGGATTCCCTTTCTAATTTCTGTCCTTTACTGGGTATTCGAGTAATCTGGAGTGGTCCCTCCTATAATGGGTACTGGATTTCTTTCTTTTCTTTGTCTTTTTTTTTTTTAAAGATTTATTTATTTATTATGTATACAACATTCCTTCCATGTATGCTTGCATGCCAGAAGAGGGCACCAGATCTCATTATAGATGGCTGTGAGCCACCATGCGGTTGCTGGGAATTGAACTCAGGACCGGAAGAGCAGTCAGTGCTCTTAACCTCTGAGCCATCTCTCCAGCCCCATTCTTTGTCTTTTTTGCAAGCAGCAGTAACCCTGTCCTGGATTTTGCTGTTCACTATCTTGAGAACTGAGGTACCAAGGTGTTGGGGAGTGGGAAACACTCCCGAAAAGCAATGGATATATAGAGTTGGCCCTCAGCACCTGCAGAGTCAACCAACCTCCCACAGATGGAAAACAGTTGAGAGAAGAAAAAAACAACAGAATTAAAGCCACAAGAGTAAAAATGAGATTTGCTTTTTTTTTTAGTTTTTATTTTATTTTGTTTTGTTTTAAGACATGGGTTGTCCCAGATGGCCTGGAACTCATTACGTAAATTCACAGAAACCTATCTGCCTCTGTCTCCCTATTTCTGGGATTAAATGCATATGCCCAGCCTATTAAAAATTAAAAATGACATACTTTAAAGATTTATTTTTGTTACTCCCCCCCCCAAGACAGAGTTTCTCCATGTAACAACCCTGACTGTCCTGGAACTCACTCTGTAGACCAGGCTGGCCTCGAACTCGCAGAGATCTGCCTGCCTCTGCCTTCCAAATGCTGGGATTAAAGGTATACACCACCAGTGCCTGGCGTATTTTGTTATTAATTATATGTGTGCAAGTATCTCTGTGTGTGGATATGTGTATGTTAGTGCGAGGTACCCTCAGAACCCAGAAGAGGGCATCAGAACCCCTAGATGTGAAGTTACAGATAGTTGTGAGCCACCAGGCATGGGTGCTGGGAACCAAACTTTGGTCCTCTGCAAGAGAAGTATGTGTTCTTAATGGTAAGCCATCTCCTCAGCCCCTAAAACAACACACTAGAAATATTTACTTATCTATTTATTTTTTGAGAAAGGATTTCTCCATGTTACCTTGACTGTCCTGGAACTTGCTCTGTAGACCAGGCTGGCCTCGAATCACTCGCCTCTGCTTCCCAAGTGCTGGGATTAAAGGCGTCCACAACTGCTCCATTTTATTTAGTAACGAGTGTCCCCAGATGTAGGTGTTTTGAGGGCTTCTAGAGCCAATTAACTTGAGGACGACATCTCAGATGCTTCCATTTTCTACCTGTTGTGAGTGAGGCCTCCGCAAACACTTTGGACGGGAATTCACGGCAGAGCCAAACTGTTTACCATGTCAGCTGGGAGGCAAAGACAGAAAAGAATTGGAATCCCACTGTTCCCTTCACCGGCATTGCCCAGTGACCTTAGGGTTCCCTGCTATGCCTGCTCTCAACATGTTCCCCCAAGAGCACCACCGCTTTAAGTTTTCAGACTGTAGTTGACTCCAGGTAACTTAAAAAACAAGATTGTGAGGAAGAGAGCTACATAAAAATCAAGGCACCAGCTCAAGGGCTAGACCAGAGAGCACATTAGTGAGAAAGACCCTGTATATTTCTGATCTCCAAGGAACATGCGCTACCACAGTAACTGTTAATCGGTGAGTCATGCCGGATGTCAGCCTTGAGCACTTATGAAAATAACCCCAAGCCAAGCCTGACTGCTAGGTGTAAACTCCCGCCCTCCCGTGGTGGAGGGAGAGAAATGATTCCCACAGCTGTCCTCTGACTTCAACATATGCGCCATGGAAGCCCAGCTACCTCCTGCGTGAGGTAGCTGCTGTATGAGACAGTCATTCAGCTTGAGCACAGGTACGGACTTTGCTCAGGTGGACAAGCTGGGGCTTTCCTTATCACTTTTTTCTGTGTATGGGTGCTGGCATGTTTGTCTGTGCACCATGAGCCTGCAGTGCTCAAAGAGGCCAGAAGAGGGTGCTGGATCCTCAGGCGCTGAAGTTATATATGGTTGCTAGCAGCCATCTGGGTGCTGGGAACGGAACTCAGGTCTTCTGTAAGAGCAGTAAGTGTTCTTAATGAGCTATCTCTCCAGACTGGATCTGGGATTTGAACTAAAGCGATCCAGTCCCTGAACTGAGAGGGTCAGCTTCACATGGCCTGGGCTGGTACCATGTTGCAGGGCTTCGCACATGCCTTCGTCCTTCGCTGTTGCTGCCTTAAGGTACATGCATGCATGCATGCAGGGTCCTGGACTTTGATCATGCACTGGGCTCCACAAATTACAGGCTGTAGTGAGGCTGAAGAGCAATAATGAAGAAATAACCAGCGCTAGTGATGGATTCCAAAGCCTGGTGCGTGATAGCCAAGGGCTCCACCACGGAAGCACATTGCCGACAAAAAGTAGTTCCTTAAAAAAAAAAAAGATATTAAAGCAATTATTTTACTTAAAATAATTAATTCACTCTGTTTTTTAAAAGTTTAAAAGCTATTTTTTAAAGTACCTGTAATTGACAAAAATGCAGTGGGAATGACATAGTTTTCATGTTTTTATTTTGATGCTTGACTTAGGGGGGACATTCACGTTCTTTTGTATCTGCATGTGATCTGTTGTGAAAACTGTGGCTTCATGATGTGTATTGAAAAAGGAAGTGGTAGGGAGGGGAGCAGAGAAAAATAAAAAAAATTAAAAATAAAAAAAGAAACTGTCAGAAAAATGGAAATAACTACAAAAAAAGAAAAAAAACTGTCAGAAAAATGGAAATAACCACAAAAAAAGTGGAAGCTTTAACCAAACTTAAGATGATCTGATTTTAAAACTTGAGTTGTTAGTTTTAATTTAAAAAAATTCTTCAAATAGCTCTATTGGAAAGTCACACTAATTTATTGTCACTAATAAAAATATAAACATTATAAAAAAAAGAAAAAGGAAGTGATATTTCAATATCCTAGTTAGATGATTGTGAATGTTGTCTTTTGGTATTAAAATTTTTTATTTTTTTTTTTTCAAAACAGGGTTTCTCTGCCTATTCCTGGAGGTCCTGGAATTTGCTCTGTAGACCAGGCTGGCCTTGAAGTGACACATCCACCTGCCTCAGTCTCGTGAGTGCTGGGATTAAAGGTGCACGCTACCACCGCCACCATCAAGCCCCTGGCTTAAACTAAAAAAAATTAAGCACTCATTGTTTGGGAAACTTATTTATTTATTGAGACAGGGCGTCACTGTGCAGCTCATGGCCTATAACTCCCATGTAGACCAAGCTGCTTTCAGACCTCAAACTCACAGAGGTCTGCCTGCCTTGACCTGCCAAGTGCTGGGATTAAGGGCGTGTGCCCCCCATGCCCAGCCTATTTTCACTATGCATTGCTTGTATGTGTTTGTCGATGTGGGTTTGCACATGGGACTGCAGCTTTCCAAAGAGACCATCAGATCCCCCTGGAGCTGGAGTTACAGGTGTTTGTGAGCAATTGCACGTGGATGCTGAAGCCCAACTCAGGTCCTGGGAAAGAGCCCCAGGTACTCCTACCCACAGAGCAATCTCTCCAGTTCCCAAAGAAGCCCTAAAAACCTAACAAACAGTGCGTGGCATGGTGGTGCACAGCTGTGAACCCAGCACGCAGAGGCAGAGGCAGGCGGGTCTCTGAGTTCCAGGAAAGCCTGATCCCAGAGTGAGTTTCAGGACAGCCAGGGTTACCCAGGGGAACCCTGTCTGGGAAATCCAAAAACCAACCAAACAACAACAACAACAGAAAACACCCCTTTAAAAAGTTCAGAAATTACTTACTTTATTTAGTCAAATATTTCCTGGATGGGAGAAGGGGCATAGCAACTAACAACGCTGATCTCTGGGCTGGCCCCAGGTCAAAAGGGGATGCTCTCTCTGTCTATAGCCTCTACCTGGTCCCCCACAGCATTTTGCAGCAGAGCCAAGTGTAGCCTCTCCTTTCAGAGCAGGAATCCCCAGCTCAACTGGCTTGCTCAAAGCCAGGCAGCTGCTTAAAGCAGAAGGGAGATTAGATTCTGCACGTCCCTGCCCTTCCCTCCCCTCCCAACCTCCACACTTCCCATCGTGATGTCACCAGGAACACGGCCTCGTGGACAAGTTTGACTTAGTAGAAACAATATGGCACCTCCACCTTTGCTTTTCAAGATGTAGTTTTACTTTTAACCCAGTAACTGAGCCAAAGTCCTGAGAGGTTGTAGGATTTTAGTAATCTGGAATGTGTACGAAAGGAGACCTCTTCTCCGTGGAGGAGCGAGCAAATGGATGGGCCAGGGCTAGTTCTCAGTAGCAGAAAGAGCCTGCTGTGACATCTGAGCAGCAGGATTGTAGAGACAGGTGCAGAGTCTGCTGACAGTGTGTGGGTCCTGCATGCCTGGAACCCCAGTGCTCAGGAGGCTGATGACGCCTGGAACCCCAGCACTCAGGAGTCTGGAACAGAAGATTGATAATTCCAGGCCATCTTGGGCTATCTATACTGCAAGCCCCTCTGAGAAACAAATATGCAACCATGATAAAATAAAGCCAGGGGCTGTATCTTGTTAGAGAGCACAAGGCCTTGGGATCAATCCCTTGCATTTCTAAACAAGTCAATAAATCAGAAAGACAAACCAGTTGTTTTCCCAGGTGTAGCATACATATAATCCAAGCACTTGGGAGGCAGGAGGATCAAGAGTCAAAGTCATCTACAGATTATCCTGGTCGACGTGAAATCCTGTTTTCAAATATGTATATAAATAAAGTAAATGCCAAGGTATTATTTATTATCTGTGTGTTGGCAGGTAGGGCTTGAGGGGTGCAGGGGCAGCTGTGGGGTTCTCCGAGCACCTTCTCCAGCGTGTTCCTGCCCAGAATGTCTTGGTTGAAGGTATGCAATGAAGTTAAGGGTTACGCTTGAGCCTATGAGCAGATGACTGATGGGTCATTCAGGACAGAGGTAAAGCTATTGCTTCCCGGGCAGCTGGGAACTAGAGTCCCCACCCTAGATTGGGAGAGGGGCCAGAGAACTTTTGCTAGCAGCCAGTGCTCTAGGGGCCAGGAGAGAACAGTTAAGTCAAACGCAACTCCCTCTGCTGCAGAGTCATCTTGTCCCAGAGAAGCAGCATGGGTTCCTTGACCAACACTTTTACCATGGGACTTAGAGACCACTCATTGGTTAAGGGTTCCTTGCTGCTCCTTCAGGGGACCTGAGTTTGGTCTCCAGCACCCACATCAGGTAGCTCACAACTGCTTGTGATTCGAGCTCAGGAGACCCAGTGCCCTCTTCTGCTGGTCTCTGTGGATACCTGCACACACATTCTCTCTCTCTCTCTCTCTCTCTCTCTCTCTCTCTCTCTCTCTCTCTCCCTCCCTCTCTCCTCTATCCCTCCCCCTTCTTAATTTTTTAAAAAATGAAACTTCTTTTTGTATTGTTTTTATTGAGCTATACATTTTTCTATGCTCCCCTCCCTTCCTCCCCCTCCCCTTCTACCCTCACACTCCCAATTTACTTAGAAAATCTTGTCTTTTTCTTTTTTTAAGATATATTTTATTTATTATATATACAGTGTTCTATCTGCATGTTTGCCTGAACCCCAGAAGAGGGCACAACATCTTATTATAGATGGTTGTTAGTCACTATGTGGTTGTTGGGAATTGAACTCATGACCTCTGGAAGATCAGGCAGTGCTCTTAACCTCTGAGTTATTTCTCCAGCCTGTCTTTTTCTCTTGCCTATGTAGATCCATGTATGTCTCTCTTAGGGTCTTCTTTGTTGTCTAGGGTTATGACTGTAGGTTGTAAAAAACCAAAACTTCTACTGTGAAGTTGGACTTGGTGTTATACACCTAATCCAAGCATTGGGAAGGCAAAGGCAGGAGGGGCTTGAGTTTGAAGCCAGCCTGGGCTACATATCAAAACCCTGTCTCAACCAAAACAAACCAGAAGATGATTGGGCTGGAGACATGGCTTGGTTTGTGAAAGGCGCCTGCTAGCAAGCCCGACTGGGTGTAAAACCTGTCCTCACGGTAGAGAGAGAGAAATGATTCCCAGTGTCCTCTGACTTCAGCATACGCACCATGGCATGCACACCCATTCAAATAAAAATACGCTTAAAATGTAATAAATACATACTGAAGAAGAAAGGAGAAGGAAGAGAGCAAAAAGAATCCTAAAATGAAAAACTCAGCTGTGGCTCTTTTTATTTAAAAAATTTTAAGTGTATGGGTCTTTTCCCTGCATGTGTGTATTGTACCATGTATACACCTGCATGTGTGTATTATACATGCATACACCTGCCGGTGCTCTCAACCACTGAGCCATCTCTAGCCCCTTGTAGTTCCTGTTGTTGAAATCCGCGTAGGACTGTGGCTGACGTACAGTTTCTAGGGAGCTTACGGTGGCCTACCACAGTACTGACACCCTTTCCAAACCTTAGCTATGCCATGGTGAGTGCTGTCACCACTACCACCACTGCCTTGACCGCTCATCGGTTCCTGTCCCTGTCAGCACGGGCTCCACTTCTGACCATGCTGCTTCTCTGCTCCACTGGCTTCTGCAAGACTGCCAGTCACATGCAGACAGCCCATGTCACGGGGAAACTTCTCGTTTCTGCATGTTCTGTCCAGCCTCAAGTGCAGTCCGCCTCAGTCTGGACACAGCTCTGGCTTGCAAGGCTGAGCTCCTCCTCAGCACCATCACCTTTTCCTTCCACTCCCCCTCCTCCAAGCTGTTTTCAAATCCCAACTTCTTATTCTGAAATAATTCCAGACTGAATGAAAGTTCTCAAAGTGCACGAGTCTCATGTGTTCTCCACCATAGCTCCTCAGCATTGACGCTTCACCACGCTTGATGGGGCTCTTGCTACTCTTATTACTGTTATTTTTTTCTTAGTTGTTTGAACAACAGAAACCTTAATTGTGTGTTTCCTATAAACAAGAACATTCTCTGATACAACCATAGTGCAATAAGGAAACATATATTGATAAGATGCTGTATATTTAAATGTAATCTGAAGTCTTTATTAAAAATTAACAAGTTGTCCCAGCAATGTCTTTGACAGCAAAGGAAAACAATGTTTTCCCTGGCTCAGGATCATGGTCTGTCTGTTAGAGCAGCTACAGGTATGCAGGAAAATGGCTTGGGCTGCCCATGCTGCAATCCCTGCACTCAGGAGGAGGCATGAGAATTGAAAGTTAAGATCACAGCTGCACAACAAGGTGGAAGGCTAGCTGGGGCTGCAGGAGAGACGCTATCTCCAAAAACCTATAAGGGAAGGAAAGACAGGAAGAAGAGAGGAAAAGGCAAAAGACCAGAAGTTCGGAGCCCCCATACTGTGCACCCTTCCACTTCTCTGCCTGAAGCAACTGGCAAGGCTGTGATCCCCTGCTCAGCTGCTACACCCTGGACGGACAAGACCTCACCAACCAGCACAGGGGTGGCACCGTGGTGCGGTCCTCCTATTGTGCTTTCTAGGGGTTTGGACACATTTGTGTTCCCCCTGTGACAGTGCAGAGTTCTCCTGTTCCCTAAATACCCTGTGCCCCACTTACTCATCACCCCCTTTCGCAGTCTGCAAGCCCTTTCAAACCAGACAACCTTAGCAACAGGGAGGGGACCTCAGGCCTGCCTCCTCTGTGTCTCCAGAGCACACTGTGGTCTGCCAGATTTTTGTTTTTGTTGTTGTTTGTTTTGGCCTCCTTTATTCTGACTCAGTTTCCCCATCCTTCTTTTCATTCACAGCCAGATTTAGAAGAACACCACTCACTTTCACGCGATGTCAGCTTCTTCTTTTTTTGGCGGGGGGGGGGGCAATGCCCTGTTTACTAGAGTGTCTATGCTCAAGAAGTCGAACTGTCTTTTACTGATCTGGGGTGTAGCTCAATGGGTCAAGTTCCTGCAAGAACAGAGCTGGGTCTGATTCTCAGCACAACATAAAACCCGGAGTGGTCATGCATGCCTTGATCCCATTACTTGAGAGGTGGAGCCCGAAGTATAAAGTGATCAAGACCAGCCTTAACTGTCAATAGGCACACGACTTTGATCGACAAGCCCTATAATTAAGGGAAAGGAGTTGAGGAGGACTTGGTCCTGGGACTCTCTAGGTAGACTCAAAGATCCACCTGCCTATCTCTCCAGAGTGCTGGGATTAAAGGCGTCCCCTACCACATTCAGCCAGAGTTCTTTTTGTTTTATTTTGTTTCAAGACAGGGTTTCCCTGTGTAGCCTTGGCTGTCCTGGAACTCGCTCTGTAGACCAGGGTGGCCTCAAACTCACAGAGACCAACCTGCCTCTGCCTCCCAAGTGCTAGGATTATGGGCGTGTGTGCCATCATGCCCAGCTACCTCAGCCAGAATTCTTCACACAACACCATTTGTAAGCTTCTGGGATAAACCCAGCCTGACACACGTGAATGGCTGGACACGTGAACGGCTGGAGCACAGACCGCTGGGTTTCATCCGCTGTAGTATTTAGACGGATGGCCGCCCAAAGCCTGCCAGAGGTGGAGAGACCCTTGAGTGGCACCTTGTCACTCAGCACAGCGATGTCAGCAACTCACTCCACAGATTAGTGCTGCTCTCAGCCCAGCCGGAAAACCTTCTGAGTGGGCAGCAGTTAATGACCAAGCTCATACCTGGTCACAGAGGTGAGATGCTTCTGTCCTTCCCTCCTGTGCCAGGTAGTTTGTGTCAACTCAACACGAACCAAAACAAATTTGGGGGAGGAAATCATAAATGAGAAAATATTTCCATAATGTTGGCCTGCAGCAAGTCTATAAGGCATTTGCTTGTTTAATGATTGATGTGGGAGGGTCTATCCACTGTGGGTGGTGCCATCCTGTAGTCGGACTTTTTGTTGGGACTGCCAGCTCCCCAATAATGACACAGAGACATTATTAATTAAGAAAGCTCAGCGATACCTTAGGCTTTGCCCAGTGGCTGCTTTTTTGCCACAAAGAAAGCAAACTCCATATGGAGGTATTTTGATGTCTATCAACCGTCTTTGAATTGGTACAGCCAGGAGCAGACATATCTCACTGTCATAAAAAGCCTTATGCTAGTAAAACATTTTAAATGTCATATTCTGTCGCTCTTTAAAGTGTCTGAAGATCACCTATCTACCTAAAATATATCTCTTTTGACCTTAAAAACATACCTAACAAGACTACAAGTTTGATTTCTATAAGTGACTAATTACTAACCTGCATTTCTTTATTATCTTAAATAGTTCATAATAATAACTTTCAAGGACTAGAAATTTACATTACATTGTTAAAATGAGCTACTTAGGTACAATATCTTAAGTAAGAGTAGAAAAGTATGTACAGTATGGTCTAACAAAATAACCTTAAATTTGTATCAATATAAAAAAATTCATACCAATGTAAAATATTTAAGACTAGTGGTTGCTTGTTTACTTTAAAAGTAGATTCAATTATCTACCTTTTTTCCTATCATTTCTGTATCCCTCCTTTTTATTTTCGGAATGAGATCCCTGACTCCAATCTCCTTTGCTTAGTTTCCTACCTGACCATGACCAAAACCAACTTGTAACCAACCCCCCTAAATGATGACAAACATCCATAACCCATTGAACAACCGAAAGCCAAAAGTATATACTCTACCTTTTGGGAATGTGGGCGTTGTGTTCTCTAGACTGTTTCCTGTTGTCAGGAGGGCACTGGAATCTTTGGGGGACCCTGAGAAAATTAGGATAATGGTTAAATCCTGGAGGAGCTAGCTGTTGTCCAAGGCTTATCTGAAGTTCTGGCTAGAATAGTCTGTGAGGCTGAACATCTCAGCCAGCAATCTTGAAGTTGTTCTGGTTGCAGAACTCTGAGGATTTCAAAAGAGGCAGTCTGAGAGGCTGGATCACATGGGCCACCCGTTTTTTATTGGTGTCTGGTCCCCTAGCTATGAAAAAACACAACCTTTTAAAGGTAACATACATGTCTGCATCAACACATGCATGGAATGTGCTATGTATACAAGTCATTTAAAGATTTTGTTTGTTTGTTTGTTCTGTGTTTGAGCAGGTAAAAGACATTTGACAACTTTATAATTCCGTTTGGGCTCTATAATCAAACTGTAATATAAATCTCTACCCATGCCATGTGAAAGGATGGCATGTACTAGTAAGTCATGAGGACTCTGTAACCAACAGGATTTATCATGTCTCATCTCGTCTCTGAGCTGTTTCTGTGCCGAGGGATCAGCTTACATGTCACCTGTCCTATAGTTTTTCTTGGCTTCCTCCTCAGTGTCTGTAGCCAAGATACTCAGGAGTTCTCCCCTGGTTAAATCTGATCTCTATTAACCTGGATGGACTTCACAGTCTTTTGTTTCTTGTGGAAAAAAAGCATAACCTCTTCCCCAACATAATACATTTTTTGACTTCCATTTTAAGGTTAAGCCTTCCCTGAAGTATCTAGGTTGGTTTAGTTCAGCAGTTCCTCTTACAGTCCAGTGTCTCAGCACCTGTTGTCTATTCATTAGCATTCAAAAGATTCAAAATTAACAAAGCACTATATAAGGTTCAAACTCCCTGTGTTATACTATTTCCCATTCTTATGTGGCTTATTTTTTATTTTTTATTACTTTACTTCTTTATTTAAAGACTTTATTATTTTTAAACTATTTTTTATAACTGTCTATATCCCTTTCCTTTTTTCTTTAGCCTATGAACGTTGTTAAACACACCGTAACCTGTTTAAAGTTTTTTTCTGTCTAAACCTGCTTTACTGCTTATCTATAACCTTTCCTGTTTGCATGAGCAAAACCTTAAACTGCCATGAAGCTTAGCTGTGCGCTGGTGGCTCAAGTCCACAGGTAGCAGCTAGGAGAGGCGTCTCTGTACCATGGCCCACATGACAGACTGAGGGATTAGGAAGCCACATTTGGCTTTGTTTTGTGTGTTTGAAACCTTTTAAAAAAGCTTTCTCCCAGAAAGACAAATATAATATGTACTCACTTGTAAGTGGACTTTTAGACATAAAGCAAAGGAAAGTCAGCCTGCAGTTCACAACCCCAGAGAACCTAGACAGCAAAGAGGACCCTAAGAGAGTCATACATGGATCTAATCTACATGGGAAGTAGACAAGATCTCCTGAGTAACTTGTGAGCGTGTGGTTCATGGGCGAGGGTAGAAGGGGAGGGAGTAAAAAGGGAGGGGAGCAGAGAAAAATATAAAGCTCAATAAAAACAATAAATTTAAAAAAAAACTTTCTCAGATCTCATGTGGAAATACGTGCCCCTACACTGGATGCCATTTGTAGTCAGACTTTCTTGTTAAGACCATTGACTCCCCAATAATGACACAGAGACTTATGATTAATTATGAAAGGTTGGCAGATAATTTAGGATTGTTTCTAATTAGCTCTTACAACTTAAATTAACCCATTTCTATTCATTTAATTTCGGTCGTGGCTTTATTACCTCATCTCCACAGTGCCCATCCTGCTTGCTGTGCGTCTCCTGGCATCTCCGCCTTTTCCTTCCCAGAGTCCTCTGTGCCTAGAAATCCTGCCTATTGACTAGGCACATCTTCACAGCGCACAAAAAGATTATTCCACAACCCCATCCCTGGGTAGGTGGTCCTGGTTGTATAAGTGGCTGAGCGAGTCAGTAAGCAGGGCTCCTTTGTGGGCTCTCTTTCAGTTCCTGCCTCCAGGTTTCTGCCCGGACTCCCATTGATGATGGACTGTGAGAGCTAAAATACATCCTCCCTTCCCAAGTTGGTTTTGGTCATGGTGTTTTATCAAAGCAACATAAACCATAAGACACTTCCCAAGGCTTAGGGAGCACCATGGAAAAGGAGGTGCGAAGAATGAATGTTAGGACTGGGGGACAAGGAGGGCGGCTGTGAAATTCTGCCTTCTAGATAGGACGCAGTCATCGTACTCACGAACTAAATGCACAGGGTCCAGCAGACAAGCTCAGTCAGCCTTCCGGAAGGCAGCACAGAGCACACTCAGTGGGGAGGGAAAGGACCCAAAGGTGGGAGAGGGATGGTGGGGGGGGCACGGTGAGGGAAGGATAGGAGAATGCAACTGGGTTGGATGTAACCAATGTATACGTATATGAAATTGTCAAAGAATAAATCAAATACTTTTTAAGAAAAGAATCTTCAATAAATGAAGTTTAAAAAAAAAAGAAGCTAATTTTAGGGGCTGGAGAGGGTGGTTCAGCAGCTAAGAGCACTTGTTCTTGCAGAGGACCCAGATTCAATTTCCGGCACCCACATGGCAATTCACAATCATCTGTAATTCCAGTTCTAGAGGGTCTGGCTCCTTCTGGCCTCTTTGGTCAGTGTCATGCACACATGGTATACAAACATATGTGCAGGTAAAATTCTCATACACATACAATAAAAATAATAAATCTTTTAAAAAGATCATTGTAATTATAATTTTGGTATGTTTTATTTCCTCTTTTGGGGTTAGTGTTCTCAAGTTCCAATGGGATACAGCGATACTGTATTAGTTAAAACATTGAAAGTAGGGGCTGGAGAGATGGCTCAGTGGCTAAGAGCACTGGCTGCTCTTCCAGAGGCCCTGAGTTCAATTCCCAGCAACCACATGGTGGCTCACAGCCATCTGTAATGAGATCTGGTGCCCTCCTCTGGCATGTGGGCATACATGGAGGCAGAATGTTGTATACATAATAAATAAATAAGACTTAAAAAAAAACCAGTTTCTTTCTTAAAAAAAAAACATTGAAAGCAATCTTTTATGTAAACATTAAACAAGGCATGAAATTTTATATGCTCTAAAATTAAATTAAAATGTTGCATATATAATAATAAAATAAATGTTTGGGGGATGTTATGGAATTCTTTTTTTCTTCCAGAAAACATTTCATTGCGTAGCCTTGCCTGCTTTAAAACTGACTGTCATAGAGATCTTTTGCCTCTGTCTCCCCAATGTTGGAATTTAAGGCCATCGCACCTGGATGTTGTGGAGTTATTTATTTTATTATTTTTAATTATGCATAGGTGTGTGTGTTTGCATTTGAGAGCAGGTACTTGAGGAGGCCAGAGGCATTGAATCCCTTGATTTATAGATGGTGTGAGCCTCCTGATATGAGCGCTGGGAATGGACCCCTGCCATCTGGAAGATGGGTAAGCAGTCTTAACCACCGAGCCATCTCTCCAGCTCTATTGTGGAATTCTTGAAGAATGGGATCCTTGGGACTGTGTGGCTATTATACTTCAGTTTATATAAATTCACTAGTAACATCGTTCTGGAAACCTGGGATGACTCAAACCCTCAAAAGAAAAAATGGAAACCTGTTGTGGTGGCTTATGTCTTTGTTCCCAGCACTTTGGAGGCAGAGGAAGGAGGATCTCTGTGAGTTCAAGGCCAGCTTGGTCTACAAAGCAAGTTCCAGGACAGCCTGGGCTGATACACAGAGAAGCCCTGTCTCAAAACAAAAAGAAAAGAACAAAAGAACACCCAGGCATTTACTCAACTTCTATCTTTCAGAATTATGTGGGCAGAACGTAATAGGTTTGTGTCTATGCATTTCTCCAATGCATATATTTAACATAACTCTTCCCTGCACAGACATGTCTGTGTTGCATATGTATACATTGAAATAGCTGTGCTTTATCCTTGTTGGAACTCTGCACATAATACGAATGTAAGGGCTTGGTGATTGAAGGCTGTCACTTCGGCAGCTTAAGCGAGCTCTCACTTAAGCATCTACTTCTGTGTGTAGCTCTCCATCCATCATCACTTAATCATCCCCATTATGGAGATGAGGAAGGAGAGACCCAGAGGGATAAAAGCACACACCCCAAAGCATGAAGCTTAACTTCCTGGTGGACCCAGGCCATCTGCCCCCTCCACTGGGCTGCTGCGGCCCCCAGGGTGCCTGGAAAAGTCCTGCTGCACGTCAAGGAGGGATTGTGTTTGCCCGAACACAACTTTCATCCTCAAAGATGGCATTGATGGGACATGGCAGTTACTTGTTGATCTGAGAACCAAGAAGTCTTCGTGAAATAAGTGAGCACGAGAGAAGACATCTTCACAGCCTTAAAATGCACAAGCGTGGCAGAAGCTGCTTGCTGCTCGAACTTCCAAGGCTTATCTGGAAAGATTAAAGGAGTGCACTTCATTCAACTCTCACATCCCAGATAAGGGAGAGTTTCTTTTCTCTTTTTCTTCAACCATCTTGCTGAACCAGAGGCAGCTGTGAGATTAAGATCAGAGGTTCTCAAAGGAGCTTTAGTCTGGCTAAGGCTGGGTGCTGAGTCAAAGTGGCTGTGGGACGGAGATTCCCAAGTCTGTGTCATTGGGAACGTGCGCTGAGGCAGGTAGGCTGTCTCTGCTCTGGGTGGGAGCCGCCGGAACCTTGGGCTGATAAACGTAGGAAAGTTGCCCGGGAAGTTTCTGCTTGACTTGTGTCATAGACGTAGTCATTTGTTTTGCCCAAACAAGTTGATTTATTTAGGTCTGTATTGACTTAGCTTGGCTAAACATGCTGATCAAACCTAATCTGAAGTCAGCAGAAATAGGCCAGTCGTGGCAACCAAAAAAGTAAGACGTGTCTGAAGTCAGCTAGCTTGACTAATCATGTGGAGAGGGAGTCCCACAGTCTTCACTCAGACTCTGGCCAATGCCAAACAGGACAACCATGGCAGATGTGTGGACAACACATGGTTTGATCAGTTTCTCTGAGGCTGACACATGGCGAGTGTTGACTATGGATCCAAGTCAAGTTAGAATATTGTTATTGTAACAGGCCCCAGACCTTAGTACAACTGACTCCATGATGGAAGTACCAGTCAGGCCTTAAAACTCAGCAGGTAGACAGAACCACCTGTCAGAATGAAAACAAAGACTTAATCCATCAAAGTCTATAGTTCTGGAAAAGTCTCTAAAAATACTAATCTTGCTTTTTGGCATCTGTAGTTCCAATTCTGGCTAACCGTTCTTGTTAACTGAAGTATGTCAACCCAGGATGTGATTGTGTGCTTAAAAGCTCGCCCCGAGAAAGGCTCAGCGCTGCACTGGGATCCCGAACACCCGATGTAGTTGCTGGCTGACTAATAAAGACTTTCTATCAGCTTAAACCTGTTTCTAAGTAGTTTTCTCTCTATGCCCAAGGTCTTGGGTTTGGTGTCTAAGATGAGAAAAGGTGGGGAGGGCAGAAACCAGTGCAGGTTCCTGGCATCAACACCCCACATCAGGAGGAAAAGTAAAACAAGTTGCTGAAGAGCCATGGGGAAAATGCTGAGGGACCTTGAGGGGAAGTGCCACTACCTCACATTAGCTAGAGGGGAGCTTCCGGGAGCTCCAGCCCTGGGAAGGGAATGGCTGAGTACAGAAAGCAGGCATGCAGGAAAAGGAACTTGAGCAACCTCTTCTCCCTCCTGCCTGGGGAAGATCACAAGCCACAGATGCTAGGACCAGGGCCTGGCCCCAGGATAACACCAGGGGATCCCAGAGTCCTCCCGGCTGAACACCAGTACCTATGCTTGCTCTCCAAGACGACTTCTTCCCACACAGCAGCCTCCTTCAAAGACTTTCATAGGAAATCCCTGCCTGGGGGAGTCCCCCACCCCAGTGCTGCAGGAAGCAGAGCTGGCGCCAATTCCTGCACTGCACGGTCTCTAAGGCTTTGCCCTGAGGGTCATCAACTCTGTGGTTTTAATATCACCAAGAGAAAGACTACATAGGCTGGGCTTTGCCCCTTCCCTAGAATACACAGCACAGCTAATTAGTAAAACAGACTGTGTTACAAGTACCATGTGAAGTCCAGAGGCAAGGTTGTTAGAAGTATTAGTTAGTCAAGCTTGAGTGTAAGTAACAAACACTATCACAGAGAATATTAGTAATTCAAAGCAGACACTGGAGGATGTGTAAGCTGGGTGTGGTGATACACTCCCATCACCCCAGTACCTGAGAGGCAGACACAGGAGGATTGTTGCAAGGTGGAAGTTAGCCTGGTCTACACAGTGAGCGCCAGGCTAGCCAGGGCTAATAGCAATACCCTGTCTCTTGAAAAACAAACAAACAAACAAACCCAAGTAAACTAATGGGTGAAATATGTAATAAAGGTTACAATAGGTGAGAACCTCATTGTTTTCTGTGTACCAGGCAATGTCCTATGTGCATTTACTCGTGTCTCACTATGTAACCCTGTTTGGCCTAGAACTTGTGGCGATCCTCCTGCCTCAGCTTTTTTGAGTACTGCATTAACAGGTGTGTACCATCACCCCTGGCTTCCACATTCCCTGTTCTCATTTCTTGTTTGGACACATTTAATTCCCATGGCACCCACGAGGTGGGGACTATTCTTTCTGCTGTGCAGAAATTGGGGCCCAGAGAGCTTGAGCAAACCCCTGAGGTAGAGTTAGAATTTAAAAGTGGGTCTTCCATTTGGTTACAGCCAGAGCAGGAACGAGTGAGCGAGATCAAGGAGAGAGGATGAGAGGAGCAAGGGGAAGTATAGATGAGTCAACGTCAGGATAAGGGTCCATGATACAGTGGGGGAGGGGAGAAAAGGAGGGGATGAAACCTTTCAAGCCGATGCTGATAAAAATCTGAAAAATTGAAGGTGAGAGTTTCCAGACTGACAGGGCTCAGAGCAGCCTAAAGGAGCAGATAACGAAAAACCCAAATCCAGACCTAAGATGCAGTGCAGGAGCCGGGCTGACAGGAAGGCCTCCTAGAGTGAGTGAAACCGTGGGCTGGAGGCTCCAGAACAGCACAAACTGGGTGCGCTGATCCGTTCTTCTAACCCCAGAACTCGGGAGGTGGACATCGGGGATCAGGTGCTCAAGACAATCTTTTGCTACATAATGAGTTTGATGCTAGCCTGGGCTACAGATTTTGCCCGCCCCCTCAAAGTACTAGAAGAACAGCTAGGCCAAAATCCAGAAGAAAGTTTATGCAATGAGCTCATTTTCCTCAAAGGGCCAGAGTAGCTTGACAGGACATGCGTGTGGGGGTGGGGGTGAAGAGTGGGGGGCTTTGAATGCTGGGACTGATAGGGGACGGAGTTTGAGACTGAAGAGGTCTTTTGTGCCTTGAGTCTTCCATCCACCTGCTGTGGATGGTCTCTTCTGGTCCAGAAATCAGGCTGCTCTGATTTGTTCCTATCACAGACAGAACATGTCTCTCCTTTCTTCCCCAACACAATGATTCATAATCAGGCTGGGATCCCTGCCCCTTCAGCCCAGCTTGAAAGCCAGTTCTGACTTCCCTGCCACAGATGACTCTGCTGGGTTCTGCTTTGCACAACTCAGGCTCAGCTCCATGTCCTGGGCACATGCTTCCCCACTGCCCTCAAAGTCACACCCAGGGGCTGCTGAGGAGTGGAGAACCAGCCAGCAAAGAAAGGAAGGAACAGGTAAGTGAGTTCCCAGCAGACGTTTCAAGAAGAGAAGCTTCCAGAGAAGAAGTAGGTTTAGAATGAGGATCCTTGGTGAAGGGATGGGCATGCTGAAGGATGGAGATTCTTGCAGTTCTGTGAGGTCAGAACGAGCAGAGCTTCCGAAGATGACCTGATCACCTGGGAAGGACTCAGGGAAGTGAACAAAAGATGTCACTGCTCAGTCATGTGCCTCTCAGACAAGAAGAGGAAGACAAGCCAAGAAGCAGGCACGGCGGAGCGAACCTATCTGTCAGTTGTTGGTACTCTGCAAGTTAAACATGGGCCTGGGGTCTATGTTCCATGAAGCGCTCGGATTTTCGTTGCTTTATTTGACGGACTCCATTTGCCATTTTCTGCTGGGATTGTGTTTCCCGTATGAAGAAGAGAACGCACCAAGACACTAGATGATGGTTTTTTGCAGAGTTTAAAGATAACTTGGGTAACTTATTTAAAAACAAGGCTCTAAGTAGATGATCAAGGGTAAGAGGCCAGCGGTTTATTTACAGTGAGGAAAAACTGAATCCAGTGGTTTCCTTTAGGCTTGTGTGCTGGAATACACCTCTGCCAAGCGGTTTCCTCTCGTTTCAGGGTGCTCTGCAGCACAGCCTGTACCAGAAGGCAGGACAGCACCTGCTTCTACCCTTTGTCTCCAGATAGGAGCTAATGCGGTTAACTCCAGTCAGTTAATGCGGTTTCTTTGTTTGTTTTGCTTTTAAGAAAATGTGATTTTTGGATGTATGAGTTTTAACTTTTTCTACTTATTTGTATTTTATTTATGAGAGCTCTGCAGAAGAGGATATCAAATTATATTATAGACAATTGTTGTGAGCCACCATGTGGTTGCTGGGAACTGAACCCAGGTTCTCTAGAAGAGTAGCCAGTGATCTTAACCTCTGAGCCATCTCTTCAGCCCAGATATATGGGCTTTCCATATATTTGATGTATATCAATATATGTTTGGTGGATTGCCGTTATTCTTGGTCTCAAATTGTTCCTCCCCTCTTCTTTTCTTCCTTTTTCTCCTTCCCTCTCCCCCTTCATCCTCATCTTTTTTTCTCCCTCCCACCCTTTCTTTGAGGAGTCTCTTTTTGTAGCTCAGGATGACTTACACTCAAGGCAAGCCTTCTTCGGCCTCTCAAGTGCTAGAATCACAGATATGAGCCCCCATGCCTGCGTCTCTCCTTACTCCTTGACAGCCTGGTCAGCTTTCACATGCATTTCCCATGGGGATCTGACTCCTTTACGTACATAATTGTTTTATGAGAAAGGGTTCCGTGCATCCTAGGCTGGCCTTAGCCCACCATGCAGTTGTGAATGACCTTGCACTCCTGGCCCCCCTGCCTCCAGCTCCCCAAAGCGTGGCTGACACGCATACACCACCATCCTCAGCCTGAATGCAGACGAACATATAATTCAAAACCAAATCTTCCTCTGAAAGACCTTAGTGTCTGCATCACGGTTTGTTAAAAGAGTAAGAGTTTCTCGGAACTTAAACTTACATTCAGGAAACTTAAAGGAATTAACCCAGTGGAAGTGAAATTAACAGAATCCAGACTACAGAGCCCACCGCTGCATGAGCCATCTAGTTTTTCTCCATATACACATAATCCTACATTGTGATGGGATTTAAAAAAGAGTAGTAAAGTTTGTAAACAAAGAAGACTTTTTTATGGTTCTTGAAAATGAACAATACGTTTCTGTGTATAACTGAATTTATTACATGTACTTTGAAAATGACTTCAAGTAATAAATATGAAATAAAATGTATTTTCCATGTTTTCTTTTCCTAAAGTTTATTATTGGCATAGGATGCTGACCACAGAAAGCCGGAAACTGGATGCATTTGTCACTCTAGTTTCCTTGCCCTATCTTCTGAAAGCAACAAGGCTCAGAGAATATGCCTTAATAAGGGTAGCAAACAGTATGCTTATATTGGTCAACAATTAGACTAAAAGCCATGGGATTATTTCCTTTTAAAACACAGATATGTTCCTAACACTTTGGAACAGTGCCTTTACGTGCAGTGGTTTATGATGGAGACAGCTGGATGCAGTAATGGAGGCTAGTGCCGGGGAGCGAGGGAGCTCAGAAGTAAGGAACTCACTTTGCACTCAGGAGTAGGCCTTGAGTTCTAGCCCCAACACCGAGGAAAATTCAAATCAAGTAAAAAAAAAAATCAATCAAATCAAATCATATGGAGGTTTTCAGAATGAAGCTTATTCATCCCCGCACCTATTTCTGTCACAAGTAATAAGGAAATTTAAAAGTACTGCTGCATTCGCTTGTTTAGTGTGTGTGCACACATGGGCATGCGTGCCCTGGTGTGTGTACGGAGGTCAGAGGACACGGAGTCCATTCTCTCCTGCCAGCATCTGTGTCTTGAGGCTCAGACTCAGGCTGTTGCGTGCGGCCGTAGGTGCCTTTATCACTCAAGTCAGTCACTAACTCACAATCAGAGCTTTTACTCTGCCCTAAATCCCCTTCAGTTAGTCCCCTGCTGTACCTCCCGCCAGGGCCACTCCCTGCTGCCTCCTGCCACAAAGCTGCAGTTGAAAGCTCTGCTCTCAGTGACATTTTCTTCAAGTTTTTCTCCCAGGGAGCCAGCTTCTTTTCATATGCTCTCAGTTTCTTTAGTGATGTTTCCAGTGCCACCGCTGATGGCATAATCGCATCGCATCTGGCCATCATGCATCATGTCCTTTTTTTTTTTAATGTTGAGCCCATTCGCATTTTCCCGGGTTTCTCCCACAGTTTTTGCAGTGCCTCAAGGCCCTGCCTCCCCTCCAGTTGCAGAGCGCTACTCATGGTGGGTGTGGGCAGGCGTGGGCAGCAAAAAGAAAATGGTCTGGTGAGAAGCCAGCGGTGGCAAGATATTTTTAAATAGCTTAAGATAACTACCTTAGATTTCTGTGCCCAGAGAAAATATCCTTTAACTAGACTGAAACCAAACAAAACATATCACATCTTTTCCAAACAAAACCCAAGAGGTTTGGCATGAATAGACCTGCACAGAGGGAAAGAGCCAATAGTGCTACCTGAGTAGGAGAAAATGAAATCCCACGTGGAAGACTGCAGCCTTGAGGAGGAATGAGCCTAGAGAGCATTGTGCTAAGTGAAATGAGCCAGGCACTGAAAGACAAATAATTTGTGATTTCACTTGTCTGTGGAATCAGAAAAACATTACATGTGGGGCTGGGGTGGGGTAGACTGGTGGTGCCAGGGGCTGGATGGTTTTGGTGGGAAGCATTGAGAGTTATAAGGTTTCAGTTAGGTAGGAGAGGAAGTGTAAGTCCTGGTCTCTGGCCTCCATCTTTGGAGGCCCTGTCGCTGTGCCCCTGTGCCTGCCAAGCCTTGACCCCTCCCCGGAGGAGGGTCAAGACAGCCTGCCAAAATCTTGACCACTCCCCCTGTCTATTTAAACTGCTTCCCCTGAAAGTTCCCTCATGGTCTCTTTTCCTTCCCCCTGCTGGTCGCATTTGAGGCTTCCTGGTGGTTCCCCCTTGGGGCCACCCCAGAGAGTAGGAATCCCATTAAACCTGGATATTCTTTAATTGGGCTTGTTGTGATTTGGCTTGATTGGGATTTTTGCATTGGCAGAGAGCTCACATTAGGAAAATTCCTATCAGGAAGGTTGAAGAGACCTATTGTATAAGGTGGTAACTATGGCTGATAGCATTCTATATATCCTAAGTATGTGTGGCAATGGCTATGCTAAATATCTTGATTCCAACAAAAATGTAAAACAAGTGACTAAAGAATGTGGTGGTTTGAATAATAAAGCTCCTATAGGTTCATGTATTTGAATACTTAGTCATCAGGGAGCAGTGCTGTTTGAAAGAATTAGGAGGAGTGGCCTTTTTAGAGGAAGTGTGTCACTGGGGGTGGACCTGAAGGTTTCAAAGGTCCATGCCAGGCCCAGAGTCTCTTACTGCTGCAAGCTAATCAGGACGTAGAATTATCAGCTACTTCTCCAGCACCATGTCTGCCTGCATTCTCCCAGGTTTCCCACCTTGATGACAACAGACTAAATCTCTCAGAATGTAAGCAAACTCCATTTAAAAAAGTATTTTAAAAATTAAATACTTTCTTTTATAAGAGCTGCTGTGGTCATGGTGTCTCTTCACAGCAATACAACAGTGGCCAAGACAGAGTAATAAAAGTGGCTATTTGACTAGTATGCAGGACACCCTGGGTTCAATCTGTAGCACTTGAGACTGAAAGGAAGGCGGAAAAAGAGCTACAGGAGCTCTGTGTAATCAATATCGGTCATCTACACTGACAGCGAGAATAATACTCTCTATGGAGTCTAAAGCACACAGAAACACTTTGATTGTGAAGTAACACCAAAAGAAGGACAATGTCTTGACGTTGTCTTCGGGGACTGTCCTGTCTACATAGGGGTAAAAGCACCAGGTAGCCCTGGGCTCTCAGGCTTTCCAGGACTGTGCTGTGCTCATCAGTAACTGCTGGCAGAGGAGCGAGAAAGGGTCTGTAATGATCACATGAATGAGAGAGAGTGGTGGGAAGTGACGACTTAGAAAAAGAGTAGTCAAAGAAGAGGGTGACAGACTTAAACAGGATGTGTCAGTCATTGCATTAAATATAAATGGAATAACTTCTTTGATTAAAATAGAAAACTACATGGGTCAGCAAGACAGCTCCTCAGATAAAGGTGGTTGCTGCCAAGCCTGATGAGCTGAGTTCATTCCCTAGGATCAACAAGGTAGAAGAACAGAATCAAATCCTGGAAGTTGTTCTCTGACCTCCATGTGTGTTGTGGCATGTGCATGCATTCCCCCCTCCAAAAAAAATAAATACAATAAAAAGGGAAAAAATTTAAGTTTCCACCACCCACTTCTAGTCGTTTTTATTTCCTACCATGATAGAGGTGACTAAAATACAGAACTGACTTAAGACACAGCTAAATCTACAAACAAACAAAAACCCAACCACCCCTGAAACAACCACTCCCCCAAAACAGCAACAAAAATAGATGGACTACATACAGGACATATCTTAATAAAATATAGTTCAAATTAATAGCAAAACACACATATACTCCATTGAATAGATGTGGTTTATTTGCAACTTACCTGAATACATAGTTTCATTGTTCCCTCTGTGGCCGGGCTATGCCACCAGATACATTGTTACCTCTGTGACCAGGCTAAGCCACCAGATACCTTTTTCCCTCTGTGGCCGGGCTATGCCACCAGATAAAATGTAACAGGACTTTGCTTAAGGTTAAAGGGAGATAAATGCCACCTAGAGAAGAGATCAGCACAGGACTTGAGGTTGATAAAAGCAGGCAGAATGTAACACAGGCACTGAAGGAGCGGAGGAGTGAGCACAGACTGAAGGATGGCCCAGCTTTTTGCAATGCACTGGCCCCCTGGCCAGCAGATATTTTATTTAGCTTACCAGGTGACCGTCTGCCCTAGTTTCATGCTGAAGTGAAGGACCCCTTGGCCTCCCCCATACAGCTGCAATGCAGGAAGCTGGAACATGCCTGAGGGCCAACCATACAGGCTCTTAATGGAACAAAACACCAGGGAGACCAGAGGAAGGAAAGACATTTATTCCTCACAAGACAAAAACCAGGCCTGGGAGGCTATTTCCCAGTAAGAAGGCCCATTGCCCATCTTTATGTAGCTGAGTACTTGACAGGGGTAAACAGACTATGTGAGCACACCTTTGTGCACGCGCGCGCGCGCGCGCACACACACACACACACACACACACACACACACACACACACACGGGGGGGGGGTGTCGGAGATTCTAAGAAGTAGGGAAGTCCCTAACACTAGATCTTCATGTGCTTGTCTGATAAAGCATGCAGACAAAAATAATACATATCCTTGGGCTGGAGAGATGGCTCAGAGGTTAAGAGCTCTGGTTGCTCTTCCAGAGGTCCTGATTTAGTTGCCAGCAACCACATAGTGACTCACAACCATCTGTAATAAGATCTGGTGCCCTCTTCTGGCATGTAGGCATACATGCAGATGTAACACTGTATACATAATAAATAAATCTTCAAAAAACAACCCCCCCTTTTAAAAAAAATACATATCCTTCCTTTATCACTCAGGATATAAAGGATGTGAATGACAGTGAGCAAAGGTGACCTAGAAATTCACCTTAAGGACTGGTTCTGCTATTGATGAGGGCTCTCCTTTAGAAGCTGCTTGGGTACTCTGTAACCTTGGATTTAGGAAGCATTGGGATTGGGTCAGGGCAGGGTGGCATGTTGGCCACAGAGACAAATGAAGCCTCAATTTGCTAGAATCTTTGTGTATCTTCCTCAGTTCACTTCTGCTCTGGTTCCTGGTCAGTATCTGCTCCATAAAAACAACCTAGCAGTAATGGTAGCAGTAACCACTGTACAATGGACATGCTTCCTAGAGGCAAAGGAGAGAGCAGTTTACATAAGACAACAGCCTAGTGTAGAGCCGAGGCAGGGAGAGCGCCGTTTCTGCAGCTGGTCTGGAGAGACTGTAGCTCCCTGCCTCCTGCCCTGTGCTGTGTCTGTCTTTGGATCACACTATAGCTGGTTGGCACTCTGCCATTGGGACCAGCCCTTTGTGTCTCTGGTACCTGAATCCTCAACAGTCCTGTCTGTGCCGGGATGACCTTCTGAGATAACATGGGCCATTGCCTGTGGTCTACACTGCAGCACCCACAGCGAAGGGCCCCTTGGGTGCTTCCATGTTGCAGCTTCACTTCTCCCAGCATGTACTGTGAAACAGCACTGGTTCCCTTCGATTGTGAAGGTCAGAAAACAGATGCCCCCACCTGTCTGTTCAGTTCAGGCCTCCCAGTTTCTCAGTGTGATGCTGTTGATACTTGAGGGTGGGGAACTGGGATGGAGATGCCCTGTGCATTGTAAATGTTTAGCAGCACCCTTGATCTGTCCATACTGATGCTGGCTGCAACCACACCTCCCAGTTATAAAGAACACTTTCCAGACACTGGGGTGGGAGTTTCTGGGAATAGCACTTCAGACTCATTGCTTAACAGAATGCAATCTTTCTCATACAGTTCCTGAGGTTACAAGTCTGAAAACGACATCAAAAATCGAGGATCACAGCACAAAGCTCCTTCCTGGTGTTCTATGGAGACTGGCCCTTACTTTTTTTGGCTTCCAGAGGGTTCTGACATTCCTTGACTTGAGTCCAACTCCAGCAGAATCATCACTTAGACTTTTCCCATTGTCAAATCTCAGACTCTCTGTCCTCTTCTTCTACCCCTCTAGATAATCCAGGACAATATATCCACCCTGGTATCCTTACTCAGATTTTCAGAGTCACCTTTCCACAATTTCTGGGGATGAGCACATGGACACCTCTGGGAGTCACTATTTGAGTTGTCACAATGGGGCTCAATGAGGTGTAGTGGAATTTCATTTGTATTTTAATAAAAAATCTTGCTTAAAGATTAGAAAAGTAAAATGGTCACATTGGCCAGCCTTACAGACCAGGCAACAATGACACACAAATTTAATCCCAGTAACCACACTAGTTTGCCATAAAAACCAGGCAGTAGTGGTGCATGCCCTTAATCCCAGAACTAGAGAGGATTATAAAATGGGAGGAGACAGCTCTCACACACATCCTCATTCTGAGATTCCTGGAGGCAGGATCACCATTTCTGACTGAGGTAGAGGTAAGAGTCAGTGGCTGGCTGTTTTGCTATTTTGACCTTCAGGATGAACCTCAATTTCTGTCTCTGAGTTTTTATTGATCCAGCTTCAATGAGGAGAGACTTTAAAGACAATAAGAGAGCACCTGGGTGTGGTGGCTCACACCTTTAATCCCAGCATTTGGGAAGCAGAGGTGGGTGGATCTTTGTTAGTTCAAGGTCAGTTGGGTCTTCACGGTGAGACTCTGTCTCAAAGAGAGGAAGAGTAAAAAAGGAGGGGGAGAGAGAAGCAGAAGAAAAGGAAGAGAGAGAGAATGGAGAAGGAAGGATGGGGAGGAGGAAGGGACAAAGAGAAGATGGAGTGGGGAGGAGGAGGGAGAGGAAGCAAGGGAAAGGAAATGAAGGGGAAGAGAGGGGAGAGGAAGAGGAAAGAAAAGAAGAGAGAGAGAGAATCTGTAGGCAGAAGAATGTCAGTTCACGAGGCTCAGCAGGCTTGAGAAGGCCAGAGCAGTTAGCAAGCAGCAGCAAGGGCAAGGAGCAGGACCAGAGTCACACTGAGGGGCCTTGTGACAACTTTGGTTTTTGCCTTGAGGGGAATAAGTCCTTACAAAGTTGAAGTGGTGAGCCACACTATCTGGTGTGCCTTAATAAAATTACATGGAAAGACAGCTGAAGACTGGGCCAAATGGTAAACAGGAGCTACCGTGTAACAAACACCCCCCAAACTAAATTACTTTAAAACAATACTGTTTTTTTGTCATACTGTAGGTTGGCTGGTGGTGACCAGGGCCATTGTGCTGTGGCATTCAGAGCTGAGTTCAATGTTAACTGATGGCTTCATTTTTATACTTTGTATCTTAGCGGGGGGGAGGGAGGGGTTGGGCCAGTGGAGCCTTTCTGTCCACTAAGGTGAGGATTTCATACATGGTGGCAACAGTTTCAAAGAGAGCTTCAGTAGAAAGCCTGGAGCTGAGCCAGCATCACATTCTTGACATTCTCGCCATCAAGCAAAGTTAAAAGGCCAATTCAGTTTTAGAAGGAAACAGACTCCACTTATATAGGACAAATGAATGCTAGCTGCAGTTAGAACCCACAATGTTTCAGATGCAAGATGGCACAGCTTGGGCTAAATCGGTGCAGTCTAGGGAGACTAACTGTAATCTGAGCATGTCTGGAAAGTAGAGCTCATAGTTTGAGTGGGTGGCCACAGAAAAGCAACACAGATTAATGGCTTAAAGCCACGTTCATGGCTGCTGGTGGTGGTGCAAGTCTTTAATCCCAGTACTTGGGAGGCAGAGGTAGGTGGGCTGCTGAGTTCCAGGCCAACCTGATCTACACAGTGAGTTGCAGGACAGCCAGGGCTACGCAGAGAAACCCCATCTCAACCCCTCTGCCTCCAAATTATGTTATCCATAGCTCTGGAGGTTGGCAGCACGGTCATGTTTGTAATGGATTTGCTGCGAGGCCCCAGCAGCTTGCTGCAGTAAGCAGCCAGTCCCAAGAAGAAGGCAAGGCACACGAGACCACACGACAGGTCTCCAAAGATGGCTGGTCCCCGGCGGGTGGGAGACACAGAGATAGGCACACCATACAGAGTAGAGTTGGATATTTATTTAGTGGTTTATGGAGGGGAAGTAAATAGGGGAGAAGGGGGAGAAAGAGAGAGAGAGAGAAGGGGAAGGGGAGAAGTGCCTCTCTGAGAGGAAGATGGGAAAGAGAGAGAGACTAAGGCTGCAAGCAGGAAGGAAGACCTGCCTGCCTCAGCAGATGGGGGATTCTGTCCACGTCTGGAGATCTTTAGTTTAGATGAAAGGCAGTTTCACCCAATGGTCAGCACTTGGAAGTTGAAGCAAATTGCAGATGGACATTGTTCTGTGTCCATTTGTCTTCTGTCTTCTTTGGAGGAAATCGAGTGCTGCTGTTAGGAGCCAACCTGTCTCTTTTTTGTTATGAAAAGTTTTTTAATAATTAAATATTTAAATATCACATTTCTCAGATCTCTGAGCAGTTGAGGGCTGTTTATTAGGTATAACGACAGTATAGAATCTGCCTGGAGAATTGGGTCTGAGCTTGACTGTACTGGCTCTTAACAGGTAAGATTTACACTCGTAAAAAGACAGAAAGAAGAAAAAACTGCTTGCAATAGGAGGTTAACAGCAGAACTGACAATAGTAGAGAATAGCTTAATATAGTTTAAATGAGGGTTGGATTAAATATAAAGTATTTTGCAAGAAACTTAAAAGTACATACCAGCTTAAAACATGAGACTTATTGTTTTTGTTGTCTGAAATGAGATGCAATGGACAATTATAACATTTAATAGTAAACATGGGTTCATTTAAATTACATGTATGAACACACACACATAGAGTGAACAGGAATTGAGGAAAGTGGATGGTCTTGGTGGGCCCTACCAAAGGCATGCCACTGTGTAAAACACATATGTAACAAGAGGAATTTAGTGAAAAAAAATAAGTAAACCGGGGGACAAGGCAGGGTATACTTCAGTAAAGATGGGAGAACCTGGTTACCTGACTTGGCTCAGCAGTAAGGTAACAGAGTTAACACTGGAAAACCAGGCAGGGAATACCTTAGTAAAGACTGTGGAACTTGGTCACCTGACATGGCTCTCAGCCAAGATGGTGGCAGAGTCACCTGACCCCAATCAAAATGGCAATGGTCACATGTTGTATGAAAAAGTCACAATTTTTGAGCTGCAGGGAATTTAACCTTAATAAGAGAGACCTAGAGGTGTGATCTGCCCTGTGGCTGAGCCGCCATGCCACAAGCAACAGAGGGGAGCAAAAGGCTGGAACTGAAAAAGCTGCACCATGCCACTGCTGGAATTGAATGTGGATGGCTGCTACCCACAGCCGAAATTGTGAAAACCTGCAAAACACCACTAGGCACACAGTGAGATGTCTCTTGACTGTGGGCGGGGTATGAATCAGTGCGACCTTTGCAAGACCCATGGGGGGGCGTTCCCCCAGGCCATCAGTGGGAAGGTAAGGCCTGGATGGATCCAGTCCAAACACAATTTTAGCTAAGGGAAGGGACCATAGCAGAATGGGGGAAACTCACCAATGGAATCCGGTGGTGGGAGTAGAAAAAAATCTGGTTCAGGATCCCCACCCAAGGAGAGTAACTGGGGCGGGAGAGCTCCTTGAGTCTCGGCACCAATGTAATGGAAAAAATTAAAAATTGCTGCAGGATCCCTAGCAGCAGCAGGCAGCAGAAATGCTGTAGGTCCCCAAGCGGTAGTAGCAGGCCATGTGGCGGTAGGCTGGTCCCCGGCGAGCCCTTTGGACGGCGGGTGGGAGACACAGAGATAGGCACACCATACAAAGTAGAGTTGGATATTTATTTAGTGGTTCATGGAGGGGAAGGGAAAAGGGGAGAAGAGGGGGGAGAGAGAGAGAGACAGAGAGAGACAGAAAGGGGGGAAGGGGAGAAGTGGGGAGAGAGGCAGAAGCTGCCTCTCTGAGAGGAAGATGGAAAAAAGAGAGAGACTAAGGAGCAAGCAGGAATGGGGGAGGGAGTGGGAGTGGCTTGTCTCTTAAAGAGATAGAACAACCATTACAATGTTCTGGTGGACTCTCTCTGGTTTGCAGATCGATACCTTCTTAGCTGTGTTTTTACATGGCCTGTTTTGGGTGTGCATATAAAACAATTTCTGTTTTTATTAATTAATTAATATAAATAATTTTTTGTTTTTTAAAAAAAGAGTTTCTCTGTGTACCCCTGGCTGTCCTGGAATTCAGAGATCCACCTGCCTCAACCTCCTGAGTGCTGGAATTAAAGGTATGTGCCACCACCACCCGGCATAATTAATTATTATTACCATTATTATTATTATTTTAAGACAATGTCTCACTGTGTGGCCCTGGCTAACCTGGAATCTGTTTATGCAGACCATGCTGACTTCAAGCTCTTAGTGATCTGCCGGCTTCTGCCTTCCCAGAATTGGTATTTGAATGAAAAAAATGAATAAGAAGGAGAGGAAAGGCCATGGCTGCTCCTTGGTGTGGGGAGGAGAAACATTACTGTAGCTGTGTGGGAGAACACAGTTAGTAACATCTGCAGGGGGGTGTCCAGAGGGAACATAGCCATGCTGAGCTGGGCCCTGTGAGGAGAGAAGAGCAAGGGAGAGGTGAGAGAGGAGAACCAGGTGCAGCAGTCAGGAAGCCAAAGGTACAAAAGGGGTGGGTAAGCAAAATGTCTGGATTCTACAGGGGAGTACCTCTGGGGGGAGGGAAGCTTGGCTCCTGGGCTGGAGAGTTCAGGGTAAAGAGCAGGGTATTGGAGCCATACCTTGTAATAGGTAGGGACTGAAGGATGCTGGGAAAACCTGGCTGCCAGGTCCACTTTGATAGGTTAAATAGGCACCGCAGCAGTTTGGTGGTGTGTGCACCATGCTGGATTATTTATTCTTACACAATGATTTATTTATTTATTATCTATCTGTGTGTGCCTGCGCGCATGCACTTGTGTAGGTCACAGGACAACTTTATGGTCAGTTCTCTCTTTCCATCATGTGGGTCCTGGAAAGTGAAGTCAAGTCATCAGGCTTAGAGGCAAGTGTCTTTATCCTGTAGCCCTGGCTGTCCTGGAACTCGCTCTTTAGACCAGGCTGGCCTCGAACTCACAGAGATCCACCTGCCTCTGCCTCCTGAGTGCTAAGGTTAAAGGCCTGTGCCACCACTGCCCAGCCCAGATTTTACCTTTATGGCCTCACCTAGTCTTCATCATCTCACAAACGTCCTTGATCCAAATATTCTCACGCTGTTGGTTAGAGCTGCAACGCAGCCTGGAGCAGCAGCACAATTCCGTGTTGATCAAGTGGGATGTGCAAAGAGAAAGTAAGGGAAGTCAAAGATGGCGTGTGTGTGCACTTGTGTGCACACTCAAAAGATCAAGCCAGAGAAAGGCAGAAGGAGATCAACTGCCAGAACCAGAACGAACTGAAATGGGGAATGCAGCTGAAGAAGTAGGTTAAGGGTTACTCGTATGTAATTATAGACATGGCAGCTCTGAGAACTACATTAGACACTCAAGGAAAGATACTGAATAAACAATGTGACCTCCATATATTCTGGGCTGAAGATGTAAAGTGGGCAATTATTACATACAGATGGCATTTAAAACCACCAGAATAGGATCAACAGGAGAGGGTCATCTTGAGGAACTTTAAAGAACTAAGAATTTGCTGGTGAGGTAAAGGGAAATGTCAGCCACATTGTGCCGTGCCTAGGTAGACATGTATGTATATGGCTAAGATTTAAAGTAAGTGCAAAAAGGCAGCCTACAGAATGGGAAAAGATCTTCACCACCACACGTCGGACAGAGGGCTAATCTCCAAAATATACAAAGAACTCAAGAAATTGGTCATCAAGAGAACAAATAATCCAATAAAAAATGGAGTACAGACCTAAACAGAGAACTCTCAACAGAGGAATCTAAAATGGCTGAAAGACACTTAAGGAAATGTTCATCATCCTTAGTCATCAGAGAAATGCAAATCAAAACAACTCTGAGATTCCATCTTACACCTGTAAGAATGGCCAAGATCAAAATCACTGATGACAACTTATGCTGGAGAGGATGTGGGGTAAAGGAAACACTCCTGCATTGCTGGTGGGAGTACAAGCTGGTACAACCCCTTTGAATGTCAGTGTGGTGATTCTCAGAAAATAGGAAACAACCTTCCTCAAGACCCAGTAATACCACTTTTGGGTATATACCAAAAGGATGCTCAATCGTACCATAAGGACATGTGCTCAACTATGTTCTTAGCAGCATTGTTTGTCATAGCCAAAACCCAGAAACAACCTAAATGCCCCTTGACCAAAGAATGGATAAGGAAAATGTGATACATTTATACAATGGAGAACTACACAGCAGGAAAAAAAAAGACATCTTGAAATTTGCAGGCAAATGGATGGATCTAGAAAACATCATATTGAGTGAGGTAATCCAGACCTAGAAAGACTAATATCATATGTACTTACTCATAAGTGGCTTTTAGACATTAAGCAAAGAAAACCAGCCTACAAATCACAATCCCAGAGAACCCAGACAACAGTGAGGACCCTAAGAGAGACATACATGGATCTAATGTACATGGGAAGTAGAAAAAGACAAGATCTCCTGAGTAAATTGGGAACATGGGGGCCATGGGAGAGAGTTGAAGGGGACGGGAGAGGCAGGGAGGGGAGCAGAGAAAAATGTATAGCTCAATAAAATCCATTAAAAAATTTTAAAAAAGTAAAGCAAGTGCTCTCGGGGATTACGGGGAGAAAAATAATTTTAAAAAATGAATGCTTTCTATCATTTTAAATAGTTTAAAAAAACAAAACAGGTGTTACTCTGCAGTCCAGACTGGTCTTGAATTTGCAGTGGTCCTTTTGCCTCTGCCTTCCACGACCTGGGATTATAAGTATTTACCACCATGCCTGGTTCACTCTTTAATAAATAATATGTTTAAATTAACATAGTGACTAACTGGAGAACTGTTAGTATCATCATAGATTTGTGTTACCACCATGGTAATTTCAGAACATTTCTATCACCCCAAAAGAAAGCCCTTACCTTTGGCTATCATATTTCTTTCTTCCATGTCTCCTAGCCCTAAGTAACCCCTAATAGGTTTGTTTAGTGGAATTATGTGTGGCTCTTTTTGACTGTCTTATTCCAATTAGCTAATTTTCATGCCACAGCACAGATGGCGCTTCTTTTAACTGCCAGATAGCAGTGCACACAACTGTCCCTTCTCCTGTCGGCTGTTTTCTGCTCTTGATTACAGGTGTCCTGGCACACAGGGAAGCGATTATTTCCTGGTTAATCCCTCCACATGCCAACTTGGCTTCCTTCTCTTTGGTTATTAAAGGAGACACCATTTTCTTTAACATCCTAGCATTGCCTGAAAGTTAAGTCTGTGAGCTGGTATGTGCATGCCTGAAATATACTTCGGATCCTGTCAGTATCTTCCAAATGTTATGGTTCAGAAGTCAGGGATGTGGCTCAGTGGAGGAATTGCTACTTTACCATGGGTGAAGACCTTGGCTCAATCTCCAGGAGCCAAAGAAGTAAGTAGGTAACTAAGCAGGAAGCACAAAGTCAGGCCCAGTGGTGAAAATCTGTAATCTCAGCATTACAGGAGGCTGAGGCAGCAGGATTATTTATTTAAATCCTGCTTGACCTTAAATGACAAGTTTTGGGCCATCTTGGGCTACATATCAAGACCCTGCCTAAAAAACCAAAACAAAACCAAAAACAACAACAACAAAAACCAAGCTGCTTGTGCTGACCCAGCACACTTCTGTAATCCCAGCTTTTAGGAGGTACTGGCAGGAGGATTAGTTCATGGTCACCCTAAACTATAAAGCTAGTTTGAAGCTAGCCTGGGCTAGCTCCTTCATCTCAATTTACTCAATCCTCCAAGTTCAATTACTAACCTGTGAAACTGAGAAAACAAAACCAAAACCAAAACAACAACAACAAAAACTTTCTAAGCTCAACCGGGCGGTGGTGGTGCACGCATTTAACCCCAGCACTCAGGAGACAGAGGCAGGCGGATCTTTGTGAGTTCGAGGCTAGCCTGGTCTACAAGAGCTAGTTCCAGGGCAGGCACCAAAGCTACAGAGAAACCCTGTCTCAAAATACCAAAAAACAAACAAACAAACAAAAAAACCAACTTTCCAAGCTCCCACATCCAACCTAAAACCATCACTCAAGCCTCTGCTCTTCTACCACGAGTCCATACCTAGCTTATGTAATAACGATGTTTAGATGTTGAAAACACCAATGCTTGAGCGTCTGCTTCCTGCTTTCCCCGAGCTGAACACTAGTTGATAGGCACCATTTCCCTGTAAAGGTGGCTGGGGAGGACTGCTACAGAATAACAGCAGGTGCCTCTGCAAGGCTTTGGCTTCCCCCAGTCCAACAGAGGCAATTCCAACAGAGGGAGGGACAACCCTCCAGGCTTTAGATGTTACAAAGTCCTCCTTCTTTCCATGACTTAGGGTGGCAATGACCCTTTAAAAACAAACAACTGTTTGACCATGTACCAACACTATGCGTTCACAATCAAAGGAGGCGGAAAGGATTCTTCTGGCAGAGTACCGCAGCCACTGAAAGATGTCCTGACAAAGGTGTAACTTGCTGGGACACTAGGGAGGCCTGGGGTTAAGTACATATGCAAATTAGTGCTGGGAAAATGCTCAGGGGATTTACCTCCCTTAAATACCCTGAGAAGTCTGGACAGGTGAGTTCCTTGTGAAGGAATGGGGGAAAAACCCGTTCAGGTAGCAGAGCTATGGCTGAACCAGGGAGTGGACTGCTGGAGAAGGAAAAGGAAGATTCAGGCTTTGGGATGTGAAGTCTTGGGAGAGTATGATAAATTAGCACACACTGTAAGACTGTTATAGCACTGCTTTCCCTAAATCCTGCAGGAAGTTAGTTATGATGTTGATGTCAGAGCAGTCACGCTCTCTCTCTCTCTCTCTAAGCATGGCTGGGTCACATTTTTGTTTTTTGTTTGTTGCTTCCATGCGTGTGCCATGCATGCATGTATGTGTGTGTGTGTGTGTGTGTGTGTGTGTACAAGCCAGAGGAACCATGGAATATCTTCTGTGATCGCTATCCCCCTAGTATATTGAGACAGGGTCTGGTGAACCTAGAGCATGTAGGCTAGTCTTCCCTGGGGAGCTCATCTCTGCTTTCCCTGAAATCACCCGCAGCAGGTTGCATCCATCTGGCATTTACGTGGGTGGAAGACAAGAGCTTGACTCACTTGGCCATCTCCTCCCTTCCCCGGAGTATTTGTATGTGTTTGTATGAGCGTAATCTCAGGTGTTCTTCCTCAGGTTTTCCCCACCGTTTAGTGTTTTAAAGACAGGGTCTCTCACAGGCTCAGAATTTCCCCAGTGTGCCAGACTGACTGACTAGCCAGCAAGCCCAAGGGCCGGTGTGTTGCCGTCTTATCAGCGGTGTTCTATGTGGGTTCTGGGTATCACTGGGGTGCCAAATGCTTTCATGGCAAGGCCTTCGCCTACTGAGCTCTCTCTCTCTCTCCAGACACACATCATAGTCAGGACTGGTGACCGTGAACAGGCTCATCAATCTCAGAAACTCAAAAGAGTTGTGTTCAACACTGATCAACTGCCGTTCCCCGGGAGCTATTACACCCACAAGGAACCTGTCTAACCCCTCCAGCTTCTGCAGATTCGACAGCTCACGGTCTGCTTTTGACTTGGAAGACACTTTGGAGGCCACTGAAGGCAAGAAAACCCTCCTGAGATGCCTTGAAGTCGCTACCTGACTGTTATTTCCTTTAACTGTCCCTCGGTTCTTAAATTAACAAGGAGGAAAGACTGTCACTAAAAGTCTGCGAATTGCCGGGCGGTGGTGGAGCACGCCCTTAATCCCAGCACTCGGGAGGCAGAGGCAGGCAGATCTCAGTGAGTTGGAGGCCAGCCTGGTCTACAAGCTACAGAGAAACCCTGTCTCAAAAAAAAAAAAAAGTCTGCAAATGGACATGGCTCAACTTACTGAAGATGGCGGGCTTGTGTTCAGTGACTAGTTTTATTTGAGCACGGTTTTTTAATGAGGGGCTGCTGAGGTCTCGAGGTACCGGCCAGTGTCAAGGTATCCGGTGGCGCCAGTCAGCTAGATGAGGCAGCATCTGCTCAAACTCATGACCTAACAACAGGATCAAACTTCCCATCTATTTCAAAACCGCTTCTCTTCGAACCTCACTGTGATCACCACCCTTATTTGACAGAGGGGGAAACTGAGGCTAAGGCCAACACCTCCAGACACGCCCGGGGTGTTGCAGCGGCGCGCATGCGTATATGCAGGAGGCTGCTCAGAGGCCTGGGGGGAGGCCCACCAAAATCAGCCCGCCGAGCTCTAGTCTGGGCCCGCACCCCGCCTCCAAAGCGCAGGTGGGCGCTCCATCTTCGCGGTCAAGGCCTGGCACGCCGGAAACGCGCGCGGCTGAGGGTGCGCGCCGGGGACGCGTGTCTCTGGGACACAGGCCGGAAGTATGTGCCGCCGGAAATGCACGCTACTGAAGCGGAGCACCCGTCGCGGCTCCGGAGGCCCAAGCCGGAAGTGTGCGTGGTGGAGGGAACTCCGCGGCTCCGGCTGCTCCGTGGCGGAAGGCTGCGGGAAGGCTCCGCTTCCGGCGGCGGCCCACGACGACGAGGACCCTGCGCTGCTCACCTGCCGGCTCTTGTAGCACTCTTCGGAGTCCGGCGACGACCTCTCGGGCCGGCCCGTCGGCTGCGGTCCCTGCGTGTGCGAGCTGAGGCCCTGCGGTCATGAGCGGCAAAGAAGGTGCGGGGCTGGGGCGGAGGGGAAGGGGCTGGGCCTTGTGTACCCGGCTCGCTCGGCTGTCATCGATCCCAGGGCCTGGGCACATCCCGTGTGGCCGGGGAGGCGGCCCGGGAGGCCAGGCCTTACGGGTGCCGCGGGAGGAAGGGGTAACGGGCTGTGGAAGGGCGACGATGGAAGGGCACTATCCAGCTTATCTTCTTTTCTATGTAAGGACCAGGAGGCTTCAGGAAGAGGAAGCATGACAACTTTCCGCATAACCAAAGGAGGGAAGGGAAGGATGTCAGTTCGTCTTCGCCGGTGATGTTGGCTTTCAAATGTAAGTTTCCATAAGGAGAATTAGAACTGTAACGATCGTGTAGCCGTAATGTTGCCAAAAAGCGGCCCTCAACGATTTAGGACATCCAGGCTAGCGAGTGCTACTTAGTGACACCTTGCCTTGAAAACAAACAAACAAGATAGAAATTACGCCATGCAGATGTGAAGCTTAGTTTTTTTCTGATTGGTTTGTGTTGGTGCTAGGTCTGCTCTGAAAATCCGTATTCCAAAGGTTCAGGTATCAGGATCAACATCACCAAGTTAATAGACTAAGGGGATTGTGAATACCTGTGTACATATAAGACAAGATTTACTAACAGCTCCTATTCTGTGCAAAGTGCTACCTCAAAATAAGTTTTGCGCGCTGTCTAGTTAGCAGATCTAACACACACTAAATATATATGCTAGCAAATAAATGTTACGTGAGGAGATGATGTCACATACAAGACAGTTGTAAAGAATGTTGCATATTTCCATATAAAGTAACATTTAATGTGAAACTGCTTTTTGTTTTGTTTGTTTTTTGTTTTTTCGAGACCAGGTTTCTCTGTAGCTTTGGAGCCTGTCCTGGAACTAGCTCTTGTAGACCAGGCTGGCCTCGAACTCACAGATCTGCCTGCCTCTGCCTCTTGAGTGCTGGGATTAAAGGTGTGCGCCACCACCGCCCGGCTTACTGTGAAACTGTTTGCCTGTTCACTAATGTTAGCATCTTCATAGGACATAATAGTTAAAAGACTTCCGGATACAGACTGCATTTGCCATACTGCATTTGTTAAAAGCAAGGCAAATTAAGAACTGCTTCATATTTAGGAGAAGGAAGTAAGTTGCACCTGTAAAGAGAAGGGTCTCAACTAACTTGTGGACAGTTTGAAAGCACACAGTACCTACAGTGATCTGCATAAGCATAGGAAACCAGGTATAATTGAGCAGAGCACGTATTGACGTGACTGAAGACCGAGTGAAAACAAGCTATGTGTTTCCAGCGTTCTTGCTGGTTTCCTGTTTCTCTTGTGGACTACTAGTTCTTTGCTTCCAACTTAGTGCTTTCATTACCATTCCAATGGACCATGTTCTCTTCAAGACCCAACTCAGGCGATTCCTTGCTGACAAACACTGCATTCATTCAGTTTTCCATCCATTCACCCATAAGATGGATTTTTCCCCCTAAACCCTCTCCATGTATTTATTTTATTATTACTGTATTTTACTTAATTACTTGTTATTTATACCTATATCTCTTTGAGACTATGTTTCATCTAACTTTGCATTTGTAATATCAGACCGACAGCATTTATAATATTAAGCAAAATCCAGATATCATCATCATTTTTGAGATAGGGTCTAATTAGCCCAGACTGGTCTCTTGAGGATGACCTTGAGCTCCTAATCCTCCAGCCCCCCCCCCCCACCGGTTTGGGAAGAGCAAAGAGAGATCAGTGACCCTCCAAGTACATACGTCTTCTGGAGATTGTTTCCATGCAGTGCTGAGGACTGAATCCAGAGCTATTCTGGGCAAGAACCCTACCAGCTGAACCTTGTCCCCAGCCCTGTAGGAGACTACACACTGACAGTGATACTGAAGACGATAGTAAGGTGGTTTGTAGTATTCCTTTACTATGGCAGTGTCACTTTAAAATAGTTTACAGATTTTTCTACAAGCCTCCAGGGATTCTAAAGCCTGTGCTTCTTTGCATTGCTGGCTAGAGGGGAGTGCTCAGTGTCTTTGTTCTGAGAATTACTGTCATGACCACTGTGCTCTGCTTGTTGAGTCTTCCGTGGAGGCAGGCAACTACAGCATTGGCTACATCCACACTGTGGCATATGCTTTCTGTCTTTTGACTAGCTGTGAGTCAAGAATGAATGCTTATGATCATCACAATGTGTTCTAGTATTTCAGCAGGAGCTGGACGCGAGGCACGACAAATATGAGAGGCTTGTGAAGCTAAGTCGGGATATAACTGTTGAAAGTAAGAGGACAATTTTTCTTCTCCATAGGATTACAAGGTGGGTAAACATCTTTGAGATTTGTTATTTGAAGGGCTGGTGAGATGGCTTAGTGAGTAAAGGTGCTTGTCACCAGCTATGATTACCTCAGTTGGCTTCTGACCTTCATACACATGGAACATGAGTGTGTGCACACACACAGATACACAGATAAATATAATTAAAAAATAAAAATGTCTTCTGATACATTGTATCTGTATATATTTTGTATCTCAACAGATGATAATAATGGATGTTTGAATATATTTTGGATTTTAAACAGTATCAGATAATACAAGTATGTGCATTTAAAAATTAGTATTTGGGACTGGAGCTATATCTCAGTGGTTAAGAGCACTGGCTGCTCAATTCCCAGCACCTACACAATGGCTCACAGCCGTCTACAGCTCTTGTTCTAGGGCATCTGATGCCCTCTTCTGGTCTCCATTGGGCACATGGATGGTGCACAGATGTACATGTTGGCAAAATACCCATAAACATAAAATAATTTTTACAATATTTTAGCTTTGCTTTTAAATGAGTTTGTGTATGTCTGTGGCTATTTTCACAAGGGTGTCAGATCCCTGGAGTTGTGAGCCAGTCCACATGGGTGCTGGGAAGTGAACTCTGGTCCTCTGTGAAAATAGTGTGCACTCTTAACTACTGTGCCATCTCCCCAGCCCCCAAAGCAGCGTTTCACATACAGGTGGGAAAATTCTTACTTTTAGCCTCCCTAAGGATTGCATACTCTGTTTAGATCATTCATTTACATATATTCATATATATAGTGTGTATAAGGATAGTCTGAGGAAAATACATTAAATTTTGGATTATCTTTTGGAACCTGTTACCCACTAAAGTCACAGTTGATGTAAAAATTTAATATTAGATTTGAAAATATGGTTAATTTCTCATTCAGCTTTCAGCTCATTGCAGTCTGTTTCTGGTTCTTGTTACCTTCCTATTGTGGAGTCTAGTCGTGTGTGTCTTCACAGCACACAGCACTTTTGGCTGCTTAGTTCTGACAGCTTCTCTTTGAGCCCTGTGCACTGTTTGCTTTGTGTTTCCTCTCTCCAGGCTGACTCCTGTTTTCTAGGGAGTTTCTCTGGTGTCTGGGCTGGAAGTAACAAGGTGACACCGGCCTGAGCAGAGCAGGCGGTGGGTGGGAGTGATCTAAAGAGCACAGCACGGCACAGCGCCTTTCGTCTTCTACTCTTTCTCCCCTGCTTCCTTTTCACTGGATGAGCTCCTTTGCTTCTTCACCCCATGTGGGGCAGAAGCGCCCATCTGCTTTAGCTTGTGCGTCCAGCTCCAGCGCCCAGGATGAATTCTGGGCGACTGTACACATACATCTGTTTATGGAAGAGCAGATGTGATTCATTGGTTTTTTTTTTACTATTTAAAATTATTATTATTATTTTTTTTGAGACAGGGTTTCTCTGTGTAGCTTTGGAGCCTGTCCTGGAACTTGCCCCGTAGACCAGGCTGGCCTTGAACTTGCAGAGATCCACCTGCCTCTGCTTTCCGAGTGCTGGGATTAAAGGCGTGCACTACCACAGGGCGTGTGCCACCACCACCCCACTCACTGTTGCTATCTTAACTCCCATTTCATTTCTGGCTATTGGTTCCATTAATGTTTATTAATTTAATTTAATTTTTTTATTGTTTTTGGAGACAGGATCTTATGATCTTTCATCAACCTCCTAAGTGCTGTGATTAGAGACATATATCACCACACCAAATTTCTTTTAAAAAACAGCAAAACTATACTTTTAAATTGGATTTCTTGTTTTTCTTACATTTTAAAATTTAATTCTGGCAATTTATGTTAAATAGTGGAGATGCTTATTAGATAGATCATTTATATGTAATGATCTGGATCGGTATTGGTTCCCTTTTTTTTGGTCATTTGTCCTTTTGTGCAGCTATTACATCTGAGGCTTCTTTCCAGCCCTTTTGTTGTCTTTTGAGTCAGAGTCCCTATAGTCCAGGCTAAACTCAGAATTCTTGCCTTCACCTCCCTTGTGATAGAACCGTGTGTGCCACCATACTGGCTTCTGCCTATTTGCAAGTGCATGTGGAGGGCAGACGTCCACTTCTGATATATTCTTATGTAACTTCTTCTCTTTGGACATAGGGCCTTTCAATGAACGTAGAGCTTGCTGCTTTGTGCAGACTGAACTCCAGCCACTGTGTGTGTCCATTCTCCATAGCACTGGGCTCTAGATGTGCATCATCATAGTTGGGTTTATTAGGGCGCAGAGGATCTGAACTCAGTCCTCACGCTTCTATAGCAAGTACCTACCCTCTGAATCATCTCCCCGGCTCTGGAGCTTCTCTGTCTGTCTGTCTGTCTTTCTCTCTGTCTTTCTGTCTTTGTGTGTGTGTGTGTGTGTATGTGTGTGCGTGCGCGCACGCATGGTTGCTTACTGGTGTACAGTGTGTGTCTCAACAATCTGGATCATCTTTCTCAGATAGTACTGGGCTAGTTGAAATTTATGGGTACCAGACTTATAGCTGCTTTACATGGCTCTGCATGACAGTTAACTTGGTGGAATCAGGTCTGGTGTTGCGGGACCTTGTCAGCTACTGCAGTCATTGAAAAGTAAGGGCTGCTCGCATGTCATTTTACATCAGGGTGAGCAGCTTATATGTTTAGAGTAGTCTTTCCCTATCAGCCTAGCTTCCTGTGCCATTGTGGTAGTTCATGTTACCTCTGTATTTTATCCCCAGAACACATTGTTTTTACTTTAAACAGCATGATTTAGGAAACAAGGAACAGATTGTATATTTATTCCTGCAGTTACCATTTCTAATGTCATTTATTCCTTGGCACATGGATTCAGAGTTCCATCTGGAATAATTTTCCTTTGGCCTGAAGAACTTCCTCTAATATCTCTGTAGTGTGTGCTGCTGATGTCAGAAGGCTATGGGAATTGTTCGGCCAGCCTTCTCTGGGTGCTGCTTTTGTGGCTTTGGGTACCAGGCCACAGTCTTAGGCCTTGCCTGCAGTGACCCATGCTCGGGGGGACTTGAGGAAGTCCCTTGTGTAGTGCAGAGCTGTCAGTTTTGCAGCTTTCTCCTTGCTTTTTGCCCTGCACGTTTTGCTTTCTTGACCTTAAACTTTCAACTTTTCAACTCAGGCCAACTCCGGCTCTGCCAAGGTTCTTCTTCCTATATCGCCACTTGGAAACTCTTCTGAGCCTTGAGGTGGACATCGGGTGTGTCTTCACTTCCCTGATTGTTGTCCTGTTCCATGTTCATGGTGCCTGATTACAGGGCTAAAACCATTGTTCTGTATGACTTTTTTTTTTTTAATTGTTTTAGGTAGAAGCAGCCAGCTACAGAAGTTGATTTTTATGAATAAGTTTTTTCTTATAGTTAGTTTTGATCACAAGGCTGATGTTTTCAACATTCCTAATGTCTTTATAGTGCTCCTGATATGGAGGAGATACTGACTGAATCAGAAATTAAACTGGATGGTGTCCGACAGAAAATATTACAGGTCGCCCAAGAGCTCTCGGGAGAAGACATGCACCAGTTCCATCGAGCTATTACCACAGGTGAGCCTCTGAGTCGATAGAGTGCTGTGTGAATATGCCAGTTTTCATTGCCGCCCTGGGAAGTGGTGGTACTAACTTAAACACCCGTGTGTGTGCACGTACATATGCCAGGGCCCATGTGTGGAGGGAAGAGAACAATGAATAAGGAAATTGAGGCTTCACAGGAGTTTTGATGAAGGTCATCTTTGGTCTTTTTTTTTTTTTTTTTCCAGACTCAGTTTAACCTACTGACTTTAGTATCAGGTAAAACCTAGCACAGGACTAACAGTCCCCGAAGTCATCCTCAACCTCAAATTGTGTTTAAATGGGAGATGGTTCAGTAAATACTTTGGAGACCATTTAATCACAATTTGGTAAGTTTGTATTCTATACTACAAACTTTGGTAGTAACTACTACAAACTTAGAAGAATCTCTTTAAAATTTTGTGGACTAAAAAAACACAAATAGACTCATTTTCTAGATGACTGACTGGTGTGTACTACTGCAATGTCCACCTGCCTGAGAGCATCTTAGTCCAGTTTCTCCAGTATTTTTCTCCAGTTTCATTTCTAAGCATCCCTTCGCTTTTCTGAAATCCTGTTTCAGAAAGTTGACAATTTAGTCTGGACTCTGTGACATTGTGTTGATAAGGATGACACTTGTTACTCAGTTCTGAACATGCTGTACCAACTTAATCTCTGCCTTATGGAGCAAACAGCAGCTACTTGCAGTATAGCTTGCTTTGACCCAATCCCCCTAACAACCACTAATTCACTGTCTCTTTGGACTTGTTCCTTCTGCACCGCTCACAAAATAGGGTTGTATAATGGACATATGGCATCGTGGTTTTAGGTTTCATCTGTGGGGTAACATACACCAGTACCTTCTTGTTACAGTGTAATCATGAATGGATATTCCACATTTTGTCTGTCTGTCAGTTGATGCACACTGGAGTTTTTCTACTTTTGGCTCTTATGAGGGATGCTGCTATTCACATCTGCCCACAAGTTTTCGTATGAGCGTGGCCTTCCATTCCTCTGAGGCTTGTCCTGTGGTTAACAGTTTTCTGAGAAAAGCATTAAAACCCTGCAGAGCAGGGTGCACTCGCTCGCGTGTTCACCCCTCAGGCTCGGTGTCGAATGAGATTGAACGGGTGTGGCTTAAGTACAATGAGGATCAATAAAGGAATCAGAAGCCTTTAACTGGGTTTCCCTGTGTACGTTCTAACAGAAGAATGAAGTAAAAAAGAACAAATTACATAAAAGCAACCTCCAGAGTTCTCTCTTACTGGAAGCAGGTTCTGTAAATAATTCCTTTTGGATTTCCTCCAAGGTAGAAGCACAGGAGAAGGCATTGTTTGGAGTATGGCAGTGGGCTGAAAATTTTCACCTTGGGGATTATACACTGAAAATAACGGATGTCCTTTTCATCAAGTTGAAACATAGCTTGTTTAAACATCCTTTTACCTACATATGACCTAGAGTGCTTCTCTGTCTGGGCCCAGGTGTCCTTGAACTCTAGTGAGATGGCAAAAATCTTACATTTCCTCATTCAATTAGTTTATGCCTGTTATGTGCAAGGCACGTATTAGTGATCAGGACCTGTGCCCCAAATCACCATCCCAGCTGCTATAGACGGGTTGGTGATACCCTTGAGCCTTGGCACAGAGGCCCAGGAGTGTGTGTGTGCCCTGCCTCAGCTGATACAGTCTGCATGGACATCCAACACTTTTATCATGCTAGGTACTAAGTAACTTCTAGTTTTTTATGGTGACACGCTTGTAATTAGTGCTTGTTCCTAGTGGCCTTCTTTGCTGTTTTTCAGGACTGCAGGAATATGTGGAGGCTGTGTCTTTTCAACACTTCATCAGAACTCGTTCGTTAATCAGTGTGGAAGAGATTAACAAGCAGTTGACATTTACGACAGAAGACAGCGGGAAAGAAAGCAAGACGGTGAGGGTTTAAAATCATGTTTCACTTTCATTATATAATTTATACAGCAGCATGGAAATCGGCGGTCTCACCAGGGAAGCACTGTCTTAAGTGTCTCCACTGGTGACAGAACCAGAGTGACATAGCTTCAAGGAGTAAGAAGCTCGTCACATGCAGCAGGGTGTTTAGAATCCAGGCTGTGCTCTTGAAGTCCTCTGGGAGGGGTATGTACAGGGACCCCTGGTGTGTGCACCTACCTCAAAGGGCTTTATGAAAGAGTTTAACGTACAAAGGTTTCTTAACTAAGCAGTGTTTATACTTAACAGTAGTTCATTGTTATAACAGAGCTGTAACATGGTGAGAGCCATTTGTCACTCAGACTACCATATGCTTATAGACATTGCCTAGTTCTTCTGAATTCAGGAAGGAAAGTGTTTGCAGTTTGACTTACGAGGTACTTCTTTCCCCTTTTGGATTTGAATATATATTCAGGCAAGCAGGTGGGCGTTTGATCTCTTCTTTCACATGTATTAAGATAAACACGTTTTTTCCACTCCTTTTTTCCCCTTTTATTAATTTTTAAAAACACCACTCAGAGTCAGGCTAGGTGGACAAAGAAACTTAGACGTCAGGATTTCCCAAGCATGAAATAAAATGTGAGAATGCAGGACAACCTGGCTTGGCGATAGGAGGGGACTTACTCCCAGGAGTCCACACGTTTTCTCAGGAGTGGCAGTGGGAAGTGGGGCAGCCATTTGTCCTGCTTCATGAGAGTAGTCTCCTTTCTGCCTCAGCTGGGGACAGTGGGGGAAAAGGCAGACTGAGCATGTGTGCTCTTTCAGGGCATTTGAGATTATGACCCGGATGCACTTCTCACAGGAGACGAGCCTGCATTCACCAAGAACTTTCCCTTTAGCACTGGATTCTTGGGGCAGGACATTCTGAAAATTTGATAAGGAAATAAATTTTTCTTTTAACTTGACTTGTGAGAATATTGTCAAAATCATTTAAAAAAATGACTATGACAGATTTCAGACAAGCAGAAAAGTGGAGGAAGCAATAGCCATTCATCAGCTCGTAGAGCAGGGCCTGAATAATGACCAGGAGGGAGCCCTGGCAGTATTTGCTTTGTCCAAGTAGTTCTGGCTACCCATTTTAAAGTACACTAGTGATGTCATCGTCCTCTTAAACACTCAAGTGTCATCTTGAAAAATTGTGCCTTAAGCAGTTTTTAACCTTGCTAATAGTTTCCAGGAAGCAGATTTTATTTTGACAAATTTTACTTTAAATTTGTTTTTTAACATGCTTGTTTCTTTAAAGTCAGCTTACAACCAAGACCCCTTCCATATAATAACAGGCTATTTATTTTTTGAAGTATATTCTAAGTGGCATGTGAAATGCATTCCTCTTCCATCTACTACAACTTCCTGTTTTCCTAAAACAAACAAACAAATAAATACCAGTCTCAGCTCGCAGAATCCCCAAAAACCTTTATGATGTGGTTTCAAAAGGAAGCGGCTTTGGGTGCTTCCTCTTTCTGTTACTAACTGACTCTTTCATCACCCCTGCTGTGCAGTAGGCCTTATTTCTCATGTTCTGTCATGGGCCATTGGGTCACAAGATCTCTCTGAAGTGTCTGAGTAGGATTAAGATCTGTGTGCAGCAATCAAAGTAATAAAATAGAAGTTCACTCTGCTACTTCCATGCTTAATTCTCAGAGACTCCTCAACCTGGAAGTCCAAATTCCTCAGTGTGGGGTCCTGCATGTTTGTGTCTCTAGTCTCAGTCTATTGCACTTTAACTTCACTTAGAATAAGCACTTCATTATTTCCTCAAACACCACATGGCTCACTCCTGTATGCCTTTGCAGGCCGTTGCCCCAATGCACTTACTGCTGCTGCGTCCGCATACATTGGTTACAGTGTAGGTATCACTTCTAGAAAGAAACTCATGCAGAGAGATGCACATGATGGAGGTGGTGATGGTAGCAGCTGCATTTATGGAGTGTTTTCTTGGGTTGCACATTATGCCAAGAATTTACTGAATATTGTCTTATTTAATCCATAAAAGATTTCTGAAGTAGGTAACATAATCTTATTTACAGAGGAGGAAACTTGAGGTTTAGAGAGAGATGAAAAAACTTGCCAAGAGACAAGTATGTTGTGAGGCAAAGTCCTGGAAGAGGTGGGAGGAGATGAGTTAAGTTCACACAGCAGGAAAGATAATATGTCCTTCGAGACTGGAGGATGGAAGGTGACGATGGAGGTGGCCTTAATATAGGTAAGGATAGTGTGGTACTACACAAGATAATTGAGAGGCATTGTGAGGTGATTGAGTCTGTGAAGTTAGGCTAAATCATTTACTGAAAGTGAAGAGTTTGGGGATTGAGTAGGGCACAGAAAGAGTACCAGAGACTTGGAATAGTGTATGAAGAGGCTACGCTGGAAGGACATATAGGAAAGAACCATGCTATATTTGAGAATGGGCCTGCAAAGATAGGCTGGGTTTTCAGAGAACTTGGTTCAATTCCCAGCACCCACATGGAGGCTCACAACCATCTGTAACTCCAGTTCCAGGGGGATCTGATGCCTTCTTCCGGCCTCTGAAGGCTGCAGGCATGAACCTGGTACACAGACATGCATGAAGGCAAAACACCCATACACATAAACTAATAAAGAAAACCACTGGAGAATAACTAAAAGGATTGGTGAGTAACTTGCAGTAATCAGTCTGTAGACGTGATTACGGTTTCTAAACTCACTCGTACTCGGCTGCTTAGTGTAGGGCTGACATGGAGATCTCAGCACTGATTCAAGATTCTGATTTGCTGGACATGAGTAGTAGGAGATGGAGGCACCGGCAAGCACTGGGTACAGTTGCAGGCTGATGGGCAGTGCAGAATAGTGAGGAAGCAGCCTGCCAAGGAGGGGCCGTAACTGCTCTTTGATAGGGAGTGTCACGCAGTGACGTCAAGTCAGCCTTGTTAGCATGTGTGTACTGTGCTTGTCAAGTGAAGTTGGACAAAATTGGTTTTACATTGGCGGTATTTGTTTATTCTGATACGCCCACGCCACCTGCTCAGCTCCTTACCCAGTGCCTGGTTGGATTCCTTGTGCCCCTGCCATATAGTTAACACATAGGGAAGATCAGGATGCCTGATTTGCTGTTGTTTTCCTTCTTTATGGTTGTGATGCCTGATACATTCACTTTATCACAGTGTTTTCTTTGTGTGTGTGGCTTTCTTTTTTGTCTTTACCAGCCCTCCTCTGATGGACAAGATAAGCAGCTTGTTACTTGGAGACTGAGAATCACACCTGTTGACTACCTGCTGGGAGTGGCCGACTTAACTGGAGAATTGATGCGGATGTGTATTAACAGTGTGGGGAATGGGGACATTGACACCCCCTTTGAAGTGAGCCAGTTTTTACGCCAGGTTTATGATGGGTTTTCTTTCATTGGCAACACTGGGCCCTATGAGGTTTCTAAGAAGCTGTACACCCTGAAGCAGAGCCTGGCCAAAGTAGAGAACGCCTGTTACGCCCTCAAAGTCCGGGGCTCCGAGATTCCCAAACACATGCTGGCAGATGTGTTTTCAGTTAAAACAGAGATGATTGATCAGGAAGAGAGCATTTCTTAAGCAGCTGCACTCTGCTTTCTGAGGAGCTCTTGGGAGACCAATTGGTGAGACTGTTTTGAGTGTGCATTTGACTTTATTGTGGCTTTTGTAGATGTTTCCAGTTGTACTAGTTTGAAGTCGTATACAGCTATATATAAGTTTGTCCACAGGAACATTTCTTACATTCATGAGCATTTGCATACAGTGTTTGCATATGTGCTTATTCCTGGTGTTTGCTTTATTGTTATGTGAACATGCTTCCTGTAGCACTTTCTGCCACACCTACTTTAATTCACTTTGAACTTGGAGTGATATATTTTCAGTGGAAGGAAGCCTCTTAAGTGGGTGATTCTGTATATGGATAAAAAAATGTAGTGAAACTTCTGAAGTGAGCTTCCTGTTTTAAGTTTCTTGGTCTTTAAAATAGGCTTAGTACATGGAACAAGAATTTAAAAATGTAAGATATCAGTATTTTTAACTACAAGTTTTGATGGTATTATAATGAGAATTCATGCAAAACTTTGACCAAGTTCAAACCAATTTGAATTTATGCAAAATAACTGCAAAAAAAAATTGGTGGATATCCAGATGTTAATTTCTCCACTTAGTTTTCCCCTTTATCACAGATGTGAGGAATTGGAGCTGGTGTTGTTTTCACCAGTGATGCTGAGTAGTTACACTCTTGTCCAGAGCTGTGGGCAGGCGGCCCTTTGTCCTGGTGTAGGTGCGGCGGCTTTCCCAGTCCAGCTCCCCTAGAGATCACAGGAGAACAGCGACCATGGCTGGAATGCTCACAACCCAAACCTTTATATTTGTCCCTTGGCGTTAGCCAATAATGTTGCCAAAGAAAATGAATTATGTATAATTTAGCAATAAGACAATTGCCAACACAGAGGAGGAGCCAGAGGTTTGGAGTTCGCCTACCCAGTCAGTGAGAGCTCATCTGTGGTGTGAAGCTGGCGTGAGCATGACCTGCCAGCTGACGCCACCACATGCTTCCATCTAGTTCTGTGCGTTTTCAGAGCTTAGGTACTGGGTTTATTTTTGGAAGGAGTATCTGTTTGTAAGGGCTGGTTCTTTGAAAGCGTAATTTTTCCAAATATTACTACTGGAAGGAAAATATAGTGTATACAAGCCTGATGAGTTAGGCTTGTTTGTCCTAGTGACGGTGGCTTTGTTCTCCTGCTTGGTTATAGTCCGTCCCTTTGCCTATTTTGTTTGTTTGTTTTTTCAACTACTTCAAGTTGAATTTATAATGTTAAAATGATGAACTGAAGAATGTTTTACAGAAACTTAAAACAAATTTTGAATAAAATATTAAAATACAGAAGCTCATTGGTTTAACTTTTTAAAAAATGACATTTATTGTGCCATAGTGTGTGTAGCGGTTGGAGAACAGCTTGTGGGTGTCGCTTCTCCTCCCACTGGGCTGGCGCTGGGGACCCCGCTCAGGGTGTCAGGCTCAGTGATTAGGGCCTTTTCTTTCTATGTCAGCTAACCCATTCTTAAATCTGTTGTTCTGATAGCATTGAGAAATACTTAGTAAATCTAATCATGCAATTTCTGGATAAAATGAGAAACCTAAGATAGATTAGGTTAATATGGAGGTTGTTTTTCTTCTTAAAACAAATCCCAAGATAAGGAGGCTTCCAAGTGGTTTGCCTCAACCCGAAATGTAGTCAGGGACTTCCTTCTGCTCTCCGTGCTCCGTTCTCTGCTGTTGACTCCCTTGTGGTTGGTGGCTGGGTTTTCAGGCATGGTGGGGACACTTTAACAGCTGTATTCTCTAAGGTTAAAAACAAGTTCAATATGCTCTCAAGAAGACATTCTTCACAGCACTCTAACTCAGACTAGATGATGTCCCTAACCCTCTAAGCCAGTTCCTGGAAGGGAAGATAATAGTAGCCTCACTCCCCAATTGATTTGTTCAGGAATAAGGGGTCAAATGCTAGAAAGCCAGGCTGTCAGAGGAGCAAGAAAGGGGCCTTTGGTATAGTCAGCAGCGCCTCCTGCAGGTGATTGAGTGCCATTGCTCCTGATGCTTGCTTTGATTTAAATCATGTTTAATAAATAACAGCATCATCAATTGTGGTGGGCTTTCTATTTATTACAAAAAAAGAATTGGCTCTAGGGACTGGCGAGATGACTCATTTGGTAAAGGTGTTTGGCACCAAACCTCACAACCTGCCTTTGATCCCTAGAACCCACATGGTGGAAAGAGAAAACTGGCTACGGCATGCCCCTCCCCCCTGCAAACAAAATAAATGCAAATGTAATTTAAAAATTAGAAAAAGGAATTGGGTCAGGGTCCCATGGCAAGTTGTGACAGAATCTTGGAATGAAAGTGGCTTATTTCTTTTCCGTTGTCATTATGTGTCTATTAAATGAGTGGTTTTTACAGAGAACCCCAGGGCTTTGGTCACCCTCAAAGACTGGTCCTTAAGTGAGAGACTAGCAGATGGCTCCATTCTCTGTACTGTCTACAAAGACCCACAATAGCGTCCAGCACGGTGGCTGACGTGAAAGGGTTGAAAAGACTCCATGCAAATGGTAACCCAAAGAGAGTCCGTGATTGGCTGAAATAAGAGGGTTGAAAAGACTCCATGCAAATGGTAACCCAAAGAGAGTCCGTGATTGGCTGAAATAAGGTTGAAAAGACTCCATGCAAATGGTAATCCAAAGAGAGTCCATGATTGGCTGAAGGGTTGAAAAGACACAATAAAATAGACTTTATTTTTATCTTGTTGCAAAGAACAACATTATAAGTTCAATCCAGCAAGAATATATAATAGCCAAAAAGAAAAGTGCTAATAAGTGGTGTCTGTGTGTGTGCAGGTGCATATTTACATGTATGTGGAGGCCAGAGGTTAATGTTGAGGATATTTTTATATTTTTCAGTTTCTTCACCCCCCACTTCCACCCCAAGACAGGGTTTCTCTGTGTAGCCCTGCCTGTCCTGGAACTTGCTTTGTAGACCAGGCTGGCCTTGAAATCTGTCTGCCTACCTCCTGAGTGCTGGGATTAAAAGTGTGCTCCACCATATCCAGCCCACTTTCTTTTTAAAAATTCTATTTGTTTTATGGTATCAAAATTTTGCCTGCATGTATATATGTGCACCACATGCATGCCTGATGCACAGGCAGGCCAAAAGACTTTGGATCCCCTGGGACTAGAGTTACAGACAGTTGGAAAAATAGCACCGAGCTATCTTTCCAGCCTCTTCTACCTTATGTTTTGAGATAATCTGTCGCTGAATTGGAAGCTTACTGATTCAGCTAGCATGGCTGGCTCGCAAGCCCTAGGAATTCCCCTGTTCCACTCCTCCAGTTTTAGGGTTACAGAAACTTATCAGACATTTAGTACCATTCCCAGCTTTTGTGTGCTCCAGGGGAGTAGCACATACTTTGTAGCTGAGCCATCTCTCAGTCCTTCCATCATTTTTTGATTATACATTTTGCTAAATTTTATTTATATATATTAGAATCAGTCGTTTTGTTTCAGTTTTCAAGATTTTTAGTTAATAGTGTCAGCCTTTTTATTTCTGTATGTGTGTATATATACATGCATATGGATATATGTATACACATACACATATTTCATTCTCTCATATATATAATTTTGCAAAATCTCCCAGGCTGGCCTATGTACTCTCATACTCTATACTGATCTCAAACTCATGATCCTCTTGCTGAGATTGTAGTGCATCCCACCACACTCAGTCTTCAGTTTTAAAAGACAATACAAATCCCATTGAGCAAAGGTATCCCATTGTGTCCCTTGCCCTCCCCTATTTTAAAATAGAGCCATTGGTTTTAATTTGAAGATTAAAAACTGGTTTTGTTTTCTGTATACAGAGTCTGTTTCAGGAGAAATGTATTTTGCAGTTGTTACCATCATAATATGTCAATCAGGTCCCATAAAATAGCATCACCTGCTGGCATCTTCTGGGTTTGTACGCAGACTGTTCACACAGTAGCAACATGGCCAGATGGCGTTTCGCTGTCAGGTGAGACATAACTCTATGCCACCTTCACATTTAGGTGTAAAGTCCTTTTTTTCATTTTATTTTCTCCTGGAAGTAGTGTCACTGTAACCGTTTTCAGTAATCTTTTGAAAAGCAGAGTTGCATCCTTCATATTGTATGTGTTGCTTTAGGATGGTGGGGGTAGAAGAGAGCTGAAAATATGGCTTCAAAGAGGCTGGACCAAGGGTCGCTTCCCACCGCCAGCATGGCGGTTCACAGCGAATCTGTAACTCCAGTTGTAGGGATCTGATTCTCTTTACTGCCTCCATGGGCATCTGCATACTCACGATGCATAAACAGGCACACACTGAGGTTATAGCCCAGGGGTAGAGCTGTTGCTTAGCATGTGCAAGACTGTAAGTTCAGAAAACCAGCAATCCCTAGGAACATGAAGAACATGGGAGTCCAAGAATTTTTTTCCATGTCCATAATGTCAGTAGATGCCTCTGTGCCTGCCTTGTTAGCCTACACACACACATACACACACGAGGGGGGAGGGGAGAGAGTGTGTTTCTCTGGGGTATCACTTAGTACTTTCATGTGTGTATGGCTACTTCAGATGGCAGAATCCTAATTACATGGATCTGCAGGAAGGAAGAACTGGGCCACCACCATTTAGAACTCCCAGGTAGCCAGTTTTGCAGCTGTGAGCCCAGGGACATGGGTGGTGGTATTGGGGGCTGGTGAGAAGGTCATGGAGACATCTAATCATCACCTCAGGAGTTGCTCTGGGCACAAGGGCTTTAGGAATGGCACATGTTTTTCTCTTTCCTTTGTAATGTATAAATTTTATAAATTAACTAGTTGTGTGTGTGTTTTCTCCTCTCCTTTTAACTCTGCCATGGGCTATAGTGTTTTCATTTAGATTTCAAATTATAGGGTGTTGAGCCTATATCGTAGAAAGAAATGGGTCTATCAGGTAGGGCTCCCCTTCTCTCCCCCCACTTTTCCTCCCCTCACCCATTGCACCAAGGCTAGGTGCAGCACCACAGGTGCAAACGGGACATTTAGAAGTTCCGCTGTCTACCACACTGGGTGTGAACACAAATTGGTGGCTTGTGTGGTATTGTTACCTGTTGGTTCTGCTACAGAGGGGAGTCTTGGGAACTCAACTTGCCTTGAGTGTTTTACCTACGTTGTAATTAAGGGCATGTGTTGTGCCTGGGCCCTAGACAAGAAACAAGGGCTGGCGTGTGTGCAGATGGCATACGTGAGGGTTCGCAGGAGCCTTTATATTCTGCTGCTCACCTGCTCAGGCTACAGGCAGCAGAAGTCATGACCTGGGTTTCCTGCAATTCCTGCAGTCCCTCGACTTCCTGCACTTGCTGGCTGCATTCCCAACCTTCCTCTCCTCCAGCCCTTCCACTGTTTTGGAAGTGCCTGTGTCAATCAAGTCCCTTCCTGAGCGGGCTACCTAAAGTGCTTTCTGTTTTCCAAGTGTGTGTGACAGGGGGCTGCCTTTGTCAGCCAAGAAATCGAAATGGAGCCCTGGTGGCAGGCACATCTCTGTGAGTTCAAGGACAGCCAGGGCTACACAGAGAAATCCTGTCTCAAAAAAACAACAACAAAAAATGGCTTTAGGCATGCATAAACAGAGAGGTGTAGATTGCAGGACTTAATGCTCCTGTATCAAATGGGCCAAGATTTGATGTTTAGGAAGGCCGGCAGATATGAGAAAATGGGCTCTCGTTCAGTGCTCAGGTCAGACCGTTCCGTGTGTCACCATCATACTGTGTGGTGACCACATGTAGAAAACAACTTGTCTCCTGCCCTCGTACCCACCGGCTGCACCCCATGGAGCAGACAGTACCTGGTTCCCACTGAAATGCCAAAGAAGTTAAAAGCCTACTTGAAAAAAGGTCATTTGCTTCAAAGAAATACCTACCCTCTGAGAAGCAGACAGATGAAGGCAGGACGCCAGCTCAAGACCAGTGGGAGGAAACCAGCATCAGGGATGAGAAAGCCAGCAAGGATATTTTGAAGACACAAAACACACACACAAATACACATACAAACATACACTTTTACACACACACACACACACATACACACATGTACACAAATACACATATAACCATACAGAAACATACACATTTAACATTTGTACACTTACAGAGACACATGTACACACACCATATACATATGCAGACATACATATGCACACCTATACATACCATAATGAAAAGAATCAGTGCTGATTGGCAGAGTCTGTTCTGAGGACTGCTCTTCCTCTCTCTCTTCAGAATAGACTGTCGCTAACCTGATCCTTCTCATTTATGGCCTCTCTGGAGGCTGCTCTAATCCACCATCTTATCCCAGAAGTCTGTTACCTTCTCAGCAGTTTTATGATTATATTGTCCTTCTTCATCCTGACACATACCTACTTCCTGTATGTATTTACATATTCTAGATACATTTAAAATATGCACATGTACACTTATATATAGCAGTTATTGCTAAATAAAAGAGAATTAGGATTTTATACTATTTTTAAATTTTTTTTCATGGACGATAGTATCAGAACAGAATCATATGTTAGTTTGCATGTTAATCAGTGTGTGTGGCAGCTGATGATCAATGGCCGCGGCACAGCCCAGGTGGCTGTGGTTCAGCTCGCTCAGCTGGATCTGTTGTAGTGTGTTGAAGGGTTATAAAGAGTTGTTAGTCAGGTATCAGGGCTCATGCCTTTAATCCCTGTACTTCGGAGGATGAAGCAGGAGGATTGCTGGGATTGTGATGCCTGCCCAGGCTAAAGAATGAGACCTTGTCTAGAACAAACAAAAATTAATTAGTAAAAAATCTGTATCATTATAAACAACAGTGACACAAATGTTCTCATAACTGCATCTGAGTTTACTTTCTTGGCATAAGTCACTGAGAGTACAATAGCTAGGTGACACAAATGTTTTTGTTATTTACTGAAAACTTGAGTTGATTTCTTCTGGAACATTTGTGAGCCAGATCCCCTTTTAAATCATTGTTCCCCAGGTAAATGTTTACAAGTGCCTCTTCCCAGGGCCGTGGCATCACACCGCAGTTTCCCCTGAGGTTACGATGGGGTGCTCTGGCACAGCCTTCCACTTATTCAGCCCTAACACCAGTGAAAGGAACTCCAAGCACCTCACTGCTCTGAAGCACCGGTACGTGCTCCAGAGGAGAAAGGCTTCCTGTGATTACTTTCCAACATGAAAATAGAGCGTGTGTCTCCGATTATAGGCTCCATTTGCCAGCACCCAGCCCCATCCTGATTTGGGGAATATGAGATTAACAGATGTGACTTATTTAATCTTCATCAGCACATGGTCAGGTGACAGCGTCATCATGGGTCATTAGAACTGAAGCACGGAACCCCGATGGCGTGGGCTGACAGTGGGAAATGGTGCTTCCGCTTTCTGTTTCACTCATGATCCACCCAACAGCATCTTAAGCGCCTCAGAGACAGGCTGCACCAGAAGCCTGCAAAGTGTATTTGGCATGTTCAAGCATTTTTATGGAAGTCTTTATTATCTAAAAGGCAATGGCCTTATTCTTGCTTAAAAACAATGACAAGACAGCACTTGGGAGGCAGAAGCAGGCAGATCTCTGAATTTGAGGCTAGCCTGGTCTACAGAGCTTCCATGACAGCCAGGGATACACAAGATACCCTGTCTCCAAAAACAAAAACATTGACAAGTGAAGAGAAGATGTCCAACAATTTGTAAATCCTGTTAGGTGTCACGTGGCATTGTGGTTATTTATGGGTACACACATTTTCATATACTCATGCTTAAGTGTTTAAGAGGAAGCGACACAAAATTCTTTACCAACTTAAAAAGTACTACTAAAGAGGAGTTTTTGGGCTGGTGAGATGGCTCACCAGTACCCACATAGTGGAGGGAGAGAACCGACTTCCAGAAGTTATCCTCTGACCCTCAAACACATACTACGGCACTATTCTTAGCTGTCCTTGAAGTGCAGTGAAAGGGACACTGTGACTGTGTGGTCACTGGACGTGTAGCCAGCTAAAATATCCTGTTTCTGAGTACAGATACCTGCCATTTGCCCAGCTGATACAATTTGCCGTTTATACACCTGGGCCGAAGCTGGCCCTGCTGCCCTCTTGTATATGGCCTATGAAGGAGACAGCCAGTGAAGTGCCAGGATATTTTGTGCCAACACTTCTAGGATGCAGCTTAAGTAAGTTGGAGAATTCTGCCTGAGCCAGTGAGATGACAGATGTGGGCCAGTCACTAGCCGGGAGGAGCTTTGGAACACCTGCCCCAAACGTGTTTCCTTTAAACAGCAGATTTGATGTCTGCTCAGAACAGCTCCAAGCCAGAGCACAGAAAATCATTCAGCACTGAGCATCTTTGGTCCCCAAAATAGACTCATCCCCTAAAGAAAGGAACAGTGGTCAAGGTCAGAAATGCTCTGAGGAGAGGACCTGATGCCTCACCAGACTGAGGGCACCGGAGACAGGACTTAGGGGACAGCAAGTATCATCTGTTCAGGGCCAGGGGGTCCGCTCAGTCACCAAAGGGTTTTTCTTGCAAGCACGGGGACTTGAGTTTGATCCTCAAACCCATGTGAAAGAAGCCAGGAGTACAATTCTCAGTTGTAATCCCAGCACTGGGAGGTGCTGACAGCTCTGAAAGGCTCTGGCCTGCTAGCTTCGCCTCCTCGGCAAGTTCCAAGTGAGACAGCGAGAGGCCCTGTCTCAACTGAAGGTGGACAGCACATGTCAGCTGACACAGCCTTCATATTCACTCATACACACATGCTCCTGCACTCAAGCACACACGAACATGCACACGCGAGTATACACACTGTACTTGACACAGTCTAGAAAGGAGAGAACTTCAGTTAAGAAAATGCCTCCATAAGATCTGACTGTCATCAGGGGGACCTGTGAGCTCAAGGCCAGCCTGGTCTACAGAGTGAGTCCCAGGATAGTTAGGGCAGTTACAAAGAGAAACCTTGCCAATCAATCAATCAATCAATCTGGCTGTCAGAAAGCCTGTAGGGCATTTTCTTAATTAGTGATTAATGGGGGAGGGACCATCCCACTGTGGGTGATACCACCCTTAGGCTGGTGGTCCTGGTGTCTGTAGGAAAACAGGCTGAGCAAGCCATGGGAAGCAAGTCAGTAAGCAGCCCCTCCATGGCCTCTGCATCAGCTCCCGCCTAGGTTTCTGCCTTCAGGTTCCTGCCCTCGATGCTTTTTCTGATGAACTGTTATATGGAACTGAGCGAAATAAACCCTTTCTTCTCCAAGTTTCTTTTGGTCATGGTGTTTCACCACAGCAATGGTGACCCTAGCTAAGACGCACACAAAAGAATCATCTCTGCAAAGCTGATGTATCAACCTGAAACCAGTACCCTGAGCATGGGCGTCCTCACTGCATCTGTCACTGTCACCTGGTTTTGTGCTTCCGGGAGGCAGACAGGAAGGAGCTGAAGAACGGGCACTTCCTCTCTTTGAGGCTGTTTCCCCTGTGCATACTCTAAATCCTGAGCTAGCCTGGTCTCAGAGCTAGGATGCTTAGCATGTATTCTGAGCAGGGACAAGCACTACTCAGAGCACAGGAAATGGAAGAGCCGGTACTGTGGTTCCACCGCAGCCTAGGTTCAGATCCTGAGATGGGGAGGGGCATCAGCATGAAGAAATGAATTGTCTGACCACCAGATGGTTTCACACAGTGACCGGCCCTGGATAGCTCAGGCCATCTTTATTTACACTTAAAAACAAGCATGCTTTTGCATACTAACAAACATGATTTTCCCAGCCTCATTGGTTACCCTCCGGCAAACAATTATGTCAAATATGTTTTTCCCCCAATTTATTTGTTTTGTTTGTTTGTTTGTTTTGTTTTTGTTTCTCAAGACAGGGTTTCTCTGTGGCTTTGGAGCCTGTTCTGGAGCTAGCTCTTGTAGCCCAGGCTGGCCTCGAACTCACAGAGATCTACCTGCCTCTGCCTCCCGAGTGCTGGGATTAAGGGCGTGCACCACCACCGCCCGGCTTTTCCCCCAACGTATACATCAAGACATCTTTTAAGCCAAAAACAGCATCATTTTGCTGGCTTGGTCAAATACCGAGCCAGGTGCATCCTGTCTTCACAAAACTAAAAGGTGACGGACATGGGCGCCCGTTTCCAAGAGCAGCAGTTTCATCCAAGCTTATCAAAGCATATCTACCGAAATATGGTGATCTGTCTCTGATGCTGTCAGCACTGAATCAGGATAGCTCCCGGGTCCAGCGTGACGCCTGCATCCCCAGACAAACCTGATAGCATCAGCTCCCAGAGGATTTTAGCAGAAAATATTCAAGAAAAAAATTTGAGTTTTCAAGAATAATCATATCTGTCCTGTGTGTGACTGACAAAGTAACCCTAAAAACCGCCAAGAGAGAAGAGTGTGCAGGCTGCATGGTCCCAGCAGTATTCTACACTGTCCCAAAGTCCACTGGTCCTTGCCAAGTGAGATCGTCCACATGAGCTTTGTCTCATCCAGAGACCCATTGGACAAGCACCCATTGGTCCCAACAGAGTGAACACAGGAACGGTGAGGAACATCTAGAACACACTGGAAGCCAAACCTCCATGTCACACCCACTGATGGAGGCCAGAATTGAGGTTCACAAGAACATTTTCTTCTCATGAGGCTGGATGCTCGAAGTACAGCAGCAGGGTGCCCCAGGGTCAGATGTCACAGCACAGGTGTGTCCGTTTGCCATCAAGTAGGCAAGGCTGGCCGACTTATGGCTTTGGGTCACTGTTTGTCCCTGCTCAGACAGTTTTACAGGTGCTGTCTTAGCAGATAGACGTTTGGTTGTAGCTGTCTAGAGAGGGCTATTTTAGATAAGCAAAGGCTGACTTTTATCTTCCAGTCCTCTTACACGTGGTGAGGGAGAGAAGGCATGCCGACTGGATCAGGTTTCCAGAGTGCTGTTGCCCTCCGAGCTCCTCACTGACAAATATTCATTGTACATATTTAAACTATCTCACATTCCGGGGAGATGCCCAGTCAGTGAGGTGCTGATGGTGTAAACGCGAGGACCCAAGCTTGATCCCCAGGGCCACATGGAAAGGCCTGGTATGGTAAACATCTGTAACCCCAGAGCAGGAGGATCCCAGGGCTCACTGGCCAGCCAGACTCATCCCTATGACAAATTCTTAGCCAAATGAAAAACCCTGTTTCTTTTTTCTTTTCTTTTTTTAAAGATTTATTTATTCATTATGTATACAGTGTTCTGTCTGCATGTGTGCCTGCAGGCCAGAAGAGGGCACCGGATCTTACTTCAGATGTTTGTGAGACACCATGTGGTTGCTGGGAATTGAACTCAGGACCTCTGGAAGAGCAAGCAATGCTCTTAACCGCTGAGCATTGATTGATCCTGTTTCTTAAAAAAAAAAAAAAAAGCAAGAGAGTTAAGGTGTATGGTTTCTGATAAGTAACATAAATACCACATATGTGCACGCGCGCACACACATACCTGCACATGTGTATATATGAGTGCACACTCACACATAAGGTACATACCAGATGGTGTTTTATATACACAAACACCGTGAAACAATGACCACAGTCAAACCATTGAAGGTGTCTGATGCCTTACCCGTCATGTTTTCCTTTGTGCTGAGACCTTGTGATGGTTTAGCGTGATTGAGGAGACACACCTGTGAAAGTTTATCTAAATCAGATTAAAGAAGGTGGGAAGACTCACCGGAAATGTGGACCAAGGTCCTGAATTCAGCAAAGAAAGCCAGCTGCACAGCAGTGTTCGCCTCTCAGCTTCCTGACCGCAGAGGCCATGTGAGCAGCTCCCGCAGCCTCCCGCTGCCTCCCGCTGCTCAGGCTCCTCCTTGATGGGCTGTACCCTCGAACCGTGAGCCCAAACAAACCCTTCCTTCCTTCCTTCTGCTGCTGTTACCACAGCAACAGGGAATAACTGAAGACAGAGCTTCTGCTAGCCACTCTCTCAGGCTGTCCTCAAGCATAAGGCATCCTGTCGCTGGCCATAGTCACCATGCTGTGTCAGCACCTTGGAAGTTACCCATCCTAGCTGTGGACTGCTGACTCCTTCTACCCACACTGGCCCATTTCCCCACACCCTGGCCCCAGGTGTCACTGATCTACTTCCTTCTGCATGGGGCTCTACACACGTATGAGAGTGTTTTCTGCTCCTCTGTCTGATCTGGTTTACTTCTCAGCAGAACCTCCAGGTCTGTCTATTCCTCAGGTACACTGAGAAGTGGTGGGCTTAATTGCAAAGATTTCCAGAGAGCTCCTGGCTTCTAGTGCCAGCCCGAAGTGCCCCCCCCCCATTTGCTCCCTTGTCTGCTTCAACGTGAGAGACTGGTCAAGAAAGAGGACTGGACTAAACAGGGCAGCTATTCAATGGATGAAGAAAACTGGGACACTCAGCTTAGATGGATCCAGAGCTGTGCCCCTCATGCTATGTGGCCCAATTTTGATTCTCTTCCATCCAGCCCTTATGTGATGGAGAGCGCCAGACAGCCAGCTCATCTCTCTTTACTGCACTTTCCTCATCGTGCCTCATCATGTGTTTCTTCCTCTCCAGAGAGTGTTGTTGTTGTTTTGGTAGCAAAGTGGATCCAAGAGAAACACGCTGCATACTACATCAGAAAACATCACCCTATAAGTCACCCCGTATCCATGACTAGGCTTTAATTTAAAAAAAAAACAACATTTATTTTGATGTTTTATGTACTGATTTTACTTTTGTTTTGAGACAGGATCTTACTTTGTAGCCCAGGCTGGCCCCAGACTCGTGGCATCACCTATCTTTCCAGTAAGCCCTTGCTTTCAGCTGTGTTTTCACAGGCCTGTGCCTGGGGTCAGCACCAAGGAGGCTGAGGCCAGGAAGTGGTGAGTTCTCTCTAGGCTTGGTTGGGTCACATGGCAGATTCCAGATCTGCTTGGGCTACAGAGTGAGACTCTGTCTCAGAAATCCAAATAAAGCCAGGCATGCTAGCACATACCTTTAATACGTGCGTGCAAAACATCCATAAAACAAAAATAAATTTAGAAATCCAAATCAATCAGTGACAAGTATTTTATGACCACAGGAGCAATACTGGGGACAGACAGAAGAGAGAAAGGCCCCCCTTGCTGCCACACACACTCATACTTCTCTCAAGGGGGATCTGCTGGAGTGTGGGCTAATTGTGGAATTCCAGGATGGGAGGAGAGGTCAGTGGAGAGAAGAGCAAAGAGGCCCCGAAGAGCATCCCACTGGGGACTGGACCCGGCCACTGTCATCTCTATCACAGGGTCCTTCTCCAAAGGCCCGGGTCCTGCTTTCTGCCTGGGTGTGCGTCTAACCTCACCATCTGCACCCTCACAGTTTGCTTGGCGTCCAGCCTGCGGCTGCTCTGAGAGCTGAGCAGGGGGACGGGAGATGCTGACTCCTTGGGGGCAGACTGAACCGGTGCTGGGTGGTTGGTGTTGGCCCTGGCCCTCTCAGCGGCTATAGAGCAGGTGAGGCTCTGTGTTGCTCGGGTGCCTGGCTGCATCTGGAATCCTTGTTGACTTCATCGGCCATCTCTGCAGAGAGGTCAGGCAGAAAACAATAACCTGCACGAATAACAGACCCACATGTGAACAGATGAAAAAGGAGAAAGGAAAATGGTTCATCACACCCCTGGACCTCCCTTCTGAACAATACAAGACTCAATCTGGCAGCAAGTAAATCGCTACAGAAGAGCCGCAGTGGGAAGCAGTGGCCTTTCTTCCCACGAGGTCATTGTCACGTACTGAAAATTAACAAGGTGTTACACCCATACACGTGCTTCTGTTTACAAATGTAATTCAGGTTGTTATCCCTTTTCTGCTCTTTCCCCGCCATACGCCTTAGGAAATGCTGTCAACAATGGCACATTCAAATGAAGCTCTTTCCCCCTTTTCCTTTTTTTCTTTTTGATTTTTTGAGACAGAATTTCTTTGTATAGCCCTGGCTCTCCTAGAATTCGCTCTGTAGACCAGGCTGGCCTTAAACTCAAATCTGCCTGCCTCTACCTCCCAAGTGCTAGGATTAAAGGTGTGTGCCACCACCCACCACCCAGCTTGCTCTTCTGTTCCTAAAACTGGCAATCCCTGCCTTCTTCCGTTACTGGCACTGCATAACCGAATCCCAACAAAATGGGCCACTCAAGGGTTGGTTAGTTAAAGCCATTTGGGTTATTATTATTATTCCTAAATAAGGGCCCCCTGAAGCTGCCGGGGAAGGACAGCTGGGCTGCCAAATGCCACTGCCTGGGAGCAAGGGCTCCACCCTCCCCTTCAGGACTCTAGCTCCTTGGCCCCAGCTGTAGTCAGTCCTGTGTTCCCACAGCCAGAGAGTGCAAGGAGGCAGGTCTGTAGATGAGGCTTCCAGAAACATAACCTGAGGGTGGGTGGGGACAGACCCCAGGGGACAGGATCCTGTGCAATACCTCTTAAATGGCTGCATGAGGTTCTGTGTGAGCCATTCCTGCGTGCTCGCCCCAATCAGCCCATCCTGACCGGCACTTCTGAGAATGAATGATCTTTAGCCACAGGAAAAGATGAGAAGAAGGGGCTAGAGACTTGGGCTGTGGGGCACGTAGAGCCTCGCAGATGGCGGGGAGTGTCTGGTCTGCATTCCATAAAGTTTAGCAAGTCTCCGGGAAGAAACTGTAGACCACTGACCCCCAAAGATGGTTATGAGAATGGACACCAGTTAACATGACCGAGTTTAACTTTTGCAGACTTGTTAAGTTTGGCATTCTAGGAAGAATCCTGAGGGAACACTGACCTGGACGAAAAGCATGCTCGGTGAGTTCATGGCATGCAAGTCCAATGCGTGTGAGTTCATGACATGCAAGTCCAATGTGTGTGAGTTCATGGCATGCAAGTCCAATGCGTGTGAGTTCATGACATGCAAGTCCAATGCGTGTGAGTTCATGACATGCAAGTCCAATGCGTGTGTGTTGTTTGTTTCAGTTCTTCAAGACAGCGTTTCTCTGTAGCTTTGGTGCTTGTCCTGGAACTAGCTCTTGTTGACCAGGCTGGCCTTGAACTCACAGAGATTTGCCTGACTTTGCTTCCTGAGTGCTGGGATTAAGGGTGTGTGCCACCACCGCCTAGTTTGTGTGTATTTTATACTACAAAAATACCTAGAGGCCTATCCAGGTTGCTCCTCTCTCTGTTTCTGTCTCTCTGTCTCTCTCTGTGTGTATGTGTGTGTTATTTTTTTAGGCAGGGTCAAACTCATAATCCATCTGCCTCAGCCTTTTGAGTTCTTGAAGTACAGGCATGCACCACCACACCCAGACCCTGTCCATTTTGTTTGTGTGAGCATGTGTGTGTTTGTAGATATGTGTTCATATATGCAGGGAGAAATGGGTGTGTGTCAGTCAGAGGTCAACTCTACATGTTGTTCCTCAGGCCTTTGTTTCTTGTTTTGTTTACTTGTTTATATTATTTTTGAGACAGGGTCTCATTGTGTAGCCGTGGCTGTGTTTTAACTGATTATGTAGACCAGGATAACCCAGAGCTCACAGAGATCCTGGAGTGCTGAGATTAAAGATTACAAGCAGGGGCCAACAAGATCTTTTTATTTTTATTTATTTTTGCACAGTGCTGGTGTCAGCTCAGGCCCACATGGCTGGCACAGCAAGCTCTTTGCCAGCAAAGCGGTCTTTCCTGCCGGTTCCCTTGTCCTCCAGCAAGGTTTGAAAGGGAAGAACTGTTTGCATAAAAACCCAGAGGTAGCTGTGTGTGACAACTCATTGTTAATCCCCAAATGTGGGAGGCAGAGGTAGGAGGATCTCTGTGAATTCATGAGGCCAGCCTGGTCTATATTGCTAGTTCTAAGTTAGCCCTTTTACACCGAGACTTTATCCAAAACAAACAAACCACAAACATAAAACCCCCAAACACCAAATCTAAAGGTGCAATTGATTCAGACACAGTTGTCTGATGGTGCCTTTGATCACATCATGCTTGACTTTCGAGTAGGCAAAGTGCTAGAAGTTGTGATGATGTAATGAATGTGTTCACTTAAATATAAGTTTGTGTCTAACTCTGTCCTGCCTTTCCCCTCTACAAATGGTGTCTCTTGATTTGGGGTCTTGAATAAGCTCTGACCAGGCTCTTATGGCACAAATATTATTTCTTTTCTGCATTTGTTAGTTGTGGTATAGTTTTAAAGGCATTATTTAGCAACCAATGACAAACATGAGTTCAAGGTCTTCATGTGGTAGGTGGAGGCCTTAAGAATGTGGGTGCCCTGCTTATCCTTGTGCTCCCCCTTCTGATGTTACTGCTATAGGGGGGCATACAGCAGTGATTTCCTCTTGGGTTCCTGAAGCCAAGTGCTGAACAACAGGCTTGGCCTGGCAGGGAAGGGACAGTGGGGCTCATGTGGGTAGAACCAGTGGTGATGTAAGAGGCCTGATGGAATTTCTTTGGCCCTGTGATGTTTTTGAAAAACAAATCCTTACAGAATTGTTTTCTAACATACTGTGAGAGTAGCCAAAAGCATCCGAGAGTCAGGAATGCTTAGCATAGTGGTGAAATGTATTAGACTCAGGAAAGATCCAGCTGTGCTCATATTTGAGCCTGACATTCCAACACCAAGCCTTGGGGAGCAAGATCCACCAGGTCCCTCATGCCCCTCCTCCAAGCTCCCTGGCTGCTGAATCGCAGCTCCAATTACGAAGCATGCTGACAAGTGGCCAGCAAACTCCACATCTGGTTCTGATCTTAACTGTGTTCCTTTGTCTCATCGCCGTGGAAAACACCCGGAAAAGTCTTGAAAGCTGATTAGCTCCAAATTTACTTTAAGAAAGAAGGCCAAAGAGTTTGATGGCAAACTTTCTTTGTTCCAGTTGCCAAGCAGCCTTCGGCCTCTTCATTTGATCTGTGTGATCATTTCTTCGCACATAGGCTTGTGCTCTCAATGCCACGATCTCTCTCCTGGAACCGGGACCCGCTTCTTCACATTTACCAAGCCCTTGCCATTTCAGGCAAGCATTTGAGTACCGTGGGGGATTTCTCCATCATGTGCCACACAAGCCCCTTTGGCAAGCTGCTCACCCATCTCTGGCGCTCTGGGAGGAAATGTGTTATTGCATGCATCTCCCTCCAAATTAATATGTTTGCTTTACAAACTCGAATTTCCTGCCCATTTTTCATATTTCAACACACACACTTTTCTGTGCCCTTAACCCTTTCCTTGTATTTAAGGATGTGTGTTAAGTCAGGCATGGAGGCTTGTGCCTGTGATCTCGGTTCAAGACGCTGAGACAGCATTGTAGCCTTGAGGCTAGTAGGTATCGAAGATGCTAGTGTGTGTGTGTGTGTGTGTGTGTGTGTGAGAGAGAGAGAGAGAGAGAGAGAGAAAGAGAGACAGAGAGAGATAGAGACAGGCAGAAACAGAGATAGATACACAAGAGACAGAGAGACACAGAGAGAGAGCATGCTAGTTTGCTACTGATAGGAAATATATTAATTTAAGATTATCAGTTTATTATCCATTTTTCTTGGAAAAGATCAAAATTTGGTCTAGGTCTGGGAGGCAGTTTTGTGAGGGAAGTGCCTGTTACACAAACTCGAGAATCCTGAGTTTGGATCCCCAATAACCTCATAAAAAACCAAGCATCTGTGCGCTAGCTCAAGGGGAGGGAAGGTGTAAGTGGATCCCCGGCCAGCCAAGCTAGCCAAGTAGTGAACGCTGAGTTCTGTGAGAAACTACCTAAAAACCAAGGCAGGGAGACACAGAGAAGGACACCCAGATTCAACCTTCGCTCACATGTTCATGGGCACCTGGATGCTCAAATGAACACACACACACACACACACACACACACACACACACACACACACACACACAGAGCTTAGTTCTACCTTGTTTTATTAGAATCACAAAGATGTTTCCAGTGAGTAGTCTCCTTTTTAAAAGTAGTCAAATAGGTTTTCTGTAACTGTGTTTGTATGTGCCATGGTATACACGTGGTGGTCAGAGGAAGCCTTGTAAGAATCCCTTATCTTCTTCTGTTGCATGGGTCCTAAAGTTAGAGCTCAGGACATCAGATTGGTGATGAATAATCTCAATGGCCCTTTGTGGGGTTTTGTTGTTTGTTGGTTCTTTGAGACAGGATCTTGCTATGTAGCTCTGGTTGGCCTGGTGCTTGCTATGTAGCCCAGGGTGACCCCAAACTTATGGCAGTCCTCCTGCTTCAGCCTCCCAGTGCTGGGATGGTAGGCAAAAATTATCTTGTCCAGCTTGCTGTACCTCAGTATACCAAAGCAAAGGGGTTTTAGGAAAGATGGAGGGACTTCAGTTAAGAGCTTGGGGGTCTCCGGGTCCTCAGAGTTCCTGGTCTAGTAACATTCCCTGTCAGCACTTCAGCCTGGAAGGAGAGGTGCAGAGGACCCTGTTAACTACAGGCCATTTCTGGAGCTTGCTGCCCATTCTCTATGCTCTGTGGGCCTGGAGGACCTGGAGGCTGTGCACAAAGCTGCCATGTTTCTGCTGATGTCATAAGCCTCTGGTCTTCACCCTGATGCTGGGGTTGCAGGCTCTGGATCCTGCCCAAGCAAAGGCAGCTTTCTTCCCGTGGAAACAGCCAGCAGAGGACACTTTCCTGTTTTCATTTTCTAGTGTGAGCTTGGGTGTCATTCACTCTCAATGCAGGTTTAAATGGTTCACATTGTGTTTTGGGAAGCAGGACAGTCTCTGTGCTACAACTGTCAAAGTGGGGGCCTCTTAGGCAACAGCCTCTGGCCTGAAGGACATGTGTGTGTATGTGTGTGTGTGTGTGTGTGTGTGTGTGTGTGTGTGTGTATGTGTGTATGTATGAACATTTTATTACAGACTTAAAAATCTGAAACAAAATATAAATATTGTGGGTTTTGTTAGAAAATGAATAATCTTATAAAAATTTTTAGACTTAGCTTATTTCATGTTTTTTGCCTGCATGTATGTATGTCTGCCACATGCATGTTTTGTGTCCAAATAGTCATAAGAAGGCACTGGATCCCCTAGAACTGGAGATATAGACAGTTATGAGCCACCATGGAGGAGCTGGGAGTTGGACCTGGGTCCTCTGCAAGGGCAGCCAGTGCTCTTAACCACTGGGCCATCTCTCCAGCCCCAAACAATCTTTATTGTTTGGTTTTGATTTGAAACAGAGTTTCAAGGGGGGAGCAGGAGGGGACTGGGAGAAGGGGAGGAAATGTAAATTTTTTTCTGAATGAAAAAAATAAAAGAATATGGAAAAAAGAAAAACAATAACAACAACAACACAAACAAACAAACAAAGAAACAGAGTCTCAAGCTATTGCCAAAGCTGGGTTCAGATTGCAGCAATCCTCCTGCCTCAGTCTTTCAAGTGCTGGGATGACAGGTGTGAGCCACCATATTTTGCTAATAAAGACTAAACTTCAGTTAGTGAGTGAAATTTAATAATTCATTTGGAATAAACTTTCCTGTTGTGGCGATTGTAAGACCAAGAGGTTCTGAGTTTTTTAAAAAAAAAAATCCCCACAGCAGGTCCTGGGCTCCATCTGTTGTTGACACATTTACTGAGAGCTGAATTCTTGGCCAAGAAAGCACCATCTATTTGTTTCTAAATCTCACTGCTGGCACACATCAACAGAAAAGCAATGTTCTTTTTTTTGTCTGTGTCTCTGTGTGGGTGTGCACACAAGTGCAGATGCTCAGGGGCAGAGTTGGGTCTCCTGCAGCTAGAGTTGTATCTAGGTGGGTGGTTGGGAATCTCTTCATGTGGGGACTGGGAGCCAGACTCAAGTCCCCCCTAAGTGTAGCAAGCACCCTTGACTTCTGAGCCCTCTATCCAGCCCCTGGTTTTCTCATGTTACTAGTTTTCAAATGCTTTTCAGCATAGATAGTAATCTAATCTTTAAAGTGACATATTATAATTGCTACTTAATCAAATGTTTGGGGTCACATTTCCACTTTTGAAGTTTCTGGGTTTCTATTAAAATATTTTCTCAGGGGCCTGAGCTCCATTGGCAAAGTGTTGCTGTATAAGTATGATGGCCCGAGCTCCATCTCTAGGACCCCTGTGAAAGCTCACAGCAGTGAGCCTCTGTAATCCAGCTCAGGGAAGGTGGAGACTAGAGGCTGCCAGGGACTCGCTGGGCAGCCAGCACAGCTGAATCAGCCGTCTCCAGGACAAGCAAGAGACCTGTTTCAAAAAGTAAAGTTGAACCTGGTATGATGGCCTTCAATCCCAGCACTGGGAGGCGGAGGCAGGGGGTCTCTGTGAGTTCGAGGCCAGCCTGGTCTCCAGAGAGAGTTCTAGGACAGCCAAGGATATATAATGAGACCCTGTCTTAAACAAACAAACAAAACAAAAGCAATAAATAGCAAAATGAGAGTATTTAAGGAAGACACAGAATGTTGAGCTCTCTCTGGTTGAACTTTTAGGAAGAAGTCCCTGTGGGCTGCTGCTCTCTGCTCTTCTGACTCCAGCACCTTCTTGTCTTCTTCTCCATGTTTCTATCTAGGAGGCAGCGCGTCATCAGAAACTGCTCACCTTCAGGCCTCTTCCTGCTCCCAGGGAAGCTGAGAGGTTGATGCTCCGGTTCCATGGGTTCTGTAGGCACAGGCGGAGAGTGCCCCAGGCAGTGCAAGCGAAGGTCTGGAGGCCAGGTGCTGGGCACTTCGGAGAAGACCCAGGAAAAGCCATGATCTCCCAGCAACTCCTCTAAGGAAAGGTCACCCAGGACACTGCCTGGTGCAGGATTTTTAGTCTACTTCTGCCTCCTTGTGGCTGCTTCTTAGAAGCTCTTGTCCCTTTTATTCATTTAAAAAAGTATTTTGATATAAGCAAAAACCCATCTGTTATATTTGTTAATTAATGTTTTCCTTTAAAATGTTAAGAGAAAGACAATGTCCCGTTTCAGCGGTGTTTCAGGATGACTTTTTGGGCCGTCCCTTGTGTTTTCGTCTGTTCTTTTCTGCCCTATTTGAATTTTCTTTTTTAAATTTTTTTTTTAAAAAAAGAAAACAAAGTATCTTTTTTCATTTTACATACCAATCCTAGTTCCCACTCCCTCCGCTCCTCCCATTCCCTCCACCTTTCCTCCCACCCCACCCCCATCCACTCCTCAGAGAGGGTAAGGCACATTGCTTTGGGCAAGGTTCAAGGCCCTCCCTACTATATCTTGGCTGAACAAGGTATCCATCCAAAGAGAATGGGTTCCAAAAAGCCAGTGCAAGCAGTAGGGATAAATCCTGGTGCCACTGCCAGTGGCTCTGCAGTCTGCCCAGTCATACAACTGTCATCCACATGCAGAGGGTCTAGTTTGGACCTATGTTGATTCCTTCCCTGTCCTGCCAGAGTTGGTGAGCTCCTATTTGTCGTGGAATTAGGTCGACACAATAAATAACCAAGCCAGCTCAAGAAGAACGGGTATTTTTTAATGATTAAAAAGGGGAAACTCACGCTACAAGAGTGGGAGGTCAGACATCCTATCCGGCCGGCAGACACCGCATGGAGAGAGCAGGCACCTGTGTGCTCTCGGTTTTGCTACCTGGACCCCAGGTAGCCACACCCTAACTAGATGTGATTGGTTGATAGTTTCCCCATCACCTATTAGCTCAGGTAAACTGTTTCAGTGGGTGTCCCAAACTTGTCCAACCACTCTGGAAATCAGTATGGTAGTTTCTCAGAAAATTGGGCATCAATCTACCTCAGGATCCAGCAATACCACTGTTGAGTATATACCCAAAGGAGGCTCAATCATCCTACAAGGACATTTGTTCAACTATGTTCATAGCAGCATTATTTGTTATAGCCAGAATCTGGAAACAGCCTAGATGTCCCTCATCCGAAGAATGAATAAAGAAAATTGGCACATTTACACATTGGAGCACTACTCGGTGGCAAAAAAAACAAAAAACAAAAAACAAAAAATCCAAAAAAACAAAACCAATGACATCTTGAAATTTGCATGCAAATGGATGGAACTAGAAAAAACCATCCTGAGTGAGGTAACCCAGACCCAGAAAGATGAGCATGGTATATACTCACTCATAAGTGGATACTAGCTGTGAAGCAAAGGATAGCAAACCTATAGTCCACGACCTCAGAGAAGCTAAGTAACAAGAAGAACCCTAAGAGGAACATTTATAGATCCCCTTGGGAAGGGGAAATAGATAAGATCTCCTGACAAAATTGGGAGCATGGGGGTGGGGAGAGAAGGGAGGGCAGAAGGAAGGAGGAAGGGAGAAGGGGAGGGGGAGGAGAACTAGAGGGAACAGGATAATTGAGATGGGGGAAGGACAGAGACAGAGAGCAAGGAAAGAGATATCTTGATTGAGGGAGTCATTATGGGGCTAGCAAGAAACCCGGCTCTAGATAAATTCCCAGGAATCCACAAGGATGACCCCAGCTAAGACCCTAAGCAATAGAGGAGAGGGTGTCCTAACTGGCCTTGCCCTGTAGTCAGACTGATGAATATCTTAAATCTCACCCTAGAACCTTCATCCAACAACTGATGGAAACAGAGGCAGAGACCCACAGCTGAGCACTGGGCTGAGCTCCCAAAGTCCAGTCAAAGAGTGGGAGGAGGGAGAATATGAGCAAAAAGGCCTATTTGTATTTTCAAAATACTATCTGGGTGTAGTTGCTTGTTCTCTTAGTTCCAACACTCGAGAAGCATAGGCAGATGGACTTCTGTGGGCTCAAGACCTCTCCCCGCCCCCGAAACAAAACCAACCGTGCACTGTTTGTGTGAGCTAGTGTGTGTGTATGGGGGTGATTTAGTTTTCTCCCACTGTCTCCCTTCCCTTTTTAGGGCTACACATGGCGGCGCACACCTTTAATCCCAGCACTCAGGCGGCAGGCAGAGAAATCCCTGAGCTTGAGGCAGCCTGGCTACAGAGCCAATTCCAAGACAGCCAGGACAACACAGAGAAACCCTGCTTTAAGAAAGCAAAACTAAACCAAGCCCAAAAAACCAAAACCAAAAACACCTCACATGCATGCTGTCATGTGATAATACTATTATAATATGTGTTTCAAGCTTTTAAAATGTGAAGAATCTTATATAAAAATAGAAGGGGCTGGTGAAATGGCTCAGTAGGAAAAAGTGCTTGCTGCTGTGTCTAATGACCTGAGTTCGATCCCTGGCAAATTTGTTTCTCCTTCACATTAGTGCTATACACACAGACCCTTCACTGCAACTGAATAAATATTAAACACACACACACACACACACACACACACACACACACACACACACACACACACACACTTTTGAACCCAGTACTTTGTGCAGAAAAGAAGAAAAAAGTTGAAAATGCAAATAGAGACCTCATACCTGTAATCCTGGTGCTTTGTGGGGGGCTGCTGAGGCAGGAGAATTGCTTTGAGTTCAAGGCCACCTTGGGCATACATAATGAGATTTAAGCTAGCCTGGGCTAATAGGGTGAGATACTGCTTTGAAAACTCCAAATCAAACCAAAACCTCTGAATACAGATAGGGGAAGTTTTGAAGGGGTTAATTTTTGACAATTATGGTAAAATGGTATTATATACAAATGTAAAAAAGTAGGAAAAATATGTTTGGAGTGATTGTTGTTAGATAACCCTTATCTAGCTCCGAAAATAAATAAGAATTAAAATCCCCTTCCCAGACTTTCACAGGTCCAGACATTCACATTTTGTAAGTATGGTTCACGAGCGGGGCAAGGGGCTGGAGATTGAAACACACACACACAGAGACGGAGACGTGGGTCATCCTTGAAACAAGAACACCAAGAATGCTAACTTGAATCAAGAATGCCAACTTTATTGTGCTCCAGGGCAGCTTATATAGGGTCTCCTTGACTAATGGCCACACCCCAACTCTCAGCTGCAAGCCCACCAGAAACCACTCCCCTGTCTCATGCTCAGAGTAGCTGCAAACACAGGAAAACAAGTTGTTTTGCTCAGAGCAGCTGCAAGCATAACTAGTTGTTTACTCTGGCAGGCAAGGGGGTCACAGGAAATTCAGGTTCTGGGGGTCCACAGTCCCCAACAACACTTCTTAAGTTCCTTTGCTCACCTGCCAACCTTAGTATGTCTTTTGTAATTGATCTCTCTCTCCTCTTCTCTGGGAAGCTGTCTGCCGCCCCTCCAGCCCGCTGTAGATTTACCCCCAACACACTTCTGAGCTCACCATACTTAAAAAAATTATTTTTTTTTATTTTATGGGTATGTGTGTGCAGTGCCATTGGAGGCCAGAAAATGATGTTGGGTCCCTGGAACTGGAATTTACCGGCAGTTGTCAGTGCAGTGTGTGATGGGACCCTAATCCAGGTCTTCCAGAAAAACAGCCAGTTCTCTTAACCCCTGAGCATTTCCCCAGCCCCCAATAGTCTTTTGTTCTTCTTCTTTTTTAAAATGTGTCTCTGTGTATCTCCCAAAGAGCTGAGGACTCTGTGGTTTGTACCTAGACACTGATGTGTGCTGCCAACCAATCCATGAGGTGCCACGACTGACTTCAGCCCTTCTCTACAGGCTACAGAAAAATCACATGAGCCTCACCAGCCCTTCCAGGAAAGGTTTTGAAACACAAAGGGAATGTTAGTGACCCTGAGTGAATGTTTGTTTGTTTATTTATTTGAGACAGGATTTCTTGTAGCCCAGACTGGCCTCAGACCTACATAGCCGATGATGACTTTAAATTGATCTTTTGCCTTCACGTCCTGAATGCCGGCCTACAGGTGTGTGCATCACTGTGCCTGGTTTATGTGACACTGGAGATGGAACCCAGGGCTTTGTGACTACCAACCGAGCTATTGGCCCTCAGCCTAGCAGGTTTCTATTTTAAGTCCCGACTTTATCCATTTGTGTTATTCATCTTTACTCCAAACAGGTGGGGCCAGACTTCCCTGCACTAAGCATTGCTTAGACGGACCACTTTAGAAGGGAATTGTCCCCTAGGCCCCAGGGTGTCAAAAGATACCAACAGAGTGAGGTGAGGTGGGCTCCTGCCAGATGGTGCAGATGATGGGGACCTGGCTGAGCCTGCCCCCCCTGTCTGCCAAGGCATCAGACTCCAGCTCAAGCAGATGACACCCTGCTTACCAGGGTGTGGAGCTCCAGGTCTCTGACGTGTGGGGTAGATGGATCCTGAGATAGTGACCCACCCTCACACACTTCTGCCCCAGTGTCATCCCCTGTCATATCTGAGACCTTTCACGAGTAAGCAAGAAACCCTCCAAACCAACCTTAGCCAACCAGCCAAAATCACAGTGGTAAACTGAGGCAGAAATGGGCTAACAGGCTTTGAGTATTACATCTCTATGCAGAATAAAGTTCAGAAAACCTTCTCCTAACAGCCTTAGCCATTCGATGACATCAGCCCATTCTGAAAGCAAATCTCTGGCGGAGCCAGCCACCCACAGGTGAAGATGAGACTGCAGTAGGGAGTGGACTGGGTTTCTGGGAAAATTCTGGAAGTCCACAGCCTCCCCTAGTGCTCCATGCTCATCTTCCTAAGATGAGGTTCTAAGAGCACTAAAAGGTGGCTGCTTCTGTGGTGTTAGCTTAAGTCTCCCTGTTGTCTGATTCTGTTCTAAGTGGGAAGCCGCTTCCTCCTTCCAGGCATGCACAGATGCCAGTCTTCATGCTGTCTATGCTATTTCCGGGGCTGAAGACAGATTACTCTTCTCCAATTCATTCGAGTTTATTATTGTTTTTTAAAAGAAAGATCTCTTTTAGATGATTAAATTTCCCAGAATTGTCTAGGCCTTGCCATTGTTCTCGGTGAGGACCTTTCTTACACCAGCCCCGCAGCACAGCAAGCTGGGAATGCCCTGGGCTGTCTTTGCCGGACTGAATACACAGGACCCTTGAGGGATAAATCTCCCGGTCACGATCCCAGTTTAGCTAGCACATTCCAGCAGGCTCCAGCTGGAGGCTGCCTGGATGAAGAGGGCGTGGCTTCTCAAAGAGCGTAGGACTAGACCCTGAGGAGGAAAGTGAACCCAGCACCCGCCAGGCATGGCTGTCACCACCCACTGTGGAACACAAATAGCGGGAGGGATGCCATGCAGGAAAATGTGGCCACATACATGATTTATATCTTATAGGTCTCACTACAGAGAAGAAAATCAATGTCATTTTTGTCTAGTTTAGTGTGTCCCGCTAGCTGGACACCTGCCTTCCGCAGCCTGATTGCCTGTGTTTAAATCTCTGTCACAGCGACTGAGCTGTATCCTGGGGTACTGGGTACCCGCTGAAGTTCCCAGGTGCTTATGCCTCTGGACAAAGGACTGAACCAGGAACACACTGTGAGAAATAGAGATGGTTTGGGCCTGCAAGACAGCTCAGCTGATAAAGGCACTTGCTGTCAACCCTGATTGCCTGAATTCAATCTAAGGATCCCATCTGATAAGGAGAGAGTTGTATCTGACCACTGAAGTTGCCCTCTGACCTCCATATGCATGTTGTGGCATGTACACACCCCTCCCCCAGAAAAGAAATAAGGCTAAGAAGGTGAAGAAGGAGAAGAAAGAAGCAGAGGGAGGGCGAGGCAGCACACCCCTGACAATGGGGGCGGGCCAGTGAACCGAGGGCAGAGCAGCTGCTGTGCCCCTCACGACCCTTCTAGGTTGTGCTTTCTCTGACCGTTCATGTGTCACGTTTTCTGCACATGCTCTGTTTGCTATGTGTTGCGCAGGTGGGGAGGGGTTTCCAGTCTCATGTTGTCAACTGGCTTCTTTCATGTGCTCATCTGGATTCTGCTTTCTCCAGTCCCTACTCTCCTGGCCGTGCCTCTTACAAGAGCTCCAGCAGGCTCTGTCCTCACTACTTGAGTTGCCTGTAAAGGTGAACTCAATATAACAAGCTTAATCTGGGTAGGACAGCACCCGGCAGGCAGGACTTGTTACCCAGTCAGTTCCTAAGGCAGTCCTGGGTTCTCAAATGTGACTTTTGAAATTCATTGACTTGGAAAAGAGTTTTGTGCTTTGTCCTCTCAGCTAGTGGTTCCCGGCTTGATTTTAATATGCACATCACACGCAGATGTGATGGATTATGCAAATTCCTGTACGAAGAGCAATTGCGGTTTTGGCCAGTGATGGATACAGACTCTGCACTGTGGACTCAGGCATTATTCTTTGAGGTTGCCTCATCTCCGCTCTCAATGAAGAAGAGGAAGAACTTTCTGACAATATTTAACTTGTTGATAGAGCAATGGCCTCCTTGTGTGCTCAGTCACTCTTTGTGTGGAGACATTTACACACCTCGGCATTCAGAATGAGAATCAGAAGCACAGGAAGCTAAAGGTGTCACTTGTTTGCTTGTAAGCAGCAGGACTCACAGTGGCTGGTCCTCACCATGGCTGTTCTGCCCACAGAGGCCCCTTGCCCGTGTGTTGTCCTGTGTTCCTATGTGTCTCCATCTGGGCACCCTGGAGGTGTGAGTTGTAGGCTCTGACCTCCACTGGGCCAAACAGGATCTCATTCCTGGAGGATTGGAGTTGACTCCAAATGGGTCATGTTCTCCATGAGACTGGATTAGAAACCCATGAAATCAGGAGTAATGAGAAGCAGGAGTTAGCAGAAAAGCGGCAGTGATGGTGCTGCCGGGACCTCTGGCACCCTCAAGCCGGCCCTGGTCTTTGCGGAGCACCAGCCTAACCCTGCTTCCTGACTCTGTGAATGGCCTAGATCCTTAGCAGAACTCCTGCACTTGGAGTATATCCAAGTGATTAACCACAGTTAAGAGCCTTAAGTGATACAGTATCACCCTTTGGGGGTGGGGCAGCATCACAACACTGGTCACCGGGGCATAGAGTGTGGACACAGGATGTGCACGTGAGGCCAGTAGATCCTCAAGGGTGAGCAGGGAGTGCCACTCTAGTTTCTCACCTACCTCCAAGAATCCAGCCTGTCACAACGGACGATGATTCCCAGGACATACAGATGACTCTTCTAGATACTGTACTTCCCTGGGATTGTAATGGAGACCTCAGAAGGCCATGCTGCTGTCTGCCAACTCTGGCATGAGAGGGACTCTGCTCTGAGGGTCGCTCTGTGGAAGCAGTGTGGTGTGCACAGTGTCTCTCTGCAAGTCACTGTGCAGCATGCAATGGAGGACTAACCTCTCTGCAAGGCTTCAGATATTCCTGTTCTAAACCAATTAACATATTTTAAAATAAACAAACGAGTGTAGTGCCAGGCTGGCCTTGAGCTTACGGCAATACATCTCCCAAGTATTCTTTCCAAGATTACAAGGCATGAACCAAGGGCCATGGGATTTAGCAGAAATGTCTTTTGAGAGGAGACTATATTTTAATAAGGACACAGTTCTGCCCATTCTGTGATGGAAGCAATTTAATGCAAGCAAGTAGCCACCAGGAAGCTGGCTGACCACCAGGGGGCAGTGCTGTGCTGGGGAGACTGTTGATCTTGGCTGCTGGCAGGTCAGGCACAGTGGCTGCTGTGTCTGGGTGGGCCTCCGTGAATAGAGATCTAGGTTGCTGAGCCCACACACCCTGTCTATCCCTGCTGCCATGACCACCATGCTCACAGATGCAGAGGGATAACAACAGGGCAACTGGAGAAAGAGGCTGGCTGCTAACTTCAGAACATGCCATCCATCTACTTGATTATTGGAGTCCTCCACTTGAGGTCACCTGTAAACGGAGGCTGCTCGTTCATTTCCCACTGACTTTTGGGCAGAGAACCTGCCTCTGCCTTGGCCACTGACAAAATACACGGTGTCCGGACCGGATAAGCAGAACACGAGCCAAAAGACTACCAAACCTTGCCAAGACAGGGCAAGATGGTTTTTCAAATTTTCCTGCCTCTGAAAATGGTCTGTCAGACTCTAGGCCTTAGCCAAAGTTGGTTGCCCCAGCATTGCAAATCAGACTTTGGGTGATGGCCCAGGTAGCCGGTTGTCTCTGTCATTTCTTGCACCTTTTGGAAGTTGCTTGATTACACTTCCTGTTTACTCAAGTAATACTATTTCCCTTCTCAGGTCTTAGATGGGGTTGAAGTTACTTTAGATAACTAGATAGTCGTAGTTACTTTCCTCTCATGACTTAATATAAGACTTAGACTCCTTAGGATAGGACAGCTATTGAAACATTTAGCATATGTTTCTTGTTTGATGTTGTTCATGCTGGTTGTAATTCTAATGTTTATGTATGTTTTTTGCCTCTTCCTTTCCCTGGGCAATACTTGATATTTATTTTTTATTGTATATAGTTTTGTATTAGGCTCCAAACTCTCTTATTTAGACAAAAGGGAGGTGTTGCGGGAACTCCTTCAGCCAATAGCATTTAAGATACCAGTCCACTTTGGGCGTGGTCTTATGTGCTATAAATGCAGACAAAAAACATGCACGGCCTCTTGGCTGCTGGATTTAGTTCCAGTTCCCAGCACACACAGAGGACTGTGGATCGCCACCCTTACTGTGAGTTTATCCCCAAATAAATAAACCTTTGTTATACTCCATTCTGGGCTATTGTGGAACTCTTTTGCAAGCCAACAGTCACCTCCTGGTGAGCACTTACAGGAGACAAAACTACCTTCACTTTTATGTGTGTGCATGTGTGAGTAGGTGTGTATACAGGTACTCACAAACGAGGTGGCATTTTAATTAAAAATATGATTCTGATATTTTATGTTTTTAAAAATGCTTTACTTTCATTTTGTGTAGTGTGTATTTCTGTCTGTTTGTCCGTCTGTCCATCCGTCTGTCCCTCTGTTTGTGGGGTGCCTGTGATAGCCAGAAGATGACATCTGATCAGTCCTCTGGAGCTGGGTTGGCAGGTGGTTGTGAGCTGCTCAATACAGAGCCTATGGAACCAAACTCTGGTCCTCCGCAAGAACAGCATATGCTCTAAACTGCTGGGCAGGCCATCTCTCCAGACCCACTTGGAGGCAGTTGATGTCGTGTATTGGGAGGTATTCCTAGCTATCCCCGGGTGTGGGTCAGATATACCTGGGAATGCTCTATGGCAGGTTGACCAATTCGATCATATTTACTGTAGGATACCTCTCAGGGGAGGAAAGGGTTAATTCTAGTTTCCAACTCCAGAAAACAGCCCATCATTGAGGGGAGTCAAGGCAGGGACTTGCAAGCAGTATTAACCTCCAACCAAGAGCTCCCTTTACTGCCAAGGAGGCACAGCAGGATCCGTGGAGGATGCTGTCTGCCAGCTGGCTCATCGCTGGGCTTCTGTTCATCTGGCTTTCTTACACAGTTCATGACTCCCTTCCTTAGGACGCGCTCCGCAGTGGGCTGGGCCTTCCTCACTAGTTAGCTGTCAAGGTATTTCTTACAGACATGCTGAAGGCCACTCTGATTTAGGCAGTCACCGACTAAGGCTCTCTTCTCATATGACCCGAGGCGATGTCACACTGACAGTTAAAGCTGAGTAGGACACTCACTCAGGGCCCTTTTCAACCCTGTCACCCACTGCCCTAAGTCCAGACTCTGCTCATGTCTTTATTAACTTGAGGCCCATCGGCCTGTGCCGTCTTGGAAGGCCCCTGGTGACAGGCAGTGTAGCCCATACCAGTGTCTTGTCCATCTTCCAGCTGTCACCGGTCCCTCCCTTGCTGCAGAAACTCTCCCATGCTTCTTTACAGCGTCCCACTCCTGCCTCAGGCTTCACCCATACCTAGGGCTCCAGGCCTTTGGCTTCTGGCTGACTACTTCATGGAGTTCGGTTTTGTAGGTTTATTTTTGCCTCCGAGTCCAGAGGCGAGGTCATGAAGGGCCGGGCCCCTGACTGGCACTTCCTGTACCCACGGTCCTTTAGCAGGTGCTTTGCTGAATGAGCCAAAGGGAAGCGATGGAGGAGGTGAGCCAGCAGTCATGAGCTTGGCAAGGGCCAAGGCCTGTGTGCTCGGGCCAGCCCAGCGCTGCCAGCGATTTTCAGCATTGGAGTCGCAAGTCATTTTTGAACAGCTGATCCCCCGACCCCGTCATCTGTCACTTGGAGTAGGAAGGAGTCTCTGTCTTCTCCTTCATCCTTTCTCTCACTCCCAGTGTCTGGGAAAGCGCCCAGTCCTTCCGTCCCAGGACACCCTGCCCCATCGCACTTCCCTTCTTGGTTTCGCGCAAGTGAAAAGCAAAACTTTCTGAGCCCTGCGGTCTGGGAGCCGCGAGGGGCGGCGCGCGCGTGCGGGCGTGCGAGGGGCCGAGGCTGGAGAGGAAGCGGCGGTCCTGGCAAGGAGGAAGGAGCCTCCCCTAGGCTCTGCCCCCTGCCCGTTTGCCACCGCCTCTCGCGGCCGCCAGCGCCGCAGTCACGGGCGCAGCAGGCGGCACGATGCAGGGCGGGGGTCCCCGGGGCGCTCCTGTCCCCGGCGGGAGCCACGGCGGCGCAGGTAGGGTCCGGGAGACACGAAGGGGGGGAACGCGGCCTGTCGAAATCCGGGCGTGGCTCGGGGTACAACTCTGGTCCTACGCGCCCTGGAGCAGGGGAGGGAAATTGAGGCAAGGAACGGGCGTGCAGGGCGAGGGCAGTCCGTCTCCAGGGGCCACTGCAGTTCGCGTCCTAGCACGTCCTAGCCCTGTGACCACGGACGACCCGGAGCGCAGTCAGCCGAGGGCGCGCGCGTGTCGGGGTGGCCCAGCAGGCGTGCGTGGGATGCACCCGAGTGTGGGTCGGTCTTGGGACTCATCAGCCTCGGGTGACCGACGCAGATCCTGCGGGGACGCAGGGCGAGGTTGGGAGAGGTGTGGAGAACTGCAGCACGCACCTCACTGGGGCTGCTCGCCGCCCACTTCCGATTGTGGACTGTGACGCGCAGGGCAGCGCAGGCTGAACGGACCCACTCCATTTCCTCTATCAGTTTGAGCCACCCCCCAAAACCCTGTGATGAGATCAAGTTAAGTGGGTGGCTGCTTTTCAGCAACGAAGAGACCTCAGCAACTCACTGTCAGAAAGCTGAGAAAAGGAGCTTGGTGGCAGCACACGCCCTTAATACCAGCACTGGGAGACTGAGACAAGAGGGTTGCAGAGATTTTCTAGCACAGCCTGGGCTACGTAATGAGACACTATCTCAAAACCAAAATCAAAACAGAGCAAAAACCAAGCACGGAGCCCAGCTTGAGACTGGAGCTCTGCAGTTTGGGCGTGCAGTGCTGAGGGAGGGAAGGCCAGGGACTTAGGTGCTTCTTTTAGATCCTGGAGCCCTGGTTTCCTCATGTGTGAAAGGAACGCTAACCTTCTGCCTCCCAGTCTCCATAGCCAGGTTGTGTGAAGACATTTTTGCAAATGAGAGTTGGAAAACACGGTATTGGTGGTGGGGTGTGGGGTAAAAGCCTCCTGCATGCCCGGTCCTAGACTCATGACTCATTTTCCCAATCTGTAACGTGAAGCTAATTTTTCTACCTACTCAGTACGGTTGTTAAAGGATAAGACATGTAGCCTTTGGCCCAATGTCTTGAGATACACAGTAAGCTCTCAAAAGTCTCTTACTTGCCTAGGCTAGCCTTAAACTCACTGCATACCCCATGCTGGCCTCCAACTTGGTATTCTCCTGGCCTTGGCCTCCCAAGTGCTGGGATTACATGTGGGCTCCATTATGCACTGGTGCTTAATTATTGTTTTGACCATGCAAGACCTAAAAAGTAGGGGCGATAAAGGATGTCAGTGTGAAGTGGTTAGCGTCTGGAGAACAGGACATTTTAAAAGATGTTTGGCATCTTGCGTGGAGACTGCTGAGGTTTAGCCAGGACTCTGCCCACAGCAGAAGAGCCCTGGATGAAAACCTGCTTTCTGAGTTGTCACTCCAATCCTCAATTTTCTCTTTTGTTTACAAAAAAAGAGAAAAGAAAACACTTGGGCTGCCTTTTGCCCCCAGAGTGTTGCCCTAGGGTCTATGGAGCAGAGCATCTGGAATTTGTGGGGCTTGTGCTGCAGACCTCACGGTCCTTTCCACACAGCAGTCTGTGGCCGTCCTGCCTGTTGCCCAGGTTGGTAAACAGGGAGTCTCAGAACCCAGGTGTGGGTGTCTCTAGTCACTGGTTGAAGGGGAGGCATCAGGTAGAAGTGAGGTTCAGAGCTGACCTATGTCAGGTCAGAGGTAATAATTATCATCTCTCTTCTTCTTCTTCTTCTTCTTCTTCTTCTTCTTCTTCTTCTTCTTCTTCTTCTTCTTCTTCTTCTTCTTCTTCTTCTTCTTCTTCTTCTTTTTTGGTTTTTCTTGACAAGGCTGCTCTGTGGCTTTGGAGCCTGTCCTGGAACTAGCTCTTGTAGACCAGGCTGGTCTCGAACTCACAGAGATCTGCCTGCCTCTGCCTCCCGAGTGCTGGTATTAAAGGCGTGCGCCACCACTGCCCAGCTCATCTCTCTACTTCTATCTTGTATATCTATCTTTATCATCTATCTGTGTATCTGTCTGTCTGTCTATCTATCTATCATCTGTCTGTTCACCTACCTACCTACCTACCTATGTGCAGTACTAGGGATTAAACTCAGGGCTTTTTTCATGCTAGGCAAGCACTCTATCATTCAATCATACCTCTAGCCTACATCTTTCATAATTATAGGTCCTAAAAAATAAGGGTAAATTGCAGAAAGACCTTTGATACACACCAATTCTGTTTGTATTTTATAAGGTCCTATTTCCTGGTGCCTTTTTGCAGAAGAACTACAAATTATGAAAATTTCTCAAACAAAAAGGCATTTTAAACTTTGAAAGACTGTATAGCGAGATCTTAGCTCAAATCTCAAAGTGGGATTTTAGTAAACGCTTTATTTTTAACATTTGGGCTTGCTGGAGGCAGGAGGGTAGCCCGTGAGGTGGAGAGTTTTGGTCGAACAGTTATTTTGCAGGCCTGAGCTCTAGGACATGGCTGCAGAGAGCTCGAGGCTACCTGACATGAGATGAGGGTCTCAGAGAGGAGAGCCAAGGCTGGGGCTCTGCTCCAAAATGAATCCCAGTTCCTCCATTTCCGAAATTAAGTAGTTCTTGTTGATTTTGCTTTTTGTAGGAAGCACAGAAGTTGGCACCCTGGTAAAAACCCACCTCACATTAAAACCATGGACTCTCACCAGAGCAGACAGCCCGGGGCCTCAACCCCCGTTGTGTCTCTGCTGCGTTCCTCAGCTCACACCTATTTCAAAGACAGGGTGCGCATCATTACTACTTTTATTAAATGAAGAAAGTGATACTTGCTCACTGCTTAAACATGAAGACATTTGGGTAGAAAAAGAGCCAACTTTTTGTGCTCATTGCAATGTCTTTATTAGCTGGGCAGTGGTGGCGCACGTCTTTAATCCCAGCACTCGGGAGGCAAAGGCAGGTGGATCTCTGTGAGTTTGAGGCCAGCCTGGTCTATGAAGCGAATTTCAGAAGAGCCAGAGCAGTTACACAGAGAAACCCTGTCTCGAAAAAAGAAAAGTCTTCATTAAAAATAACACGGATTAGTTTTTTTGTGTGTATGTGCATGCATGTGTGCACATGTCCAAGGAGGCTGGAAGAAAGTACCAGATCCCATGGAGCTAGGAGTTCCAGGGTGTCGAAAGCCTCTTGTATGGGTGCTGGGAACTGAATTCAGGTCCTCTGGAAGATCAGCACATACTCTTAACTGCTGAGCCATCTCTCCTGTCCCTGAAGACATTCTTAGCATTTTGATTGCAGTGCCATTAGAGATTCGGTTGTGGAGGTCAGAATTTTATTGTGGTTTCAACTTTGACCTTTGGAGCAAAGAGATAATGATAACATTGACATTAGATGATCTACAGACAGCCAGGCGGTGGTAGCACACTCCCTAATCCCAGCACTTGGGAGGCAGAAGGAGGTGAAAAGGTGGATCTCTGAGCTTAAGGCCAGCCTGGTCTATAGAGTAAGCTCTGAGACAGTCAGGGCTACACAGAGAAACAAACAAACAAACCAAAAGACTAACCATGTCAGTATCTGAGAGTCAGAGTAAGAATGGTTGATATTTTAGTTAGAACCACTAGATAAGAATTAAGAATTAATGATAATAATTATAATGATAACCGTCATCATCATCAACAACACTGATGTGATATGCTTTGTTTTAATGCCACCCTGGCTGTGTCCACACTACGCACATGCCTTGGGCAGCCACTCTGGGTTGGGTGTGGTCCTCTCATGGCATGTCTGGGCCACCTGGGTTGGTCATTTGTCCCTTAGCATCCTTTAGTAAGGCTGGCTTTCAGTTCTGGAGAGTCATGTGCTGTTTGGGACAGCTCCTCAAATGGCTTCTGGACAACCTCTATGAGTCCTTTTGAATCCAGATGCTGTAGCCATTCCGAATCCACTTTCTCTCTCAGAATCAGGGCTCCCCCTTTGTTCGTGGAACACAGCTTTTCACACTAAGCAGAAGAGGGGAGGGAAGGTGGACTGGGGTTGCCAATGGATGAAATATTGGTATATGGTTTTGGGAGGTGGTCAGGGGCTTACAAGAGTTTCTCTTCCTTTCCTTGCCCTCTCCTTTGGTGACTTGCCTTTGTCAGAGCTCAGGAAATGATAGGGCTTCCCCCAGTCAGCAGGACTCCTGTTCACTGACAGCCATGAATGGAATTCTCTAGTTTACTGCTGGATGGAGCTTTGAGTTATTAATTTGGGACATAATTCACTTGGTAAAGTGCTCACCATACTTGCAATACAGCCCTTTGTTTGAGTTCTTATGTTAAAAAATGCTAGGTGTTGGGGCACATCCCTGTAATTCTCACACTGGGGAGGCAGAGACATGAGGATCCCTGTGCTTGCTGGTCAGGCAAACTAGCTGAACCAGTGAGCTCCCTGTTCTGTGAGAGACTCTGCCTCAAAACAGAAAGTGGATCATGTCACCTGTTGTCATCTGCTTGTTCCTGCACACACAGGCATGAACATTTGCATTCACATCTCTGCATACATCCTGGTAGGTAAGACTTTGATGTCCCCGTTTAACAAGTACAGCTGTGGATGTGTGTGTGTGTGTGTCCATCTTTGTATGTAAACCAAGCTGCTCCTGAATTCAAGATCTTCCTGATCTAGTTTCCTGACTGTAACATACTGAGTGAGTCTAGGTGTGCACCCCACCTTAAGCACTGTGTATCTGGAGACCCGATTAGGGGGAAAGCAAGAGCCCTACTGCATGCATTAAATGCATTCATGGGGGCTGGAGAGAGGGCTCAGCAGTTAAGACACTGGCTGTTCTTCCAGAGGTCCTGAATTCGATTCCCAGCAACCACATGGTGGCTCACAGCCATCTATAGAGGGATCTGGTGTCCTATCTGGCATAAAGGTGTAATGCAGATAGAGTGCTCATACATACAATAAATACATAAATCTTCAAATGCATTAATGAATAACTCTGAGTCACCAATAATGCATCAATATTGCATCGAGGAAGGAAAGAGAAAGCGCTTCCTCTTGGGCGCATTCAGCTGAGAGTGAGGCCAGATTTAAGTTCTTCACTTCATGTTGCCTGTAGCTTTGTCCTCTGTTTTATGAGTCTGAATCTGCCTGCCTGGAGGCTCTCTTGTGAATTTGTGCTGTGTCCACCCCCCCCCCACACAACTTTTCTCTCAGGCTGTCTGTTCCTAACAAAGGGCTTTGCTCTGTAGCTACTGAACATCACAGAAAGCATCACATAGGGAAGGAATGGGGTGCTTTACAGAAATCTTTAACAGTTTTTACAAGGATTAAGTCACTGGCTCCAACTGATCCCAACTGACCCAGACAACAAACAGTAATACAAGCATCATCGCTTGACAGTCAATATCCATAAATGGATATTCATTTTAGAAGGTTGCTTTCAACTTCTCTATTTGCTGTTTCCAGCAAATGATACACATGCATTATCCTAGTCATGGGCATGGTTATGTATAAGAATACATAACTTATGATTATAGCTATGCATTAGCTTAGGTTGTAAAAGTCGATGACATGGGAAAAGGCAAGTCAGGTTGACTTTAAATTGTTGCCCTAAAAGCAGAGGAAACGAATGGGCCGAGTACACAGTAGGGCAGCAGCCTTAAGTTTTCGGTGACCTCAGGTGTATTACTAACTGTTGCTGTGGGGTCCAGCAAAAGTGCTAGTCTCTTAGAATGTAAGAGATGTTTCCATAATTTATATCGCCACACCCTACATCGCCTATTCCGCGTCAAGTTCAAGTTCATTTCCAAGCCACGTAGCCTTGTTCTTGTCCACCTGTCCAGCTGCAGCATCTGCCTGTGATGGAAATGCTCTTTCCTTAGGTGGGTTTGAACTCGGGAAGATGCAGGTGAGAGTGTACATTCCTGAAGGGAGCGGCTGCCATCTCTGAGGATTCCTCCGATGTCCGAACATTGAGGGCTGTGACAGTGGAGATCAGCAACCCTGGCTCCTTAGTCTACAAAAGAGGAAAGTGGGCATTGGCACAGAGTGGGCATGGGACAAAGCTCAGTGACAGCATTTACCCAGTGTACATGGAGTCTTAGGTCCTATCATCTCTGCCAAGCAAGCTAACCAAGAAAGAAACCAGAAGGACTTTGACTGTTTTTTTTTTTTTTTTGTACAGGATCTCACTATGTAGCCCTGGTTGCCCTGAACTTGTTTTGTAGACAGGGCTGGCCTTGAACTCACAGAGGTCTGCCTGCTTTGGCTCTCAAGTGCTGAGATTAAAGCATGTACCACCCTTGCCGGGCAAGATGTAGGTTCCTTTTGTTGTTATTGTTGTTTGTTTTGTTTTGTTTTTTGAGATAGAGTTTCTCTATGTATCCCTGGCTGTCCTGGAACTCACTCTGTAGACCAGGCTGGCTTCAAACTCACAGAGATACGCCTGCCTTTGCCTCCCAAGTGCTGGGATTAAAGGCGTGCACCACCACAACCAGTCAAGACATAGGTTCTTAATTCCTACTTTTCTGTTTTTGTCAGCTGAAGAAGCTGTGTGTGGTTGCTCATACCAGTTATCACAGAAGGCTGAGGCAGGAGGATTGTGAGTTCAAGGCCAATTTGGACTTTAGAAGGGGACCCTGTCTAAAAAGCTTGAATGAATGAAATTCATGTCCTGGCAATGCTGAAGCAGCATGGGCAGCCTGTGTATGGTGGTTCTGTTGAACTTGTCCATATTGGGTTTCATGGTTTAAGTTGATGAGGACGACTGACCAGGTCTCTTTCTCAAGAGGGCACCAGCTCTCATTACAGATGGCTGTGAACCACCATGTGGTTGCCGGGAATTGAACTCCAGACCTTTCAAAGAGCAGGCAGTGCTCTCAACCCCTGAATCATAGCCATGCCCAAACCAAAGGAGTCATTGGTTCATTCAATCATCATTCATCAACTTTTTTCAGTCATTCATCATCATCATTCAGTCATTAACGTTCATTTATTGAATGTCTAGTTGACTTATAATCTAAATGGAATTAAACTCGCAGATTTGAAAGGTATCAACTTAGATATCATTTAGGCATCATTTAGAGCAGTAGTTCTTAACCTGTGGGTCTTGACATCCCTGGGTTAAAAATAAAACCCATCGACTATGCTCATTGTACTGTTCTGGTGTGTGTGTGTGTGTGTGTGTGTGTGTGTGTGTGTGTGTGTGCATGCATGAGTGTGTGTGAGTGTGTGTGTGTGCGTGAGTGTGTGTGTGCGTGTGTGAGTGCGTGCACATGTGTTTTGCTTTTGTAATTAAAGTATCTAGTTTACGTAGTGATGTAGAAAAAAAAGACCTTCCAATGCTCAGCTCGGGAAGAGTACAGACATGAGGAGGGTAGGAATGTTTCAATTGTGTGTCAAGTGTAAACATTGTAGATGACAGCATCATGTCACAAGGTCAAAGATTGGAGATACCTGGTTCATACCGTACTATACATGGTAAGATGTTTAAAGATGGAGCACATGGTCCTTGAAGACTGTCCATCTAAGGGGATTCATGAGCAAGCTTGGTGCTCTTTGTAAGAGTCTTAGGTAAGTCTTCTATGAGCTGGCTCCCCAGTACCAGAAGCTGCAACCTTATTGTGTGGTTTACTGTGACACCAGAAGGGTCACATGCTCCTTCTCTTGGGACCATCTGGGCAGGAGAGAAGATGCAGGCATGTCCAACTCTGTGTGTGTGTGTGTGTGTGTGTGTGTATGCATGCACACGTGTGTGTGCTTGTGCATTTGTGTGGAGCCCAAAGAAGAGTGTTGGATTTTCTCTATCATGCTTCTGCTTATTCATTTGGGTATTGTGGGTCTTTTTTTTTTTGCTAGACTGGCAGCCAGCCAGCTCCAGTTAACTTCCTGTTCTGTGTCCCTCTGTCATGGGGTTTCAGACACATGTGGGACCATGCTGTTGTTGCATGGGTGCTGGGGATTGGAATTCAAGCTCTATTTTGTATACAACAAATGCTCTTAACTACTGAACTGTCTCATTAGTCCCCAGACCCACCCCCACACTATGTTACTCTTTTGACATTACTCTTTGTAGATGATAACAAGGTGTTATCATCTACAAAGGCTGGAGAACCACATAACTGTGTTTAAAAAAAATCTCATAATTTCTTATGTTGGCCTGCAGTCATAGCCATTCTGGGGTGCATGCTTGACTTAAACAGTCATTTCAATTGGAAAATGAACATGTTCTGCCATTTTAACCTAATAGTTATCTTTTCTGGATGTTAGGATTTGGGATAATCTAAGTATATTCTTTCATATATGTATTGCATGTAAAGGCTTAAGACACCTAAGATGGCAAAGGGTTCCGAGGAAATAAGATGGAGTTACTTCTCTTCTGGCTGACTTTGGTAAGGATTGCTGTTGGCATTGCTTTCCAGACTTTGTTTCGCCTGTTAATGAAGGGCATTTCCCCTGACAGTTCCTTTAGTTCATGGGCATACCCTTTGTGTACATTGTATGTCTAAGTCAATCAAAGCGGCAACAATGTCTAAGGGAGCAGTGGGTTTCAGAAGAGAAAAAGCACATTATGGTGGAAGCATGGGGACAGCGGAGCACAGGAAGGAGGGACAGAGCACCCCAAGCTAGCTCTTGAACTGCCAGCGTCTAGCACCCCGTCCCATCTCCCATCAAGTGATTACTTATCACAAAACATCAAAGTTCCCAAATCACAGAGAGTACAGAGGTCATGCTGAGGGCACATGCTACTCAACCATCATCCAAGTCCTTGGATGTCCAGTTTTGCAGCTAAAGCCCTGCTGGGCTGGAGCGTGAGCTGGCCTGACACTGTGCCTTTTAGTATATAAACTGACCGACATGACTGCTCCATGGTGTGGTTAAGGGGGAGGTTTTTATTGTAGATATGTGATAGGAATATTTCCTAACCGAGCCTCTTCGCCGGTGCAAAGAACTCCAATCAAATCAGATTAGACAAAATCAAAAATGCCCACGTTTAATGAATGCCACACTCTCCGGTGGCTGGGAGCATGGCGGGGGGTCGGGGGTCGGGGGGGGGTAGACAGAGAAGAGCACATGCAAAACCTGAAACCATGTGTTCCTTCTCTGGGTGGCCGCCTAAATACCCTGTGGGAGGGGTCCTGACCCTCCCCTGGGGAGGTGTCAGTGCTTGGCAGGCTGGGAGTTGGAGTCCGGACCAAAGCAACTCCCAGGGCAGGGGCTGGGGTGACACTCCCAACTTAATATTACATTCCAGATTCTTTGGATATAGGGGTGTTAGAGGGCTGGGGTCTCACTTTTGACCAAACAGCTAGTGGCATGCCATCTCAGCTTTTCAAGTCACCATTGCAGGTGATGATGGTGCAGGTTGCTATGGGGGTAGATGGTCACACATACCTGCAGAACCTGTGAGGTACAGTCTGCACTGGCCACATGAAGGACCTCCCAGAACCAACAGGTCTTTGGGGTTTTCCTGTTTAATTTTGATTAGGACTTTGAATAAGTTTCATCTCTATGCAATGGAGTCTGTATAAAGCCCTCTACTAAGATATGATGTTTGGTTTCTTCCTGTGACTCTGACAATTGGCTTCTCATGGCAGAACATTCTTGCAGGTACAACTTCATACCTACAGAGGGCACCCTGACTCTAAAGAAGGCCTATCAGCTTGTCAAGAATTTTTTGAGCCTTTAGGCTATAAGATGAAAATAAGCTCACTTTGAAGGTACTTAATAAAACCATTACTAAATGCTCCCAGCCCAGCCCTGGGACGGAGCCGGTCTGCCTTTGCCTTCCTGTAGAACTCCGCTGGCTCTGTGCGGTTTTGGAACTGTTGTATGTGAACTGTTAACACTTCTGTCGCACTGGTGACAGGGACAGTCTACTTGGCCCATGCTCAGTGTGTTTCTTCCGCATTGTCAAAGGCCCCTCAGTGCAGAGAAGGCCAGCTTGCTTCCTGGACCCCCACAGGGGCCGTAGTTAAAGGGCTTTTTGTTTCAGCCACAGAAAACCCACAGGAAATGCCAGCTTCAGAGCAGCTACGCACGGTCATTGTCTCTCAGCTCTAGTGCCCCCCCCCACCCCAAAGGCAGCAGCCAGCACACAAACAACCAGACGGAACAGTGACATTTCTGGCTGTCCAAGTTCGCCTAGCAGTGAAAGAGCCCTAGCTTGCTTGTGCTTCCAGGGATGGCCATGACCTTTGCACAAAGCCGGCCTCATAGTAGGCACTCAGTCAGACTACTAAGGAGGGATGTCTGGATTCCAGGTCTCCTCCAGCCCCATCACTCCCTCGCCGCATGGGTGGGGATGAGCCATTTGATTCTCTCCCTCAGTCTGTGTGCTGAGCGTGGCACGCTTGCTTCCTGGATGGGGATGACAGGAGACAATATAAGGCAACAGTCACACAGGACAGGTGGCCTGCAGTGTGAGACTATGCCCGTAAGGTCCCACATGTTGGGGTAAATGGTCCCAGCAACTGGTACTCTAATTCCTCAGCCCAGGGACGCCCCCTCCTGAGGGGCAGCTTTTGGGGTTTGACCAGTGGTCCCTAAGTAGCAGCAGTGGTGTGTCAACATGGGGAAGGCGACATTGCTAGCTCAGCTGGCCTAGCCTTCTGGAGGGTGTGCTTGGGGAGCTTGCTGTGGCCCCAGCTGGGGCACTACATGTGCACTTCTGCCATCTGACTGCCCACCCTGGCTAGCTTCTCTGAGTCTCCAGGGCTCCAGCGGCTGATTTAAGGATGGCTAGTACTGGACGGTGACCTGGTGGCATCTAGAATGACTGAAGAGACAGCCTCTAGGCATCTTTTAGGTTCTGAGATTGTGGGAAGACTCACCCTACCCATGGACAGCACCATTCCATGGGCTGGGGACCCAGATGGCTCAGCTAGGAGAAATCGAGCTGAGCGTCACCAGAATTCGGCTTGCTCAGCTTCCTGGCTGTGGAAGCGATGCGCCCAGCTGCCGCCAGCTTTGCCTGCGCCGATGCTCTGTGCCTGTCCTACTTTAACTGTCCACTTGACACAGTCTAGCGTCACCTGAGAAGGGAGTCTCAATAGAGGGACGGCCTAACCCAGACTGACCTGTGGCATGCCTGGCAAAGATCGACATGATCATTAGTTGATGTAGGAGGGCCCAGCCTACTGTGGGAGGCACCATTCCCTAGATAGATGGCCTGGGTTGTATACGAAAACCATCTAAGTCTGAGCCCGTGAGCCCCTAGCAAGCAGCCAGCTTCCGCCATGCTTTCTGCTTCAAGCCTCTGCTTGAGTTCCTGCCCTGACGTCCCCCAGTGATGGCCTGTGAGCTGAAATGTGAAATACACCCTTTCTCCCCCTAGGTTGCTTCTGGTTAGGGGATTTATTACAGCAAGAAAAACTAGAGCGCTGATCTTCCAATCCTTCAGTTTCATCTTACCTACGGTCTGAGTTAAACCTAATGTTCCTCTTCCCTTCTCCTCCCCTTCCCTTCCCCTCCCCTCCCTTCCTCTTCCTTGCACCTAATGATAGTTTCACAAGGTAGAATAATGGCCCCAAAGATGTTTATGTCCGAATTTCTGGCATCTGTGCATAGGTTCCCCCACATGACTTGAAGGGGCTTGAAGGATTAAGTTTAAGACTGCCAGTTGGTGGATGTCTCGGATCACCTGGTTTACCGAACTAATTGTGAGTGTTTATAAAGGAGAGGAGGAGGCAAGAGTAAAGGGCAGGGATTATAAGATGCTGAACTGTGGGCTTTGAGGATGAAGGGACCACGGCAAAGAGGCTCCAGAAGCAAGTAGATTGTCCCCAGAGACTCCCAGCAGGAGGATTGTACCCTGGGCCAGAATAAACCTGGCCCCTCTCAAGTTGTTTCTTGTTAGGGTTTTGGCCACAGCAATGGAACAGCTGCTTCATAATGTCACCTAAGGCCACACAGAGCCATCTCCCTCCAGGCTGTCTTCTCTTGAAGGCTCTTCTTGGTAGGCTGTCAGCTGCAGGCTAATCATGCCAAGCCTAGCTGCAGAAGCCCTTTCTTTTGGGCGGCAAGCCCTCTGCTGAAAGTCTGTCTGGGAATCTCCAGATTCCCTAGGTGCCTGGGTGCCGGGAGAATGGCAAATGCCATTTTACTTCCCCAAGGAAGTTTACAGACCTCAGATTGTCATGGGGCAACTGCTAGTGGTACGCATCCCTTGAACTCCAAACATGAAACTTCAGTTTCTAGAGAGAAGAGTCTGTGTAGGTGAGGGGCGGCAGGCCCCTCCTCCCTCATCTGAATGCCAGTCTCTTCAGTGCAAACCAAGATACGACTTACGTTTTGGAACCAGCATTAAACACGTGTTTGCTCAGTGCAAGGTCATCACTGCCTATAATCCCTGAGCTTGTCATGCCCTTCTAAAGCCCAAGACAATGAGTCACACTTGGGTCTTGTAGAATGTCTGCCATCTTGTGCCATGTGACTTGTGCCTTGTACCGCAAGGAAGAACACAGAAAAAGCTGCACTCCATCAATCTCCCCAGGGGAGGGTTTAAAGACTGGGTTAACAAGGAGAGACAGATGGAATGCTTGGAGAACGATGGCCAATTCTAGAGCTAATCTGATTAAAGCGCATGGAATCTTTTTCCGTAGCACACAAATGAAATCTGACAGTCAGTGTCAGCCGGAATACCTTCAGCTAGTTGTTAGCCTTGTTGTTTGGTTTAGCATCTTTTAGCAACACCCAACATGTTGCAGAGGAAACTGAGAGAAGCAGAGAGATCCAGGAAGGGGCTGCCCATCTTTGGTGCCCTCCCGGTATGCTTTGCTCACAGATGTGAATCCCTGACAGTTAAATTCCCAGAAGCTAAGGCAGGAAACTGGCTCCAAGGAGAAGGAATAGGGTTATTCTCACTCATTGTCTTAGGAGGTCTGTAACCCATGGTGTCTGGAGACTCTAGGGCTGCTTAGGATGGGGGACTGATGTTGCAAGGAGAGGGCCTGCTTGTTCGTCCCAGCCACCCAGCTAGCTTAGCCCCAAAATAACCACACAGAAGTTGTATTAATTAAATCACTGCTTGGCCCATTAGTTCTAGCCTTTTATTAGCTAACTCTCACATCTTGATTTAACCCATTTCTATTAATCTGTATATCGCCACAAGGCAGTGGCTTACCGGGAAAGATTCTAACCAGCATCTGTCTCAGGCGGAGGATCCATGGCATCTCTCTGACTCTGCTTTCTTCCTCCCAGAATTCAGTTCTGTCTTCTCTGCCTACCTAAGTTCTGCCCCTATCAGGCCAAGGCAGTTTCTTTATGCATCAAGCAATACAAGCAACACATAGAAAGAAGGACCTCCCGCACCAGACTATAGCTACAGAGAAGCCTGAAAAAGAAATTTCTTTTTCACCTAAGAGCAGCTTCCTTGAGGTGGATCAATACACAGCACCGTGTGTAGCTGAGGAGGTGGTTCAGTAGACAACGCACTTGCCACACTTGATGCGCAAGGGTAAATTTCAGAGTTCAGGCCCTAATCTCATCACACCTGCAACCTGGCCCTGGGGAGAAGGAGACAGATGACCTCCAAGGACAGCTGGCTAGCTGGACGAGTGAAAGGGGGGTTCAGCAAGAGAACCTGTCTCAGTAAATAGAGCAGAACGCAACCTAGGAATACATGGACACCTCTAATTTTCATGTGCATGAATACACACATGCATGTGTAGCCACACGTACATATAAACGTGCATACATGGACATAGGCCACACACATGCAGGTTTACCTGGACCCACATGTTTTCATGTACATTTTCAATACACATGCAAACATGTTGTAGGATGTTGTTTGTTCATTTCCCAGCCACCCAGACTCCTGAAATAATCACACAGAAGCCATATTAATTAAATCACTGCTTGGCCCATTAGCTCTAGCTTCCTATTGGCTAACTCTTTCATCTTAATTTAACCCATTTCTATTAATCTGTGTATTGCCATGTGGCTGTGGCTTACCAGCTAAAGTTCTGTCTGGCTCTGGTGGGGCTCCCTGGCTTCTGTCTTACTCCATTGCCTTCTTTCTCCCAGCATTCAGGTTAGTTTCCCCTGCCTAGCTCTGCTCTACCCTATCACAGGCCCAAAACAGCTTCTTTGTTAACCAGTGGTATTCACAGAATACAGAGGGTAATCCCACATCACCTCCCTTTTCTTTTAAATTAAAAGGAAGGTTTTAACTTTAACATAGTAAAATTACATATAACAAAACAGTTATCAAGCAAGAATTACAGTTACAATATTTATATCTACTTTATCTTTTATCATAACTAAGGAAAACTGTAATTATAACTATCTATTCTTCAACTCCATCAAAGACTCCAGAAGGATATAATATCACCTAAGTAAACAGGAAGTGCATTGTAAGCAACTTCCAAAACTCTAGAATTGACAAAGACATCTCACTGCCTGGACAGTCACCCAAAGTTCTTTTGTAACATTGGGGCATCCATCTTCAGCCTATAGCCTCATAGTATCCGGCAGACTTTCCCATGAAGCAAGAAATTTCAAAGACAGTTTCACCTATATTGGCGGTTTGTCAGTCACTTTCTTCTGTATCCTGCAATATGTCTAGCAAACTCTCTCATGAAGCAGGAACCCCAAAGGACCCTCTCACCTTTAGGCAAGTTCAGCAGTCATTTCTCAGTGGGTCCTGCATGTCCAATTCACACAGCATACCATCAAGCAGTCTAGGCAAGAACAGTTTCTTGCCCAAATGGCTAACTCCATAAGGAGCCTCTTCAATGCCCATAATCCTCTTGAAGTAGATTGGTGTTGCCAGGAGCAGATGTGTCTCACCGTCATGAAAAGTCCTAACTTCTTAAAACCTTTTAAATGCCATATTCTGAAGGTCTCTGAAAGATTTGAAGAATACCCATCTAACTAAAATATATCTCTTTATATCTAGAAAACCTAACTAACATGACCACAAGCTTGACTATTAGAGATGATTATCTATTAACCTATATTTCTTAATTATACATTATACTTTTAAATGAGTTACACAAACACAATACCTTAATCAAGAACAGAAATATACATATAACAAAATTGACCTTGAATTCGTATCTATAGACCAAGATCCATACCAATGCAATCCCCCTATAGCATATCCCCCTTTAAATGTAAAGTAACATTTATAAACAATATTTGGGAATTTGGTCATAGTTCTCTCCAAACTGCTTTCTGCTTTTTGTTGGGTGAAGTAATTTTTGGGGGTGTTCACAGCGACTTTTTAGGGGGTCTTGGACCATCAAACCACATTAGTCTGGAAGGATTCCACAGGTTCTCATCCTCTGTGGAAACAAAAGAAGAATCTCTTTTTCAAAGCAACATATCCTTAGACCCAAATTCTGAAGTCAAGATACCTTTATGTTAGTTTAACTTAGCAGCCCATACAATGAAACGTCTCTCTGTACTTAGCTCCTTCACAGTCAAAAAATTTAAAGAAAACAGAATAATATACATAATGGCACCAACATGGGCAACTGCATCCACATAACACCTGGGAGAGCTTGGGAAGGAATTCTAGACACAAAAGAACAGAGTTAAGCACAGTTTCTTGGTAGCAGTATTTTCTAGGATGGGTTCTGTTTGCTAGAGGCAAGTGCATCTCATTTAAGAGAGGCTTCCTGACTCAGCTTTAGCTGCAAAAACCTTGCAGCTGTTTAAGAGGACCCTCCAGCAAACACTTAAATGGTGTTTATGAATAGCCAACAGCATGCTTCTTGGTGGTGGCAGGGACCTTAAAACTCCATAGAGTTGTGGCAATAAGCATGGCTCCAGCCAATACCTTTGCCATGAGGCTAGACTCTCAGAAACTAAGGAATGGGGTGGACCCAGCCGTCAAAGCCATGGCTTTAGTCCTAGCCCTATTGCTTAGCAAATTAAAGACTCATGTGGTCAGAAAAAGAGAGATATACAGTAAAGATAGATTCAGATGAAACAAAAAACCTCTAAACAGTTTGGAGTGTTTTAAAATATATCTATATCTATTGGCTTGGGAGAGAAAAGAAAAAGGATAAACTCCTTAATATAAAAAAGAGAGTAGTCAGGTGTGGTGGCACACACCTTTAATCCCAACACTTGGAAGGCAGAGGCAGGCAGATCTCTGTGAGTTCAAGGACAGCCTGGTCTATGGAGTAAGTTCCAGGATAGCCAAAGATACACAGAGAAACCTTGTCTCAAAAAACCAAAAATTAAAAATAAAATAAAAGAAATAGAGTTTAAAATAAAGCCATGGAAAGATGGAAAGTACACAGAGAGTCTGGGTACTGTATATTATTGTGTTGTCTTTGAATTGTTGATGGCTGAGAAAGGAGCAAAAGCTGCTAAAAGACATTTGATTATAAATGCTGCTGGATTAATACAAGATAGGTATTTAGAAAATGCCTTGACTTCAAAATTGAAGTCAAAAGATATGTTACTTTGGAGAAGATGTTTTGCTTTTATTTCCACAGAAAATGAGAGGCTATGGATTTATTCTGAATTAAGAAAAATCAGGTTTGATCAAGGAAGACCCTCCCCCCCGAGAAATCTCCAGTAGGAATGGATGGCCCAGATGTCTGAGTTCTACATCCAGAACAGTTTCAAGACTGCTGGCTGAGATGATTAAGCCTCACAGGATACTACAGTGAAGACTTGATCATAATTCTGAATTTCCTTCAGGTCCCCATAAGATTATCAGCACCCCCAATCAGCAGAAAGTAGCCTAGAAAACTATGCCCATATTCCCAAAATGGATTGTGGATATTTGTCTTTGTTTAGAGTGTTGGTTACAAGATGTTATAGATAATGGTCTGGAAAAAAGCCAAACAAAGAATATTAGATTCAGAGTTCTTGTTTTGAAAACAAAAGGTGGGGGGGAAGTTCTGTTAGACAATGGCCTTTTTTTTTTTTTTTTTGGTTTTTTGAGACAAGGTTTCATTGTAGCTATCAAGCCTGTCCTGGAATTAGCTCTGTAGACCATGCTGGCCTCGAACTCACAGAGATCTGCCTGCCTCTGCCTCCTGAGTGCTGGGATTAAAGGCGTGCGCCACCACCTCTGGAATTAGACAATGGTCTTTTACCCTGTCACTTATATTGTATTGTTTTAATAAAACGCTGATTGGCCAGTAGCCAGGCAGGAAATATAGGTGGGACAACCAGGCAGGAAGTAGAGTTGGGGAGATGAGAACAGGAGAATTCTGGGAAGAGAAAAGATTCAGTCTGCAGTCGTCACCCAGATGTAGAGGAAACAAGATGAGAATGCCTCACTGATAAAGGTACCAAGCCACATGGCTAACACAGACAAGAATTATGGGCTAATTTAAGATGTAAGAATTAGTTAATAAGATGACTGAGCTAATAGGCCAACCAGTTTATGATTAATGTAGACCTCTGTGTGTTTCTTTGAGACTGAACTACTGCAGGACCAGGTGGGACAGAAACCTCTGCCCACACAAAAAGCTGTATGAATTTAATACATACATCCTGTGAATTGGGTTGTTTGATACCCGTGAAGTCATCACCGCCATCATACCCATCTCCTCTCTGAGTTTCCATCTGACCCTTTTATTACTGTTGTTGCTGTGTTAATTCCCTTTAAATTTATTTGTTGGGAGAATGCCTGTGTATAGTTGTGCTTGCCATAGCATGCGTGTGGAGGTCAAGGACAACTCTGTGGAATCTGTAGTCTCCTGCCTTTATGTGGGTTCCAGGAATTGAACTCAGGTTGTCAGGATTGCTCAGCAAGCCCTTTGTCATCTCACTGGCCCTATTAGTACTTTTATCTTTTGGTGCAGACATATCACAAAATATACCCTCTGAGGAAACTTTATGTTTATGATAGTGCTGCCAACTCTCTCTCTCTCTCTCTCTCTCTCTCTCTCTCTATATATATATATATATATATATATATATATATATATATGCACATATAAATATCATTGTATAAACATATAAAATAAATATTTATATGTTTATGGGCTAATTTAAGAAGTAAGAATTAGTTAATAAGATGACTGAGCTAATAGGCCAATTTTTACATAAACATATAAAATAAATAATGGTTCTGTTTATTAGTTTGTAAGCCTTCCTGTTTTTTTTAGGTGTGAACTCCCATCTTGCTTCCTGTAAATACTGGTTTAGATGGATCTATAAGCTGTTTAGTAATGATTCCACTTCCAGTGCTCACTCCTGTGTGAACATGGGTGGGGCACATTTCCTAGTGGTATAAGAGATGTTTCCAGAGTCACAGGATGTTACTGGGACTCATCAGTGTTTTCTCATGCTCTCCTGCCAAAGAGAACATCTAAACTTCATGACATACCTGTTGTTGTCGTTGCTCATTGTGTAGTCTTTGCTACATTCCAAAGTGATGGGTGGCTGTCCTTTCCCACTGATGGTAGTGTTTGTGTGTGCATGCACATGTGTATATATGTGTACACATGTGTGTGCATGTGTGTGTGTTTGCAAGAGTGCACATTCACACACATGTGCTGATGCTCTCATATGTGTGTGTTCATGTAGAGGCCAGTGATTGGCTCTGGCACCTTCTCCTATGATTCTCCATCTTACTTTTTGACATTGTGTTTCTCAGGGAACTTAAACCTTGTTGTTTTAGCTAGACTGGCTGGCTGGTGGAATCTGGAGTTCCACCCACACAGTGCTGTGGGCATTAACTGTGTCATGGGGCTTTTACATAGGTGTAGGGGATCCGAACTCAGGTCTTCATATTTTTTCAGTAAGCACAATACCCATGGAACCATCTCACTGGCTCTATACCATTAAACTCTTCCATGAAGCATATTTAAATAGAAAGCGCCCACTTGACAAAGGGGTTGAAAATACTGTTAGAGGTAGCACTCAGCTGTAAGAAGTGCTCTGACATGGCCTGGGGAAGCTGATGCTGAGGACATGGCTCTGCTTTGCCCTCGAGAGACAGGCCATTGTAAGGGACAGCAGCTACCCACCCTGTTCCACATAGCAGCCTTTGGTCTCTGAGGACAGCACTCAGGTGCCTGAGAGTCTTTCTTCTTCAGGTACCACATGTGATGCCCTGCATGGGGTCCTGAGACTGTTTCACTCTTGCGACAGCTCCCTCTTGATCAGTGTGTCAGGAGCCATCTTTTATTCCATCAAGAAACAATTTCAGAAACTAGTGGAGAGAGGGGAGTTGGGGGTCTGGGGAGACACAGGAGTGGTCCAGAAGAACCACAGCAAGACAGGGACCTGGGAAGTCTGGACAGGAGCAAATGGTAGAGGTCAGAGCATCATATCCTTAGATGCCTTTTCCTCCTTATGTAGAATAAAACCTATGAGCTAAATGGAGGAAGATGTCCTCACCTGGAGGTGGTGGGGGAAAGGTCAGGTTGGAAAGTTGGTCAGGGGTCATTGAGGTTTGCCCTCTGCACCTGGCACTCTCTTATGACTGAAATAATTCATGACTAAAGGAGAAGGTGTGTGTGAAAGACTGTGGTCATTCAGCTACACAAAGGTAAAATATTCTGTGTCTAATTAGCTAATCTGTGCTGTTGTAGTAAGGAGGCCGCTAGTTAGTTCCTGGCCACTTAGCCCTGAAATAATCACACAGAAACTGTTATTTAAATCATTAGCTCTAGCTTCTTATTGGCTAAAACATATCTTAATTTAACCCATTTCTATTAATCTGTGTATTGCCACGTGACTGTGGCTTACTGGCTAAAGTTCCATCTGGCTTCAGTGGGGCTACAGGGCTGCTCCTGACTCTGTTTCCTTTCTCCCAGCATTCAGTTTAGTTTTCCACACCTAGCTCTATTCCTCTATAGCTCTGCTATAGGCCCAAAGCAGTTCCTTTATTAACCAATGATATTCATAGCATACAGAGGGGAATCCCACATCATCTCCCCTCTTCTGTTTAAATGAAAAGGAAGGCTTTATCTTCAACATAGTAAAATTACATATAACAAAACAGTTATTAAGCAAGAATTACAGTTACAATATTTATATCTACTTTATCTTTTATCATAACTAAGGAAAGCTATAACTATCAATTCTTCAACCCTATCAAAGACTCCAGAAGGATATATCACCTAAATAAACAGGAAGTGCATTGTAAGCAACTTCCAAAACTCTAGAATTGACAGAGATATATCACTGCCTGGACAGTCACCCATAGTTCTTCTGTACCATTGGGGCATCCATCTTCAGCCTACAGGCCCATAGTATCCAGCAGACTTTTTCATGAAGCAGGAAATTTCAAAGACAGTTCCACCTATACTGGCAGTTTGTCAGTCACTTTCTTCTGTGTCCTGCAGAATGTCTAGCAGACTCTCTCATGAAGCAGGAACCCCGGAGGACCATCTCACCTTTAGGCAAGTTCAACAGTCATTTTTCTGTGGGTTCTGCATGTCCAGTTCATCAAGCAGTCCAGGTAATAGCAGTTTCTTGTCCAAATGGCTAACCAATGCCATAAGGAACCTCTTCGATGCCCATCATCCTCTTGAAGTAGATTGGTGCTGCCAGGAGTAGATGTGTCTCACTGTCATGAAAAGTCAAAGTTCTTAAAACCTTATAAATGCCATATTCTGAAGGTCTCTGAAAAATTTGAAGAATACCTATCTAACTGAAATATATCTCTAGAAAACCTAACATTACTACACACTTGACTATAATTGATTATCTATTAACCTATATTTCCCAATTGTACATTACATTTTCAAATGAGCTGCACAAACACAATACCTTAATCAAGAGCAGAAATATACATATAACAGAATTGACCTTAAATTTGTATCTATAAACCAAGATCCATACCAATGCAAATCTCTATAGCATATCCCCCTTTAAATTAAAGAAACATTTATAAACAATATTGGGGAATATGGGTGTAGTTCTCTAAACTACTTCCTGCTGATTGGGGGTGCTGTTAGTCAGGTCTTTCATGGTGTATCCTGTGTGCTAGGTTCATCTCAGTCAGCAGTTGGGTGAAGTAATTTTTTGAGGGGTGTTCAAGGTGACCTTTCAGGGGTCTTGTACATCAAACCATATTAGTCTGGAAGCAATCCTGAGGTTCTCATCCTCTGTGGAAACAAAAGAAGAACCTCTTTTCCAAAGCAACATGTGGGTGCTACAACCACCACAGGCTTTCTTCATGGCTCCTGTGGGGAGGGGTGTCCTAACACCAGTCAGTGACCCAAGGTCATGGCCAAAGGCAAGACAGACCTCTTTGGAAAGTTATGATAAAGCATTCAGGCTAACAACTGGGAAAGATACAGCACGGGGCAGACCCCATGCTTAGTAGTCCCCAGAATTGAATGTCTTTTTGCAAAAAAATCCAAAGCTAACACAATATACATAATCCAAACTCTCTGTGAAATTTCCATTTTTACATGGCTTGTTTTTACTCTATTACTTTTTCTACAAGTTTAATATTTATTTTATTATCTTTATTCCTTTAATATATGATTGTCTGTACTCTGTTTCTGTAAAGACTTTATTTTCTATTTAAAAAAAACATTTTCTTCTTTTTATAACTCTCTGTACTCTTTTTCTTCTCTCTCCTAAGCCCACATTCATTTATCCAACACTGTCACCCATTTAGAGGTCTTTTATGTCTGAATCTATCCTATTGTGTATCTGAAATTCTTTTCTGTCTTGAAGAACTTTTAAAATGGTAAGCAGCTTGGTTGCAGCAGCTCTGGGTGCTGGCTCTGCCTCTCTCCACTTTCAAAATGGTGGAGGTACCATTACTGTCAGTTCTTTGACTACCAGATAGGAGCTGTGCTCAGCACTTTAACTCTAAGAATGAGCATGCAGCATATAAACCCTTTTTATCTGAGTAATAGCTAGATATGCCATGCAGAGCATTGTGCACCCTTGAAATATCTATTCACATTATCTACCCACATTGGACACCAATTTGTAGTAAGGAGGCTGCTAGTTAGTTCCCAGCTGCTTAGCCCTGAAATAATCACACAGAAACTGTATGATTTAAATCACAGCTTGGTCCATTAGCTCTAGCTTCTCATTGGCTAACTCTTATATCTTAATTTAACCCATCTCTATTAATCTGTGTATCTCCACGTGGCTGTGGCTTACCGGCTAAAGTTCCATTTGGCTCTGGCGGGGCTTCATGACTTCTGACTCTGCCTCCTCTCTCCTAGCATTCAGTTTAGTTTTCCCCACCTAGCTCTGTTCCCCTATAGCTCTGCCATAGGCCCAAAGCAGTTCCTTTATTAACCAATGATATTCACAGCATACAGAGGGGAATCCCACATCATGCTGCCATTGGTATTATATGACTGTTGTCTGCCCCATGCTGTATCTTTCCCAGTTGTTAGCCTGAATGCTTTATCATAACTTTCCAAAGAGGTCTGTCTTACCTTTGACCATGACCTTGGGTCACTGACTGGTGTTAGGACACCCCTCCCCACAGGAGCCATGAAGAAAGCCTGTGGTGGTTGTAGCACCCAAAGGTAAAGAAAGCTTAATGGCCTGTCCTGCCCAAGCCACACAGATGATGTCACCTAGCACAGGCAGCCTTATAGACAGGATATTCTTCCCCCTGAATATTCATAATGAAGATCACTTCTGAGCCCCCAAAGGTGTGAGGTGTCCTGCCTCATTAGCAAGCAAGCAGTCACATGTGTGGCAGAAGGCAGCCGAAAGGCTCTGGGTCAATGTTGTTTACTTTTTTGAAACAAATTTTCACTTTGCAGTCCAGGTAGCTTGGATCCTCTTCTACACAGCCCAGGCTGGCCTCAATGTTGTGGTGATCCCCCTGCCTCAGCCTCCCAAGTGCTGAGATTACAAGCACAAGTCATCCAGTTTCAATTTTAGTTCTGACCCTGTCCACCTGGACATAGTGTCCCATCCACAAGCTGAGGTCTTCGTCCCCAACTCTCTGCCTCCTCAGATGCCAATTGCTGCCCTAAGTGTTGTAGCTGTGTACTGACTCACCGTCTATAAATTGGGCTTCCCAAATCCCTTCATTGGGGTCAAGTAATTTGCATCAGCGGCTCCCAGGATTCTGGGAGACATTACTTCCATTTACTCATTTATAATGGTAATTGAAAGAATTTGTGCCCAGAGTGAGATGTGTGAGGAGTGTGAACATTTCTTGCTCTCTCAGAGGGCCACCCTCTAGGAACCTCTGTGTGTCCAGCTGTCCTTTTAGAGAGACCTCATTTCACAAAATGGCGGAAGCATACACAGTGTATGGAAGTGATGGAGTTGGGGTGGGGAGACAGCTCACTGGGTAAAGCACTTGCTTTTGACCACAGTTCAGTTCCCCAGAATCCACCTAAATTCTGAGCAGGGATAATGGGCTACGTGTAATCCCCTGTGATCCCAGCATTAGGGAGGCAGCAGTGGGAATCCTCAGGGCAAACTGGCTACCCAGACTAGCTGAATTGGCAAGCTCTGCATTCAGTGAGGGCTTCTGCCCCAGTGTATAAGGTGGCAAACCATAGAAGGAATTCATTCCTTAAACATTCATCTGCATGCCCACACATATGTGCTCACACACATGTCAAACACACACTCATGCACATGCATGCACGTGCACACACACACATACACACACACACACACACACACAGTGTGATCACGCATACAGAGTTAGACCAGTGCTCGCAGACAGGCTAGGACACTCAGCGAGGCTGTCTGCCAGTCCCTTCTTGGCTTCTCTGTGCAGCATTCCTTCTGAGTTTGGGGCAGGACCCTTCTGAAATGAGGGTCTTGTGACCTATAACCAGGTAAGAGGTCAGAGAATCTCCTTATCGCCTGCTCTACGACACAGAGGCAGGGGAAGGAAGGTTATAGTGTATTTTTAGTTCCCGTGACCCACCTTGAGGAGTGAAATGTCCAGCTTTGATGACCTATCTCAGATGTGTGTGTGTGTGAGAGAGAGAGAGAGAGAGAGAGAGAGAGAGAGAGAGAGAGAGAGAGAGAGAGAGAGAGGAAGAGCCTGCTTTCTGAGGTCACTGTAGCCCCAAATGCTCCAGTGTGGCGATAAAAGGGACACCCTTTACCCCCTTTACTCTGAAGCTATTTCCAGCCCTGCTTCAGGAGCTCGGGAGGACAGGAAGATTCTCCACTTGACTTGCTTTTCATTATAGTCACTTAGGAATAGCAAGGGCTATGGGAGTCATGAGCTAAGAGTGTGATCCAAATCCACGAATATCAAGATGTCTGTGTTGAATTTTGAATTTTGCCCTGTGGACCTGGAGCTTTCGGGAGCTGTGTGGCTTCACTGATTCCCTCTGGAGTTAGCTTTCACCCGGGTACCTCAGGGTTGGCATTTGAATTAGTTATTTTTCTCCTAGCTGTGATAAATTACTTGGCAAAGCAACTTAAGGAAGGAAGGCACACACCACTGTGTTCAGTGCTCTCTCTCTCTCTCTTTCTCTGTGTGTGTGTGTGTTTATCTGTCTGTCTTTGTCTCTGTCTCTCTCTCTGTGGCATTGGGGATCTGAACTCAGGTCCTCACGCTTGTGTGGCACACACTTTATTGGCTCAGTCATCCCCCAGTTTCTGTTTGTTTCTTTTGAGACAGGGCTTTATTCTGTAGCCCAGGCTGGCCTTGAACTCATTGAAAACCTCCTGCCTTAGCTTCCCACCTGCTGAGACTGCAGCTGTGCACCACCCACAGCTGTCCCCATTTCTGCTCATTGGTTCTCAGTCTTGATGTCCCTGGTTTCTCGGAGCCTGCCAGTGTGTGTGCCCATGGTTGTGGGTGTGAGTTCTCTTCATGATGACTCATGATTTGTTTATTACTGGAGACCTGAAGAGTCACTGTGGTCCCTGGTGAGGTGGCCTAAGGTTTGGGATGCCTCCCCTAGGGCATCTTCCCAGACAAAGAATCAAGTGGAGAACAGAGGAGAAGGTAAGGATGCTTCCAGGGAAGGACAGTAAGGGCATGGCGTGCGCCTTGGGAGAACAGCAGGCTGCTGACCAAACAAGAGTAAGAAGAACAGGCTGTCCCAGTATTGGCTCTTGTGGCCTTCTTTGCAGTGGACATGAAAACTACACTCTGCCCAGGATGACATGAGCCACGGGTGCAAATACTGCACTCCGTCCTCCCTGGCCAGCCAAGGGAGACTAAGCCCCCAGATCCTCACAGCTGGCTTCAACTCTGCGTCAGTCAAAGGCTGCCCTGGGTGGCTCCCGCTCAGGATGGTGTTTGGAGGCGGTAGGCTCCAGCTGCACTTAATTGCGTTTCATTAGCCTTTCAAGCTCTTGGTAGCCTTGGGCTACTCCCAGGCACAGCCTGGGCTGTTCCTCTGGTTTGTTTTAACTGAGCATTTTGAGGCTTGCTTTGCGGAAAGGCTAGTGTTTGATAGTTCTCGACTGTCTCTTCGAGAACCCTCCTCGTCTCCCAGTTCCCCAGCTCAGTGTCTACCCCACATGACCTTGTTTGGGGACATGGACTCCTTTGAAGTGATGGGTTTTCTATCCCTATCTTTTTACTTCTTGGGCTTCAGTGTCTCCTAAGCTGAGCTACCATGCTCCCTTTCAACCCAAGGATCACTTTCTTTATTAGAGACGAAGGCTGAGAATTCAAGCTGATTCTGCCCCGCCTTCTCTATGGTCTAACCACATTGCCCTAGATAAAGGGCTCTTCTGTCTGTCTTTCTTGCTCTGGTCTGTTCTCTCTCTGTTTTAAGCACAGCTTTTCCTGGCCTAGTATATATTGAGCAGAATCTCGCCTTGGTCTTTCACCATCTCCCCAGTTTTCCTGCTCCCCGATCCCTGTGGTAGTTACTGTTCTCATGGCTGTGGCTAGGTTCACAAGGCGCAGCTTAAGGAGGGTGGGTTTATTTTGGCTTGTAGCCATAGAGCACAGTCCATCAGGATGGGGAGGATCAGGCAGTGGGAGCAGCTCTTGACTGTGGCTGTGGGAGTGGGAGGTCACATGGTCACATCTGGGCAGATCAGGAAGAGAGGGGGATGCCCATGCTCAGCTCAGTTTCTCCTCTTTACCCTTTTGTCCAGCCCAGGCTCTGGCCCATGAGTTGCTGCTGCCCACATTAGGTTGAGCCACCATCCCACAGTCAGCCCTCCCTGGAAGCACTCTCATGGGCATTCAAGGTGGGCCTAATGGATATGAATCCAGTCCAGCTGATTTGAGGATTAACCATCACCCTGAGTGAGGGTCCTGTGACCACAGATGTGAACTCGAATCGATTCCAGTAATGATATGTGTAGTAACTCATGATTTCCGCCTCCAACCGTATTGGCCATGCTTCCCTGGCAGGTGAGAAGCACACTGGCTCAGCGCCTACCGTACCATGCTTAGCTCAGTTTGGTCTGGTCACTTCTCCAGAAGTTTCCTCCCCGTTCCCCACATTATTAGTTCTGTGTGGCTGTCAGATTATGACTGATGTTCTTGACCTAGAAAGATGATTTGCTAGGGATGGCCAGTTCATTAGGAGCCCCTGCTTGAAACTCAATGGGCTTGAACATGTTTTCAAACTCTGAGGGTTCTATTCAGAGACTCTACTGCTGCCCGCCCCCCACTTTGCCTCTGTACCTCAGCTTTTTTTTTCATGATTAAATGGGACAGAACAAAAAGCAATGCACCAAGTGCTCTGGAAATGAACATTTTCACTGGTTTTCCTGCCTAAGATGGACAGCTATGTTTCTCCCCCCTCCTTTCTGCTCCCATCATCCCTCCCTTCCCCTTATCTCCTTCTCTACCTTACAATGTAATCCTGTCCTGCTTCAAACTCACAATCCTCCTGCCTCAGCCCTTGGAGCAGCTGTGATTACAGATGTGTGCTCCAACACTTGGCTTCAGGTTTTTCTAGTTTTTAGCAGTCTGCTAACTGTGAGAGGCTGGACTAGTCTGTGCACTCAGCTTCCATTCCATGTAGTGGCCCAGCCCTTGAGGGCCATATGAGAATCTGCAAATGTAATAATAGGCCACCCAGACTCCTTAGCAGTCCAGCGCCAGCCGTGGGGGAGGATTGACTCCAGGTTCCTTGTGTCTCAGAACAGGGACTGTTGCATGCAGGATCGAGTTGATTAGGGCTCACTGTCCTTCCAGGGTCCAGCCATCTGTGACTCTGGACAATGTCTGAACTCCAACAGACTGCTGTGATCTTGATTAAATCCAGGGTAACCATGGCTTTCACCCCATTAGGTTTTGAGTCAGACCAAGCAACGTGTTAAGAATGTAGACCATGTTTGTTGCTTAATAGGTGCATACATGGATTTCTACATATACAGAAATACACACACACACACACACACACACACACACACACACACACACACACATACACATATATGCCCCTTCCCCCAGATCATTCTGTGATACTAGGGGCTGAGTGATGCAGGCAGTAACTGGCTTATTTCTGTGATAGTATTTGCTCCAGAAGCCTTTGGGCACACCCATGAAAATTCTCGTTTCCATAGCACTTGAGAGTTCCCAGTGTGTCTCTCCTTAGACTGTCCCATCTAAACATGAAGAAAAGCTGGGGCACATGGGAACTACTGATATTCTGCATGCCTGGTTACCAGGCTGTGTGCAGCCTGCCCCTGTGGCCTCAGATCTCTGTGGTGTGCTGAAGACTGTTGGTCCACAGAAGACCCATCCCAGTGCTGAGCCCCATGAGGAAGGCAGCTTCACCGCTCCGTGGCCAGGAACAGAGCATCTGCCGAGGAGCACAGCTCAGCAAACCTGAGCCTGACAAGACGAACCTGCCAGAACCAACCCTGAGATGAGCCATGGGTCTAGGGAAGGTGTAGCATCCTCGAGTCCTTCTGCGTCCAGCCACTCCCTGTTCCCGTCCACACATCCCCTCTGCTGCCACCAGGGGCTCTCTTGGAGGCTGGAAAGGTTTAATCCTTTCTGGTTCTCTCCCAAGATAAGCTGGGTAATTGAAAATGTGCCCGGGAGTATAATCTCCAAATTGGTGGATTTAAAACAAAGCCGATTAGAGGATTCCAGTTGTAAGGATAGGAACAGAAAACTTTCTTTAAAAGATGCTGTTGATAATGAGAAGCTGAGAACCTTGGCGGGCTGCACCCAGTCCGTGTGGACGCTATGCAAAGAAATAGGATTGGGGCTGGGGAGATAGCGTAGTGGGCAGAGTACCAGCTCAGGGACTTGAGTTATTCCCTAAAACCCACATATAAAAAAGGCATGCATGGTGGTACGTGCCTGTAACCCCAGTCCTCGGGAGGCAAAGAGAGAGGATCCCTGGGGCTCGCTGGCCAGCAAGCCCAGCCTATTTGTCAAGTTCCAGGCCAACGGCAGGTGTTTAGAATGATGGTCAGTACCTGAGGAACAGCAGCCAAGGCTGTCTGACTTCCATATGCACATGTATGTGTATCTGAGCACACATTATGGCCGTGGCAAAGAGTAGGAGAGCTGACTGGACCACAGGTGGCCTCTGTTGTCTCCGTTCCCAGCAGAGGGCTCTGTCGTGCACAGCGTGGAGCCAGGACATGCATGTCTCTCTTTAGAACGCCTCCTCTGCCCCACCAGGGCTCCAGCTGGGATCAGAGGTGCCTAGAGAGGCCTCAGGAAAGCCGACTGGAGGAGGATCTCAAATAAGAAAACCACCATTGTCTGAGGACAGAAGGCTTACAGAGCCCGCTGGCCAGCATGGAGCTGGACACAGGAAGTTCAAAGAGGATGAATTTGTGGCTTGTGCCTTGGGAACCATAGGAAGGTGGTAAGAGTCAGTCCAGCAGGTGGAGAACTGTCTGCACCATGGAGACATGCGTAAAATCATCTCCGCACTGGGAAAGGCAGCGTGGACAAGTGGATCTCTGGGGAAGACGAACTCATGATCCCCACATCTTTCTCATTCTCTCCCAAGAAAGTCAGTAGGATTAGCTTTCCGCAGATCAGTAAATCAAGGCTGGGAGAGGAGGGGTCAGGGTTGGTATAAATCCAGTTTGACTTTAGAACTCTGGATGACATTGCTCTGACTTCTGGAAGTCTAGGGTACTCAGCGTTTTGTCCTCATGGAAAGTCGATGTTTGGGACCGTTCCCCACAAGTGACCCAGATTCCACAGAGCGAGGCAGTGTGTGCCCATTGCACACTGCTTCTCTTCCTGACCCACTGACCCCTGCCCTAAGGCTCACTCCCTTCCTGGCAAGCATAGCCTTGCGCTGCTCAGGCACTTGTCCTTTTGATTTTCAACCTGCCGGGTCACCCGGCATCATTCAGGTCTGCACCTGGATGTGATGTCTGCTTGCAAGCCACCGACACGCTCCGAATGCCAGCCCTCGGGGGGGCAGCCAGCTTGCAAGCCACCGACACGTTCCGAATGCCAGCCCCGGGGGGCAGCCAGCAGCTCTGGCTCTCAGCCCACTCTGGCAGATGGCCCTGATCTGAGAGTTTATGTAATATCTGTCTGATGGCAGTGACTGCAAGAGACACTGGCATCTCATTTAAATAATTTAATTTAACCACCCTAAAACCACACTGCTGTGGGTACCGAAGCTTGCGGGAAGAGCTGGGCGGAGACGTTTGTGTTTTCTACAGTGTGGAAACAGACGGTTGTATCCAAGGCCCTCTTCAGATGTTTAGACACCGGGGCCTCCTCACACACCTACTCTGTGTAAAATTTACTGCTTTCTTCAAGATCCCATCACGTGGAAGCATCATAAAGACAAGAAGAACCAAGATTCCCTAGCAACTAATGTGCATGGCTTAAATGTAAATGAGTTCTTGAGGAATTCACTCTTGAACACCTCGGGTGCCCCTGCTGCCACTTTCCTTAGGTATTTATCCATTGAAACTAACCCTTCATCGTCAAATAGCAGGTTAACTGAAGTCCAGCCCCCTGCCTCAGTATCGTCATTTCCAAAAGCTGATGGTGTTCAGATCAGACAGAACGGAGCCATTCTGCTTAGTGAGTATGTTCTCTCAACACATGGAAGAACGTGGAAGCCAAGCATTGACTGGTAGTTATCCCAGCTACTTGGGAGGCCGAGGCAGGAGGATTATTATAAGTTCAAGGCTTGTCTGGGTCACAGAGCAAGTTCAACTTGAACCATGTATGAGAACTTGCCTCAAAACTTACAAAAGATGAAAGGGGTCTGTGTATGTAGGTCAGTGGTAGAGTGTTTGCCCGGCACACACGAGACCCTGAGTTCTGTGCTCAGCTGTGCAGAGTCAACACAGCGAGAAAAGCACCAACAGCATGCAGATGTCAAAGCACATGTGGAGTTTCAATATCAGCGAGACTAGAGAACGTAAAACATTTGCTGTTACTTCATCTGTGTGCGTGCCTGCACATGCCATGGCAGGCCTATTAGAGTCAGGTCTCTCTAGGTGGGGCCCAGGGATCGAACTCAGGGTGTCAGACTTGGCAGCAAGCACCGTTGCTCACTGAGCCATCTTGGTGACTCAGCACCAGAGAGGTTTTCCAGAAGAATCAAGAGGTTGTATGTTAACTGCTCTAGTTGGCATCGCGGACCTGGGAGAGCGGGGCCTGAAACCGAGGCAGATTAAAGTCTCATGCAATGGTCAACTTAATTCAGAGCACCAGGCCAAACTCTGAGGGTTAAGACGCATCCCCTGAGTAAAGTGTCCAGTCACACGGACAAACTGCACATGGCCTAAACATACTTTTCCTTAGAGTCATGCGGATAACAACAGCTGAAGTGAAGGCGCGCCTGTCTGCTACACCTGGGAGGTGCACAGAAACACTCTAAGAACAATTCCGTGCTTCGAAGAAGCTGAGGTCACAAGGTCTGTCGTGTTTGCCTGCATTTTTCTTACAAGCACTCAGAATTCCTCTTGCACAACTAACTCCATTTTTGGACTGTGTTCCCACAGTTGTAAAAAACAATTAATCGTATTATGTCTCATCTCAGATGGCAGCTACAGCTCCCACGCGAGGCAAGCTGCTACAACCCAGGACTGTACAGATGTCTCCTCGGCCTGGTGTCATGCGGTTCTGATTCCTTCCACTGCCCTCACGCGCCTGCACCAGGGTCCAGAGCTGGCATGGAGAAAAAAAAATCATCGAGCCTCCCCACCACACCCACACACCCACACACACACCCACATTCACACACCCACACCCACCCACACATGCATGCATGCATATATGCATGCACACACACACACACACATGCATACACAATGCACATATACACACACATACACTCTTTCCTGGCAGGACTGTGTGATACTGTTGTCATGTCATCTTTTGGGTCAGGCATTAAGATTGGCATAAGCCTTTGATGTGGGCTTACATTCTGAGTATTATGAAAATGAAGTACAAAGTAGGGGGCTTGCTTGAAGGGCGCTCCAGTCTCCAGGGAAGACTTTCCATGTGCCACGTGGATAATTTGGAATCAATTTGTTAATAAACGCATCCCCAAGTCGGCACACGAAGTGGGGCATTTAGAGAGCCCTGGAAATGAGCTCCTGCCGAAAGCGTGGCATTAGAAAGGAAGCTAAGAACTTTGCAGACGACTCGTGCAAAAACTCCTTTGTTATGTTGGATTTAGGAACGTGCTACTCTTTGCTGCACAAACATATGGCCAGAAACCCAAGTTGCTGAGTTGTTTTGAGATAAGAGCAACAGAGAGGGCTCCTTCTGGTTCATCCATATTTCATTAGGGCAGCAGTTAAAAGATTCATTAGAGACACCCATCTGTAGCCCGCAGCATTCTTGAGGGGGTTCAGATGGAGGCTGGATTTCCTGAGTAGCACTTTACATGCACAGAAAAAGGCAACCACTTATGAGAATTAATAGCTCAGCAGAGAGAGGCTGCCTGGTAAATATCGGAGTGCACCCGTGTTGTTGCAAAACACAGCGCTCACTCCGAAAGGAATAAAAGAGCTTATTCTGAACTCAACGTGCGTGACCATGGCCGGGGAACATGGATTTGAGTTGCCATGCAGGAGGTGTTCTGCTGTGGAAGAGGTTACATGGTTTTTATAGTCATACAACTCTCCAACAACAAAAAACATTATACATCAAGGTGTTGATCAGAAAAGGGGTTGGGAACTGCAGATAAGCCCAGGAAGTTTCTGCTGTAGGTCTCAAATGCTGTCTGATGACGCCTTAGCTTTCGTGTGGTGGAAGCTAATGATATTCTAGTTAATACGTTCAAAAAGGTTTTACCTGATAAGAGAGGATATTAGATCAAGCATGGAGTGGTTAGTGAATAGTTATTAAGGGGACTAATGATAACCCAGGATAATTTTGGCTATGGGTCTGTAACATTCCAACTCTCCACAGTCACGAGGCTCTAGCCAGTCAGTTTGTAGAGTCTGCAAGACAGGCGTGGCTCTTCTGACACCCGTGGCGTACTTATAACCTTTGACTGACACTTGTTTCAGCCAGCGCTCCAAGTAGATCCGAGTTGGGAAGCTCTTGATTAGGGGAAGGCGGGGACCAAGGGTCCGTGAGAGCCCATCATGGGGCACTCTAGTAACTGTCCTGGAGGATCAGAGGTGTTCCGGAGAGACTCTCGTGCCGTCTCCTTGGCTATCAGAGTATTGGGATAACGGTCCCCAAGGGACTGGAATTTCCCGGGAGGAGCCTCATGTCGTGGGGAAAACGGGCTTCCAGATGAACTTTCAGCTCTAGAACAGGCTTGTGCTCTGGCTGATGAGTCAATAAAATTGTACTGACCAAGTAGAATGGTGTTCACTGGAGTCTGGGAGAGGGGCAGGAAGGTGCCAGGCTTTGGTGGGGACAATGTTTCAGTCTGGGAGGATGTTTAAAAAGTCCTGCAGATGGATGGGAGTGATGGCTGGACCCCACTGTGAATGTCCCCAGTGCCACTGAGCTCAGCACTCACACATGGTAAGAATGGTCAATTTTGTGTGTATATATTAGCATAATAAAAAGTATTGAAAATATCCTGGAGAACATAGCTTGAAGCCTCAGAGAGGAGTAGGGAAGGCAAAATTCCAAGCTCACGTATTTTAAAATATCCTGTTAGGAGTTAGTGAGTAATGATGAACTAGATTTTACTCTTAGACATTTTGTTGGACATTTCTAGGAACAGAGAGAGGAGAGTGTGACAGTCTCATTTCTATCTCCATTCTAGAAATTTCCTTCGGTTACTATATCAGTCAGGGTTCTGTAGAGAAACAGAACCAATAGAATGATTCTCTCTATATAAAATGGGCTGTATTAGAATAACTAGCCCAATGCTGGTTGTCTTCCAATGGAAAATCTAAGAATTCCATAGTTGTTCAGTCCACAAGGCTGGGTGTTTTACAGATGGCCTTCAGCCTATGTCGGAATCCAGAAGAAATAGGCTCTAATTGCATGAAGGAATGAACTGGCAGTGTGAGGAGGGCAAGCAGGCAAAGAGCCACCGGAGGTGATAGATTAGAGAAATCCTTCATAGCTGTGTCCACAGGTGTGGCTTTTGGTTAATTCCTGGTACAGTCAAGTTGACAACCAAGAGTGGCCATCACACTTCCCCACCCTGGTGCTCCCTGGTGCTCATGTGAGGATGTGCATGTGTGCTTGTTTGCAGGTATGGCAATGGCAGAAAAGCTGGCTATTTTATCTGTAGTGTTTCTGTGCTATAATATTATTTATTTTTATTATTTTTTTAATAATGTGCATATGTGTGGGGTTGTGTGCCAAAGAGTCCCCAGAGTCTAGAAGAGGACATTGGATCCTCTGGGACTGGAGTTACAGACAATTGTGCTGGGAGTTGAACCCGGGTCCTCAGGAAGAACATCCAGTGCTCTTAACCATTGAGCCATCTCTCCAGGCCTGCAGTGTGCCTTCTTCACTGCTCGGCCATTTGTCTAGCAGCTTCGTGCTGTACTGGTAGCAATGTGGGAAGAGCAGGCTTCTAGACAAGGCCTCAGCCTTCCTTGTCACTTTGAGGTTCTCACTGAACAACTCATCATGGCCCTAAAGTGTGGCCCCTTTTCCCAAAAGCACAGTGAACTTCATCCGTGTCTCAAGGGACAGTCAGTGCACGTGTGTCCATCCTCACTTTCCACCAAGCTCAGCATCTCCCTCCGCGCTGGTCCCAGGGGTTTGTGTTAAGATAGCATGGACACTGCACTCATCCCAGGACAATGAGAACCTTGGGCACAAGTTGAAGTTCCCTTTCTCAGGGCAACTGAGGAAGAAGTATTAACCTAATTTTATCATTATTCGTTTTAAATTTTGTAGTCAGGTAAAGGCTTTTCTGTGTGGCCACAAACTCAGAATAGGTGGAGAAGAAGACAGTCAGCTGTGCTTACCGCTGGGAGCAGAGCTCCTTCAGGCCAGGAATTATGACCAACTCTGTTTCTTGCCCCCAGTGTTCTCTTTAGCTCTGTGGCCAGTTTAAAGCATCTGATGTTGTTTCAGTCACACAGGCACAGCCTCCCGCTGCTCTCTGGTCCATCTGGACTGAGCAGCGATCTCTGGGGTGAAGCGTTAGTTCTTGGATTTTAAGTGGCCTTCTTGAGAACCTGCCCTCTCTCCCCCATTGCCCAACTCCCTCTCCCAACATTCTCCCAGCCAGGCTTTTCAGGGACTTGTTGGGCCATTTGGAGAGGCCCTTTGACATCTAGATTGGTTTCAAGCACTTGTCTGTCCCTTCCCTTCAATCTTAGAGCCATGGGGCTGGGTGGGGGAGGTGAGGTTCTGTATTGGATGGTTTGTGCTGGGAGAGGAGATGAGGTTCTGTGCTTTGCTCCCCAGAATCCTCTGTCTCTTCTGGAGCAGGAGGCTGCTCCAGGCCTCTCTCCTGGCTCAGCTATTCCCAGGTCAGCTGGGCAGAATGAAGTCATCCCTGTCTTTACACAGCAGGGACTTCACATCTGTTTCCTGGCCACCCTGCGGCGCCCTCACTTTGAGCCTTACCCTGGTGCTGCCTTGCTTTCCTTCCTGTCTGGCTGAGCCTCTTTCCAGAGCTGACTGTGCTCAGTAAGGAGGAAGTGTGACCTTCTCCAGCTGAGCCATAACGCAGCCCTTCCTCAGCTGCGGCCAGAACAAACCCATGAGGTCATGTTTCAGGAAAGATATATGAGTGAGAACTGATTTGTGGTCCCAGGGGACCTCAAAGACTTCGAGAAAAAAAAAAAGTGAAACAAACAAAAGCAGAAACAAAAAGATAAAAAAAATAAAAGGAAGAAAAATATAATAGTGTGTGTGGGGTGTGTGTGGGGGTGGGGTTTGCACACTTTGGTTGTGGAAGGCTAGAAATCTTCCTAGCAACTTGATCTGGACCCTGCAGAGGTTTCTTCTGCTTCTTCTAGCTCATTCCAGAAGTGCCTTCCAGGCCTGGATGTCAGTGTCTCTGTCCAATCCTCTACCGTCTAGGACCTGAACATTAGAATAAACACCTGTGGTCACCTCCACAGGAGATGGGACCTATGACCCTGTAGTAGCTGCAGGAGTGAGGTCTATCTTGTGTCCCATTGTGTTTGACAAATACTTTGTGTGTGTGTGTGGGGGGCTGCTAACAGAGCTAGAATCCAGGGCCTCTTATGTGATAGGCAGATGTGTTATCATGAAGTCATGTCCCTACCCAGGTAGACACTTCTCTTTGTCTGTCCTTAACCTGTGGGGAGGAGGCCTGTGGCTCTCCAGGATTACACGGCCCTGGCGAGAGCAACTGGGGCTTATGGCCTCAGGACCCCAGGAGGGCAGCACAGATAAGACCACACAAGGCATTTGGAAAGTTATTCTCTATTTAGCACTGACCTTTGAACAACACGAGAGCTACTTAGGTGATAGTGTTTGGGTTACAAAATAATTGGAAGCCTTTCAGCCCCAAAGATTACATAGTTTCCCAGGGCTCATTGCTCAGGCTGTGAGGTGGTCAGCATTTTCCATTGGTCACTGCAACCAGAACTCAGTGTTCTCTGTAACTTGGATTCCTGACTCTTCAGCAAATCTCTTGCCAGTTTTACAGGGGATGGGAGGGACAGCTGTTCTCCTGGGGCTCCCTCTGTTCCCTCTTGTATTCCATAGCCCTGGTGGGGCTCACATCCTGGGAGGGTGACAGAAGGACAGCTGGGGTGCCTGAATGACCAGCCTCCATCAGCCACCTCTGGGCTGTCATGGCCCAAACATGCTGTCACGTCATGACAAGGAACAGAACTCTGTTCTGACTGCCTGTCGTCGATGTCATCATCCCAGTTTGGGTACCCAGAGGAAGGAGAAAGGAAAGGATGAGCTTGGAGAAAGAATCAGGGCTGAGCTGGGCGGGCTTTGGGAGGCCACACCTGGGACCTTAGGAGTTATCGCCAACTTCTAGCTATTTTTCCATGTGTGTGTAAGACAGGGTCTTTCCCTAGGACCTGGAACTTGTCAGTTAGGCTAGGCTGCCTGGATAGTGAGCCCTGGGTATCTTCTTGTCTTTCTGCCTCCTCAGAGCTGGGGTTGCAGGTGTGCACCACGGCACTCAACTTTGTGTGTATATATGGTGTGGTATCTGTGAGTGTGGTATATGTCCTTGTTCATGGGAATACACTTGTGTGCGCCAATACCCGTGTGCGTGTGGAGATCAAAGACCAACTTTCAGTGTCTTTCCTTATTTTTACTTTTTAAGAATATTTTTTATTTATTTATGTGTATTTATTATGTGTATGAGTGTATTTTCTGCATGTATTTATATGCACCACAGTAGTGCTTGATGCTCGGGGAAGTCAGATGTGGGCATTGGATCCGCTGGACTTGGTGTTACAGATGGTTGGGAGCTGCCACACTGGGAACTGAATCCAGGTCCTCTGCAAGAGCGACAGAGTACTCGTGTGGAGTAGAGGCCCATCTACATCTTGAAGATGGTGGCCTTAGAAAACCTGCCGTGGGCATTTCTGTCAGCATAACGTGTGGCTGAACAAGCCTGTTCTTCTAGCCCATTACTTGGTACCTAGTTGCAACTTTAACCATTGATCTGGCTCTCCAGACTCTCACCTTTAATTTTTGAGGCAGAGTCTATCATTGGACCAATAGCTCATCATTTTGGCTACACTGGCTGGTCAGTGAACTCCATGAATCTTCGTTTCTCTGCCTCCTCAGCACCAGGATTTCAAGCGTACACCATCACGCCTGACAGTTTTTACCTAGGTTCTGGGGATTGAACTTGGGTTCCCATGCTTGCAGAGCAAACTTTACCCGCCGAGCCATCTCCTCAGGCCTGTAATTAACATTTTTATCACGCTCAGGTGTTTCCGACCCTGTTCTAAACCGTTTACACCGATACTGACAGAAACCTTCTATGAGGGGCCCTCCTGTACCCCCACCCTTTCCCGAGGAGGAAACTGGGCACAGGGAACTTGAAGAGCTTGTGGAAGGTCACACAGTCAGCAGGTGCTGTGGTCAGATTTGGACCAGACAGTGGGGTCTGGTCTAACATTTGCTGCTGTTTCTGTTTCTTCAGGGTAGCCCCAGTTGTTTGCTGTGTGAGGTGAAAGGTTGGGCAGCCTTGTACAGTCAGCCACCAAGGCCTCAGCAATGCATCAGGAAAGTGGGGGCACAGCAAGTTGGATGATGAAAATCCCAGCATCGTCCCTTAGTGACCGGAAGGCATGATGGAGTCGTATGATGTTGTCTTGGAGTCAGATGGTTTGCTTTCCAAGGCCTCTCTGGGATGGGCATGCTGATGTATCATTGGCCATGCCCCCAGGACCTGGACTGGCATACTGTTAGACATACAGCAGGGCCTGCTTCTCTGCCAGCCGAGGGCGGGGATGCTGGACCAAACTGGGCATCAGCAGAGGAGCACCAACTTTGTTTCTTTTAATTTTTTAAGACAGGGTGTTGTGTAGCCCTATGCTGGTGAGGACGACCTTGATTTCCTGATCTTTCTGCCTTCCTGTCCCAAGAACTGGTATTATGGGTGTGTCCTACTATGCCTGGATTGGGATCATAAGAGTTTTCATGCTCTGTCTTTGACAGGTGTACTCACAGATGACATGTGTGTCTAGCATGTCCTCCATATGCAGTTCCTACTGAGTAAATGACATGTAGTTTTCTCTTCTCTTCTCAGACAGTGGGCATGGCTCACAGTCTGTAGCAGCCCCTCCGAGGCGGCGGCTGACTCGGAGACCAGGCTACATGAGAAGCACAGCCAGTCCTGGGATCGGGTTCCTCTCTCCAGCAGTGGGCATGTCATGCCAGATCTCAGCAGGGCCGACAGGCCAGGAGTCCCACTACTCACAGCCCAAGGCTGGACAGTGTGGCCTCAACCCCAGCGGGTGCTGCCAGGTGGTGGGCAGCCCTTTGCTCAAGAGCTCGCTTGCCCCTGCTGTGGCCTCTGTGGGCCACCTGAACCCAACCCAGAACTCTAGGAAAGAAACATCAGTGTACTTTGGGGTTCATTCCAGAAATGGCAAGGAGCTACCCGAGAAGCTGATCAGGCCATGGAGGCCTAGGGACAGTGGATGTTGTCAAGACGTTTTATCTTTGGACAGCTCTAAATCCCTGGCCCCTAGCCTTGATGCAGCCTGGAGCAAGGGAGCAAAGGGCCTGAAGACTGTGAAGCCTCTGGCATCACCAGAGTTGAATGGCCCGACTGATATCCCAGCTCTTCCTGGCTCCCAAGACACCTTTACTTCCTGCTTCAGCTTCATCCGACTCTCCCTCGGTGCTGCTGGAGAACGTGGAGAAGCAGAAGGTTGCCTACCTTGCAGAGACACTGAATCCCTTCATCAAAGTCCCCAAGAGATGGAAGCTGAAGTGTCCAGCTCAGACAGATCCCGTGAGGACCCTCGACGTCTCTGGACCTTCAATCTTCAAGCTACTCCAGGCTCGGTGGACTTGGATCAGGTGACAGGGAGTGACAGCAAGCCAGAATGTGGCATAGTCTCTTCCTTGGACACTGGCTTCTCTTCCCAGGATCCATCCTCAGCTGATGGATGGGGCGACCAGGGCAATGGCTGGGCAGGTACCCGAGGATGGGATGCTTTGCTCAGCGAATGGGAGTCCAGGCTACAGGACCATCTACTGATCAACCGCAGGCAGCTGGAGGTGTGTGTCCTTTAGGAGACTGGTACTCTGACTCAGTGCTGGGTGGAGGCAGGGGGTGGGGCAGCTGACTGAGTGCTGTTCCTGGAAGCGGCAATGGCTCCTGGGATGGCTGGCTGAAAAGATGTGGCTGCGCTTCTGTCTCCTCTGCATCTGAGCATGGATGCCCTGCCCTCTGTTCTCTGTCTGCGTGGCTTAGGTGCTGGCATGGACTTGCTGATTGGGCCCACGCTTCTCTGCAACCTCTGACCTGCAGTGCGGTTTGTTTGGTTCAGCTCTGCTATGAAATAGGAAAATGGGGGCTGGCAAGATGGCTTGCTGGGTAAAGGGACTTGCTGCCAAGCATGACCACCGCAGTTTGACCCTCAGGACCCACAGGGTGGAAGGGAAGAGCAGACTCCTTCAGGTTGTTATCTCCCCTGACCACGCAGTAAATAGAGGTGATAAAGTACGGCACTGGGAGGGTAAGGGAGGCACTCAGCTCGAGTTTGCAAAGAGTGGCATGGGCCCCATCCTCCCCTGCTTTGCTTCACTTGCCCGAAGGGCTGTGTGGGTCCCTCCAACAAAGAAACTGTTTTATTTTAGTGTGAACATGTGCTTGTGTGTGTGCATATGTGTGCATGCATATGTGTGTCTAAATGCATGCATACAATGTGCATGCACGCGCGCGCGCGTGTATGTGTGTGTGTGTGTGTGTGTAGGTTGGGGAAGATAACCCTGGGTGTCGTCTTAACTTCCCGTCACTGTGCTGGAGTGCACCATTTAGGCCAGTGAGTCTCGGGGATTCTCCTCCCCAGAGCTGGGGTCACAAGCATGGGTCGCTATGCTTATGTGGGTTCTGAGCATTGAGCTCAGGTCTTACAAGGCAAGAGCTTTACTGACCGATCCATCTCTCTAGTGCCCAGCTTCAGTGTTTAGAAGCAAGTGCCAGCCACAGCCCGTTAGGAAGTTGTTCTGGGAGGGAAGGCGTGACTGCTGGTGGCTCTTCACGTCCTCATCCTTCCTTTCTTCTCCTCATTCTATGTTTCCTGTGCTGGGGATAGTACCAGGGCCTTGTGCATGCTAGGTGCCTACCACTGAGTTACAAGTCCAGCCCAAGGCAGCACCTTCAAGTAGAGCTGCAGTCCTTCCTGGGCTGGCCTGGAGACAGCTGTGGTCCATGCCTGGCTCCTCTCGGCTGCTCTTTGAGTTCCCATGTTTACCTTCATAGCTATGCTCTGCGGGTTCGAACAGAGGCCATTTGGCCTGCAGTCTGTGTCCCTTCTCTCCACATAGCTCTTCCTGCCGGTAATGGCATAGCTTTGTGGCATTTGTAGCATTCTAAGTCTTTCTGGAGATTTCATATTTAAATTATGATTTTTGTTCAAGTAACTTTTTTTTTTAAAAAAGAAACATGCATTTAGCATTGGAAACCTTTTATTTGTATATTTTTTAAAAAAATAGTTTGAATAGAAGTTTACTTTTAAAATAGTTTCCTTTCTAAAAATGGTACTGCTTTTCAGGATTTTAATTTCCCTTATTACATTTTCTATTTATGTGCATGTGGGCGTCATGGTACTTTTGTAGAGGTCGGAGAAGGACTTGTGGAAGTTGGGTCTCTATTTCCACTGTGTGGGTCTTGGGATCAAATTCGAGTCCTCAGGCTGAAGCTGGGGCCTTCGCCCTCAAGCCGTCAGGACAGCCCAGTTTTGAAATAGCTCTTAGGCACTCCTAGATTGCACAAAATGAACTTACTGGAATTTATTTGTAATTTATCTCTTCTGTATAATTTCTTATGTGTAATTTATGTCTCATGTTTCTCCTTCAAACCAACACAGGTCGCTTCCTTAAGTTTAAAGCTTCAGACCCTTCAAGAGAAAGCGATTGAGGCTGGTGATTTTGATAAAGGTGAGTTCGAATCTGTTTGTAGACATTTCGTCTTTCTCCCTGAAGTCTGTCTTCCTTCCTCCCTTTCTCGGATTCTGCCTCCTTCACCCTGGGAGCTGTGTGGTTGACTCCTTGAGAGTTTCTGCTCTGGGACAGTCGGATAGCCTGCTGCCCTGTTGGTCTGGGGATTTCAACCACTCAATGGTAGGCTGAACCTTTTCGATTGGCCAGGAACAGGTGAGGTCTGCTCTGTAGGAAGCAAACTAACTCATCACCTGCCTGTCTGTGATGCACAGATCCATCAGCTATACCGACTGGGCACCCATGGGGGCAGCAGGATGGGGGAAAGGTGCCGGGATGTTGGTGATGGCATCGTTATGGGGCCTTCTGGCTTCATGCTCTCCAGGACGAGCTGGAAAAATGAATTGCATTTAGGAGATGTCAGACAGTGCCAAAGAAACCCCTCATGGTCAGAAATATCCAAGAGAAGAAGAACAAGTTATAACATGAGGCCAAGAGAGTTGGGGCCGGTCAGAGAGAGGCCACTGAGGAGCCAAAGAGGAGTTGAGCCAGAGAGAGGGGTGCTGGCTGGGCACAGATGGAGGGAGAAGGGGAGGTTTTAGGGGTGGCTGGTTTGGAAGGAGCCTTAACAACTCTGCTGTGTGTGTGGAGGGGTGCGGAGTGGGGGTGGGAAGGGAGAGGGCTTAGACTAACTTAAAGATCCTCCAGACAACCATGGGGTTGACAGATACTCCAGTTGGTGGCCTGCTTTAGGGTCCAGGACTGGCTGAGAAGTGTAATACAGAGCCGAGGATTCTTCGGAAGTGTTAGCTCAATGTGTAGGCTGTGGCCACTTGGCCTGTTTCTGTTACTCCATCGACTATGCCTCAAGCCATTGGAATTGGGGCCATGATGGAACCTGTGAGGGACAGTTCCTCCTAGGAACGGAGGTGCACAGTGTCCTCACTGTGTGTGCCACTGAGCTGCCCCTTAGGGGGTGAAGAGGACTTGAGGATGAAGGCAGGGTTCCTCGGGTTCTCCTCTGCCTCCACCCGCAGGCTGTCAGATGTCACGTAGTGCTGGGTAAGGATGAGTGCCAGAGGGAGAGAAGGTAGGAGGTAGAAGCACCTTCCATGGTAGCCCCTGGGGTCCATGCTGCACCGTGGGTAGAAGAGAAGCCAGCTGTTCCTGGGTCCGGGCTCATTGGTGGTTTGTGTCCGTGAAAGACAGCCCTGGTTCTGATGCTCCCCACTACTGCAGCCCTGGTTCTGATGCTTCCACTACTGCAGCCCTGGCTTCGATGCTCCCACTGTTGCAACATTGCAGGGTTTTGTTTTCATTGTCAAAGGCTGAGTCTTAGTCCCTCCTCCTTTAGGTCATAGCTCCCACAGTGCTGCATTCCATGGACGGAAGCCATGCACACCCTCCACCGCACAAGGCCTTTCTGGACCTGGTTCTCCCACTGGTCTTTTTCTAGCCAAGACCTCACTTCTCTCCCCTCTTTAAATATTCCTGACACCCATTGGGAAGAAAGGGCGCTCTCCTTCAGAGCTTCTGGAGTGGACCTCGCACTGTGCATTTTCCACAGCTTCTAGAAGACTCAGGAACTGAGGATGGAGGGGTTGTGGCTGTAGGGTTTCTTCCATGGAGGGGCAGGCCCCAGGGCGGTGGCTGGGGGTCTTGTGAGGGCAGCTATCTGGGACCTTGGAGTGTACAGAGAGGACAGGTTGGTTGGTCCACAGTAAGTCACACACCACTCTCATCCTGCCTGAGCCTCAGGCCTGCCCAGATGGCTTGTATGTTGAGAGTTTGTATGTTAAGAGTGTCCTTGTGAAGTGTGTATCTGGTCGCTGGATATTCAGTAAATGCTTCAGGAAGGATTGAGATGTCTTGGTGCCCACACCATCACCAGCTAGAGGAGGTGAGGAGGAAGTACTCAGGGCTGCTCATGGCACAGCGTCTGTTTATCCTGCTACCCTGGAGTTTGCCACAGTAGCGGTGTAGTCCATGGCTGCAGGAGCATATGGTACAGGGTCTTGCATCATGGCTGACCAGAAGGCAGAGGAAACAGACCGAATCCCAAAGTGGGCATATCTTTCAAAGACTCACTCCTAGCAACCCCCTGCCGTATGCTCCTGCCACCATGGACTACCACAATGAACTGAAACCCCCCAAATAAACCCTTCCTTCCTTAAGTTTCTTCTGTTAGAACAGAGTAGCAAGAACAATAATTAATGCAGGGATCTGTGGATTCTCATAAATGATGGGATTCTGGGTCAGTGGGACCTCAGCTGACACCGAGGAGTCCCTACTGTAATGAGATTTGTTGAAAGACCTAGGAATATACTTTATTTCTCACCTAGTATCTCCAGGGTTTGTAAAAAAACTGGAAGATCTGTTGTGATTTGTCCACACATCCTGTATGAACTTTGTTACTTTTTGTGTATAGACAACGGCATACTTTGTCTTTATCTCGGGGAAGGGTGTGCAATGATTGTGTGTGCCTGTGCACACGCAGGAAAGCCACGGGACAGCGATATGTCCCCTGGTGTCTGTTTCTTTTTCTCTCCACTTTTTCTGTGGGCTCAAGAGAAAGATGTGGTTGGCAGAGAATAGATAGTTCCATGTTTTATCTAATCAAAATCACAGTGAGTTTACTCGGTGATGCCTCCTGGGAAACCCCCTAAGGATTTTGATTCCATCTCTCCCTCTCCAGGAAAGCCAAGTTCATATTTCTTTCATCTTTGCCAACAGCTGGGAAGGCTTGGGGAAGAAAGAATAATACTTTCGATGTTTGTTTAGGGCCCTCTTCCAAAAGACACTCTGGCTTCATTGTATTAATGCTTGCCCCGTGACTGTGGGGACTGAAGGGTGAGAATGAGACCTCGGGAGAGACCACTGCTCAGAGCCTGGGGTGCAGAGAAGAACTCTAGGACACGGCCAAAGGGAGGACAAGATTGCCCTCCATGTCGCTGTTCCTATTTTGATCTATCCCCACCATGTATTCTGTCAACCCCTGATTTATGTCCACTGTAACTATATCTGTCACTTTGCTCCCCAAATGAACAAGGAGAGACTGTGAGAAGGGAGGAGTAAAAATATCAGGAACTTACCTCCCCACAATGTGTGTGTGTATGCTCATGTGTGTATATGTGCAAGTGTATGGAGGCCAGAGTTTTGCTGGGAACTGAACTTGGATCCTCCACAAGGGCATTAAAGCTCTTAACTGCTGAGCAGTTTCTCCATCCTCAACTACACCTTAGGAAAAACCTGAATGTTGTGGTTTTATAGAACTGTTTCTATGTTTAGGTATATTCAGGTGTGCAAATTGCATTGCGTTGGTTACATATTCCTTTTTATCAAGTTGCATACAGTGTTTAGCATAGTGGCATGCTCTTCAGTGTGCACCCTGGAGCTGAGTGATGCGGCAGCCGCAGCAGGGAGCAGAGCAGATGCAAGGCTCTGCCTTGGAGCCAAGAAGGCTCTGCAGGCTTCAGCATGGGGCTGAGGAACAGCAGAATGCACCATGGAGCTGAGGGGTGTAACAAACTGGACAGTGAAGCCAAGGGATGCTGCAAGCTGGATTACATAGAGAGGTTGAGGGGTGTGGCAAAATGCACTGTGGAGATAAGGGTGCTAATGCACCCATGGTGGCTGAACAGTGGGGCCACCCAGGATGCATCCATGCTAGACTGTATCTCCAAGTCCTTTGCTGGACTGTATGAAGCAGTGTGACTTAGGTCTGCATCTATGTCTATATCTATATTAGTTCTATCTCTCTACCTCCAAGCCCGCTCTCACAGATTTGTTTTAAGTTCCTTTGGTTGCCAGTTTCCCAGAGACTTTTGTCCTACTTTTCCCCAGGAAGCAAGATCTCAAGTTCTTGGAGGTTTGTGTGTGTGTGTAACATTTGATCTCAGCTGGTGACACTCTTGGGGTGGTTGTGAATTTTTACCGGGTAGAGCCTCACTGTAGGGAGGGGTAGCTGGGGGCAGGTCTTGGGAGTTTTAACCTGGTTCTTACTGTTCCTGGCATCTTCCTGCCTGATGCAGTAAGGTAACCAGTAGCTCCGTGCTCCCCTGTTGCAGAGAGAGCCACCCCCACTTCCATGTGTCCCTGCTGTGATGGATGCTCTCCTCTGAACTATAAGCCCAAACAAGCCTCTCCTCGCTAAGTTCTTTCTGTCACAGCAACGAACTAATACACAAAGTAGTCCTTGATTGATGTCTGATCACGACAGTGTAAAGAGGGTTTGTATGTGGGGCTCTGGAAAGGCTCCATTAGGTGGGTATTATGCATATTATAATAAAGAGTGATTGGACTACAACCTGCAATTTAATTGACTGATTGATAGCTTCTGCTGGCAGAGTGTTCCAAGTCTTCTACTTTTGCACAAAGTGACAGAAACAATTAATGTATTCAAAACCTGAAACCCTTAAAAAACACCTTTATGAGCCGTGAAACATTTGTTGATAATGCATTTATGTGTTTGTTTTCCTTTTCTATATGTTTTCGGTTGCAGTATCATAAAATGAGTCATGAAATATTTAGTGTCTCTCTTGGTCTCTTTGGATGGGGATGGTCCGGCTAGCGCAGTAGAGCATCCCAGGATGGGCCAGGAGACAGGGTGTCAGTGCATCAGCTGCTGTGTGCCCTGCTGTCTGCTCTTGGGCACCTGTTTGCTCCAGGATAAAACAGAAGCAATAAACCTGTTCCCTGGTGTGGGAGGAGTAAAAGTGATGGTGCTGGGTATGAGCGCCCACAGCTCAGGGCTTGGAAGGAGTGGGTCCCTTTCTTCCTTTAGCCCATATGTGTTAGAAGCCACAGGAAACAGAGACTTCTGAATAACTTCAGCTGGCGGTTAGCATCAGGAACAAGCAGAAGGCAGGATGAGATAATATGGCACTTTATTTTCTATGTGGCAATAAGAAGCTCATTGTACATGATCTGATTTCTTTCAAGATGCAAAAATAAGCTTGTAAATGCAGTAAAGTGAACTATATCGTAAAGCATGCAAATTACGGTGAAGTGTTTGAAGCCTGAATATTCTAAACATCTTAGTGAATGGGTTTTTCTTCTCTCCAGGGTGGATTTCAGGATCTTGTATTTCTTGTTAATTTTCTGGTGCTCTGCTGGATGACGCTGAGTGACACTGAGGAAATAAAATTGTAGCTCTTCTTGGGTTTAAGGAAACCCCAACATCGATTATTGTCCTTGTTAGTTCCATTTTTAGTTGTCAACTTGACATAGCCTAGACTCATCTAACAGGAGAGCTTCAATTGAAGAATTGCCTAGATCAGACTAGCTTGTGGGTATGTCAGTGGGAATCGTCTTGATTAAATGTCTTGTTAAATGATACTGGAAGATCCAGCCCACTGTGGGTGGCGTCATTCCCTAGGCAGGTGGTCATGGCTGAGTACGAGCCCGTGCGAGCCAGCTAGCAAACAGCATTCTTCCATGGTTTCTGTCTTGGGTTCTTGCTTGAGTGACTGCTTTGACATCCCTCCACAAAGGGCATGTGTTCTGCAAGTATAAGCCAAATAAATCCTCTCCTCCTCCCTAAGCTGATTTTGCTTAGAGTGTTTATTACAGCAATAGTCAGAAACTAGGAAATTACCTGTTTTTGTGATGGCATCTCATGGTATAGCCCAGCTGGTCTTGAATTCCTGACCCTTCTGTCTCAGTCTATCAAACAGCTGGGATTACAGGTGCAGTACCATACCCAGGCTTGATTATCTCGGTTTTGAAGCTGGGGGCGGGGGGAGATGGAAAGGGACAGAATGAAAGGGGAACCCAGATGGAGACAACACTGAAGGAGAGGTGGAAGTGCTCTGTCCTAGGATGCTTCCCACTCCCCGTGGGCACCTGCTATTTTTCTGTGAACTCTGCCCACAGGATGATGAACCATCCCCCCGACAACTATGCTGCCATTCCCTTTAGAACTCTTACAAACTGGGTGGCCATTTCCTCTACATTAAGATGATGCTACACTGCTTCGCCTTTGCCTTGGCTCTGTGCCACAGATCTCTGGACAGCTCATTGTTCATATGGATTGTCCAGGCCTTTGTTTCAGTCTGGTATCTATCTAGTGAAGCGTTGCAGTACTTGTGGTGTCTACCTGCTCTCAGTGGCTGTCTCCTCTAGACCCAACTCGGTCTGCAGCTGGATTTCTGCTGCGCCCTCTCCCAAGTCTTTGGTGTTGGGATGTGGTTGCTCTAAAGGCTCCGTTTGTGATGGTTAGCTTAATTGTCAACTTGAGAAGAATCTAGAATCATGCGGGAGATGGGCTTCCAGGCATGCTCATGGGGGGTTATCTGGATCGCCTTAGTTGAGGTGGGAAGACCTGCCCGCTGTGGGTGGTGCCATTCCCTGGCTGGGATCCTAGACAGTATAAATGGAGAAAGGGAGCTGCTCAGTCACAAGATCTGTTGCTCTCTTCTTCCTGTCTGTACATACAGAGCAATCAGCTCTCTCGGGCTCCCGCTGCTGTGACTTCCCACACGACAGACTGTAACCTAGTACCAAGCCTCAAAGCATTTCTTCCTGAAGTTGCTTGGGCAGGGCATCTTTATTACAACAGCAGGGAAACAACTAAGAAACCGTCCTCGGAAAATGGACCCCTGGGGCTTTCTTTCCCCAAGTTACCTGGAGAAAACAACTTTTTTTTTTTGGTAAATAATGGTTTGGAAGTTCACTGAAGTCTTCAGTTGCAGGGAAGTGGACCCTGAGAAGTACCAGTGAGCATCTTGGTGGCACATGGGACAACATACATGAAAAGCCCTTTCCCTGATCTGCATGGGTGCCTGTGGCTGGGGTGTGTGTGTGTCCAGGCTCAGTATGATTAGCAGCCCTGGCACAGCCCTTAGGGGCCAAGCCCGCCTCCCCAGCTCACACTGGGCCTGTGAGCCCTTCTTCCAGGCAGCTGGCCATCTCATTTTTGCCAAGACGAAAAGCAGACTAGTGTGTCAAGGTGACAAGGCTCGTGTTTGGAGCCAAGACCAAATGGGGAGTAAAATGAGGAGCAGCGAAGAAGGAACATCAGTCAGGTACCGTCACTGACTGTCTCCAACCCCCAACTCCACGCCGTGGTGGAAACACTCAGTGGACTGTTTTGTGACCTCCTTGCTTGGTTGCCTGAGGGTTTTTGTATTTTTTTTTATTGTATCCTGGTTCCTGACAGTTTCTAAATAAGTAAGAAAAGATTTTAAGTTGGTATAGCACTTTCCTTTGCAATCCTGGGGGCTAGCATGTTCAACCTCAGACCCCAAGGCCATACGTGCATACACTATCCCACTGCAGCTCCCTACCTTAGCCCTGTCCCAGCCCAGCTCCATGTGCTTAGCTCCTACTGTAATAAACAGGGCTGGGGCTTGCCTGGACCCTCCCTTTAGGAAGCTTGTAGATTTGTGTGCCTTTCCCACAAGTGTCTTTTTTTTTCTATCTTTTGATCTCAGCATTATCTGGTTGTACTAACTCACGGGTCTCTCCATGGATCCCTGGCTTCTGGTCTCACCTCTCGATTCATCCTGCACATAGCACCCCACCTTAAGGTATTTTCCCTCCCTGTCTTAGTCAGAGTTACTATTGCTGTGATGACTGAAACACCAAGCTGGGGAGGAAAGGGTTTACAGGTTCCACTTCCACATCATAGTCTATCTCTGAAGGAAGTCAGGACAGGAACACAAGCGGGGCAGGAAACAGGCAGGAACCTGGAGGCAGGAGCTGATGCAGACGCTGTGGAGGGGAACTGCTTACTGCCTTGTTTCTCATGGCTTGCTCAGCCTGCATTCTCATAGAACCCAGGACCACCAGCCCAGGAATAGCACCATACACAATGGGCTGGGCCCTCCCCATCAATCAGTAATTAAGAAAATCCCCAAAGAAGGATCTTATGGAGGCATTTTCTTTTAACAGAGGTTCCTTCCTTTCAGATGATGCTAGCTTGTGTCAAGTTGACATAAAAGTAGGTAGGACCCTTCCCACCTCCCCTGATCACACTGTGGCTAGGACAGGTGTTAGCCAGGACCATCCCCACCTGTCCTGATCACTGTGGCTAGGACAGGTGTTATCCAGGACAGTCCCCACCTCCCCTGATCACACTGTGGCTAGGACAGGTGTTAGCCAGGACCATCCCCACCTGTCCTGATCACACTGTGGCTAGGACAGGTGTTAGCCAGGACAGTCCCCATCTCCTCTGATCACACTGTGACTAGGATAGGTGTTAAAATAGGCCAGGCAGTCCTCACCATACCCTAACAGTATTTTTACTATCCTAATGATTTTTTTCTGCCTGCTCCCCCAGTTGCTCTAGAGAACTGTGGGCCTTGACCCAAACCACACACCTGTGAACACGTACCATCCCTTCTTTGTCCTAGGTCTGAGGACACCCACCTGCCCTGGGGTCAGTGTTCTGAATGTTTGTCCCCCTACATATTATACTTGAATACAGCTGTTGGCTCTCCCCTTGGCTGATCTTCTTGGGGAGAGGAGAGACCCTATTTATATTTCTTTCTATTTTTAAAGACAAAATAACATAATAAATGAAAATTAAATACATTCAGGAGATAGGTTTTTTATTATTTTAAATTATTATCTTGTTACTTGCCTAATTTTAACTCTACCCTTCAGCATGGTGCTAGTCAAAGTCTCCCATTGAGGAATAAGTGTTCAGGATACAGTTTATTACAAATAGTAATGATTGTCTTTATTGTTATGAGACAGGGTCTCATACAGTGTAGGCTGGCCTCAACTCTCTATGTAGTAAATGATCACACTGGACTTCTGGTATTCCTGCCTTTATCTCCTTGAGTGCTGAGATTATAGTTGTGTATTACTGTGCCCAGTTTGTGTGGTACTGGGGAAATCAGACCCAGAACTTCATGCATGCTAGGTAACCAGTCTATCACCTGAACCATATAACCAGCTCCAATTATTGTCATTTTATGGTTATTAGTAGTAGATAATTATACAAGCAGCATAATCATAGGATTTCAGAACCTTCAGGTCAATCTAGTTTAAAAAATCTGACAGCGAAATCAGGTTCTGCCATCACAGCTGTGCAAACTAGTGCAGGTGTTCCAGGCTCTTTAGGCTCTATTTTCCCATCTGCCAACAGGGCAGCATGTTAGTGCGCTAATTCATTTGGAGAATTAGCGCATGCTATAACTGGGCTTGTATATGGTGCCTATTGTGATGGTGATTTGAGTAAGAACGGCCCCCAAAGGCTTATGGAGTGGAGTGTTTGTTCATCAGGGGGTGGCCCTAATTGAGAAGGATTAGGAGGTGTGGCCTTGTTAGACGAAGTGTGTCACCAAGGGTGGGCTTTGGGGTTTCAAAGACTCAAGCCAGGCCCAGTGTTTCTCTCTTCCTGCTGCCTGTGATTCTGGATGCAGAACTCTCAGCTCCTTCTCCAGCACCACATCTGCCTGCACGCTGCCACGCTTCCTGCCATGACAGCAATGGACTAAACTTGTGAACTGTAAGGCAGCCCCAATGAATTTATAAGAGTTGCATGGTTGTGGTGTCTCTTCAGAGCAGTAGAACACTGACTAAGACAGATGGTTTATACCATTGTCACCTTGATTGGATTTTTTGGGAATCTTTTTGAAAGATTTGACTCCCGAGAGATAACTACCCAGAATATAGGTGGCACCATTCTATAGACTTGGGTCCTGGACTAAATAAAAAGGAGAAATGGAGCGACACGCCTGGCATTCACCTCTCGCTGCTTCCTGGATGTGGAGGCGCTATGAGCAGCCTCCTCACACGGCCTCGGTCCCTCCAGGATACATTGTATCCCCTTGAATCCCTACCCAGAATAAGCCCTTCCTTCCTCACATTGTTTTTTTATCACTGCAACAAGAAAAATAACAAATAATTGAGTGTTAGCCACAAGGACAGACCTAGAAGAATGCTTAGGTCTAAGAGTCTATGAAGAGTCTTCAGCTCCTAGCTTTGTTTTTCCGCTCAGTCTTGCTGGTTCCCAGCTTCCCGCTTCTGATACACTGAGAATGCCCAGCTCTATGTTAGGGAGTAGGAAAAGAAATCAGGATGCCTGTATGAAGGGGACGTTTCGCATGTCACAGTAGACAAAGTTATTTTCTGACGTGACAATGGATTGGGTGGGATGACCTTTCAAAGCCTGGTGACAGTGATGGGGCGGAAGGGACAGTTTTCCACTTGACCTTTCTACAGTGTGCCAGCTTGTGCCGTAATTTGGGATCAGTTGTTATTGACAGGCTTGGCAGAGAACAGGCTTGACAAGAGCTTGTTGGAGGGAGGTGGGCACCAGGCACTGCTGTCAGCCCCAGAGTGCAGGAAGAACCTCCATGTGCCCAAGGGTGGCTTGAAATGATGGCTTCCCCGACTCACTGGCAGCACATTTAGCATAAATTAGTTCCTCAGGGAGTCTGGTTTTGAAGTGAGATTTGCTCATAATGAGTTGTAATTGTCAGATGCTTGGTTCTTTTGTGTCACCCCCCCCTTGCAATGGCTTGTCACCCTACCCGGCAGCTCTCTTCTTCTTTCTCAGGGTCCTGGTGGGATGTTTTCTTCTCTCTTTTACATCACTTTATTTTTGCTTTTCCCTGAAGTTTGCTTGCTTCCTGCAGTTTCCACCGCAGGGGGTTTCCCTGAGTTCCACAGGAGGGCTCAAGTGTGAATTTTGCTTATCTTTTCGGACTGTTTCAGGGAAGAATTGGTACTGGGCATGGTTGGGGAAGGGGGGGGAAACTCCAGTTAAGAACCAGTTGTGTCTCTCCTTCTGAAACTATCCCATAGATAACCACAGAGGATTCTCATTAGCTCTTCAGGGAGTCCTTGTAGGGGCCAACTGTTGGTTCCAATCATGGCAGTTAACCATGGGAGAGCCTGTCAAAGTGCCAGGCATTCCTAACCACCACATGCATAATCCCAAGCTCCGAGGAGTGGAGGCAGGAGAGTTCAGTGTTCAAGGATAGTCTCGGTTACACAGTGAGACTCTGTCCCCAAACAACAACAGGAACGAGAATGAAAAAGCATGGGATTCATGTTGGCTACAAAAACTGTGCTCTGGGGCCTCCAGGGCCTTAACTAAGCCCCCATCCCCCTTGGTGACAATATGTGCTTGCTGTAAACAGTGGATAGGTAGTAGCTCACCCGCAGACCCTGGGCTGTGGGCTGCTAACTGCCTTCCCCCTTCCTGCACTGTTTGGATGAGATTGGACACACTGTCCATGGCTGGCTCTTCTTACAAAGCCTGTATCTAGCCCAGCTGCATGTGAGCTCCATGGCTACGCCCACATCTGTTAGAACAGACCCCCCTGATGATAAGCCTAGAGCAAACATTCCAAAATATTGACTTTATTCTGTAATGTGACTTGTTCTGGTGATTTTGCCCAACAGATTGGATCATGGTATCCCTAAACACTGTCATTCACATAATCAGATCTCTCTTGCCTCTCTCTTATCCTTGGTAGGTGACTTTGTAGCCACAGGAATTCTGCCCTAATCCTGCTCTCCCTTCCCCCTCCCTCTTACCTGTCTGCTCACCTAAAGAACCTCCAGTGCATGGTCACGACAAGTTTGCTGTACCCGGTGCCAATGTCCGAACAATGGATTTCCATGGCCTGGTGGGTCCCATGTCTGTACAGTGACCTCCAGGAAGAAGGACAGACACACAGAACACGAGCACCACCAACTTTGTGCTTGTTTTCTTCTTGTTACTTTAGGCAGCTCATTTGGTAGTGGCTTGGACCAGCATTCTGAAAAATGTTGCTTGCCCCTCCGCCTGACTCTGCCTTCTCAGATAGAACACTTTCCACAGGATAAAAATAGTTATCAGCTAAGGCAAGGATACTCTTAGGCCTTTTCTTGGAACCTGCCGTGTAAGCTTTGGGCTCCAGAGGAGCTGAGTGGGAGAACTGCTCAAGGTCCCAGCCTCCAGCAAGAAAGCAGGGATGCTGATCTATGCCGCCCAGCCTGGCTCCTGGATACTCCCAAATGTGGACCTCAGTCTGTCTCCCTGGGTCCATGTGAGCTCCACGGACACCTCTATTTGTGGATGCTTAGGCGACAGGGAAGGGGTGTGGCCTCTCACATAGCGAAAAGACAGTGTCGCGTGGAGCGATCAGCACAGAGACTGAGTCATCATTGCAGTCATGCCCAGCATTCAGCTCCGCAGGTGGCACTGCGGGCCCACAGCCATCTCTGCTGCTCTGCTCCGACTCAGGGTCTTCTCTTGGTTGTTCCAAGAGAAGAGAGGTGGATGGGCTTGCATGATCCCACATGCATCCCTTCACTGTTGCACACATATGCTTGTGCGGAGTGCACACAAGGGTGCAGGTGTGTGCATGCGTGCTGTACACATGGTGGTCAGAGAACAGCCTTGGCTGTCGATCCTCAGGGTCCTAACACTCCGCTGTTTGAGACAGGTCTCTCCCTGTCTGGCTCTGCTTTCCGTCGCATCACCAGGTTTTTTAAAAGTGTTGTTCATAGGCATTTTGGGGCCATTGTTTAGTAATAATTTGGTGGCACAGGATGGGCGAGTGTTAATAGTCACCTATGTGAGATGAACACACTCATCTTAGAGATGAGAATCACCCAGAAATTGGGAGGTCAGTTGGTTGGATCTAGGACTCAGCTCTAGGAGAAAAAACAGGTCACCTTTATTTTTGAATTTCTTTTCACACTAGAGGACTCCCTCTGCAGAGGCAGAGAAACACACTCTCCTTTGCATCGTTTACTGGACCTTCAGTCTGAGTCCTGGAAGTACCCACTGGCTGTTCCCCTTGGTGAAGGCACATGCTAACACCTAACCAGAGTCCTGTAGAAATACCCGCTGGCTGTTCCCCCTGGTGAAGGCACACGCTAACACTTACCCAGAGTCCTGTAGAAGTACCCGCTGCTGTTCCCCCTGGTGAAGGCACACGCTAACACCTAACCAGAGTCCTGTAGAAGTACCTGCTGCTGTTCCCCCTGGTGAAGGCACACGCTAACACCTAACCAGAGTCCTGTAGAAGTACCTGCTGCTGTTCCCCCTGGTGAAGGCACACGCTAACACCTAACCAGAGTCCTGTAGAAGTACCTGCTGCTGTTTCCCTTGGTAAAGGCACACACTAACACCTAAGCAGAGTCCTGTAGAAGTACCTGCTGCTGTTCCCCTTGGTAAAGGCACATGCGAACATCTAACCAGAGTCCTGGCTGCTGTCTGTCTTCACAGTTCAGGAGGCTCTTGGCTCTGTTCTTAGGATGACACATGAGCCTTGATGGCCATGGATTATGTCTTCTTGCCGTGTTGGGCCCATTGGAGGAATCTGGCGGGTTCTAGAGAGGGCCTTCAGAGTCTCTTGCAGCTATTTTCTCTTGCTATGGTATTTTCCCTTAGAAAAACATTCCCATAAACTTAGTTTACTTTCTCCAATGGGCATGGCATTCTGAGGAGCTGGATGGGTATTTCTTAACTCGTCCTGTGAGGATGTCTGCCCTTTGGCTTCTTCTGGCTGTTGACAGGTGCAGTGCTTAGAGGCAGCTCTTGCAAAGGCTCACAGTGTGCAGAACCATGGCCCTTTCATAGTCTTTCTTCCCACTTCCTGCAGTTTCTAACATCACTTCAACACCGAAAGTCACTGTTTCACTTGCATTGCTTCAGCCCAAAGATTGCAGCTTCATTCTGTGTTATTTCTAGAAAGTAATGTTGTAGCATGTCTTCTTCCTTCTGGTTAGATTTCATCCTAATTGGAAAATCTCAGGCTATTGAAATCATTTAATCCTCTAAAGTTTTTTAATTTGACCATGCTATTGTACCTTATATCCCTTAATACTAGCCAAAGAATTTAAACTATGTTCTTTGTTCTGTCAGCTCAGCACGGTGCATAGAGCAGAACTTGGTGTCTTTCATTTTCCACTCCAGGAAGGGACAGCCGTACCAACGTGGCTCACACTATACTTTAAAAACAATGTTGATGGTGGTTGCTCAATAACGCGCCCCCACATCTTAAATTGGGTGAGAGACGAATATACTAAAAACTGCTCTACAGAAGGCAATGGAGTCTGAAGAGATTACAGGTTGCAAGAACCAGCCATTAAGAGGGTGAATGAGCTGTGGTTTTCAGGCTCTGGTGAGCAGATGTGTCCAGCTAATTTCTTATGAAAACACCAACAGAGCAGATTGCTCATGAAAAGTCTATTCATAGGAACTAATTGGATGCCATGCTCAGTTTAATAGGAAAAACAGTGCCACCAAAGCCCATGGAGGGAAATGATGAAGAGGCCTTGGCTCATTCCAAAAATAACCTTAGGGCCGGGAGGAGCTTCCTCTGTCACTCTATGAGGTGGCCCCAAATCTGCAGTGTTCATGGGAGGAAGTAAAGGAGCTGATGAAGCAGAAGCCCAAAAATGACCCTTGAGCTTTACAGTATCATTACAGAGTAACTGTGATGGTAGAAAGGGCCCAAGAGATACTGGCTAGGCTTGAACTCATAGCATGACTTGAAGATCTCATGCTGGAAGGTTGGAAGGTGGGCCCATGAGTCTGCTGGGAAGAATCGTTTTTTTAATTTCATCCTTAGGGTGTCCCCGGTAGTTGTCTAGATTCAGTTATGGGATAGGGAACCTACTGCTCTTTGGGGGGGGGGGCAGGGCACTGTTAGAGCATGTATGCATTAGTTGCTGTTCTCCTTGCTGTGACCAAATACATGACTTAAAGCAGGAGGGGTTTATTTGGGTCTCAGTTTGAGGGGGCATAGTCCATCAGGGCAATGAAGACACTGTAGTAGATGACCCCGTGGCCTCGGGAGTGTGTGCCTCTGACTCCCCAACTCCACATGCTGGGAAGTAGGAAGCAGAGGTGGCCTACTCCCCAGTCAGTAACCCATTTCCTCCATCTTTCTCCCCACATCCTGACGATTGACAGCCTTCCAAAACAGTGTCACCAGCTACAGGTTTAGCACATCTCAGTGATAGCTGGACATTTATCAAATCTCAATAAAAATGGAGAGTATGAAATCGAGTTTATCCCATGAAGGAAAATCTGTGATTGCATTTTAGACTGAAGTTTCTCTTTCAGATTGACATAGTTTGTTTTTGCTTGTATTTGAGGTCTCACCAAGTAGACCAGACTGACTTCAGAATATAGTAATTCTCCTGCCTCAGTATTGTGAGGGCTGGGATCGCACGTGTAAACTGCCATGCCAGGCTCCCATTTTGCTTGTCTGTAAACGGATATATAGAGTTTTCCTGTTATATTTCTCTGTAACTTAGAAAAGGAACTCAACTCTTGGTTCTGGGTTCATTCTGAATGCTTCCTGCTCCCCATGGAAGTTTAAGGATTAGGGGAAATCCCACAAGGACACTGTTGGACCCAATTTTAAAATAAGATCAAGCCCTAAAACTTGCTTTACTTTTATTACCGTATTAGGGTTATGCTAATTTGCGCATTCAGAGAGCTGTGACATTTACAAAAGTTTTGTTCATTAAAAGAGTTTTCTAAATGTTTCGACTTTTATAGACAGGAGGTGTTGCCAGAAGACACGGTCTGTTTGGTTTTCCCACAAACCACTTTCTTAGGGTCACCTATTAAATTTGGCACAATTTCAGTGATTTGACTTAGAAAAGCTCCATGTGTTTTCAAGTCTGAGGCAGGAAACTCATGAGTTATAGGCTATCCTGGGCTATACAGTGAGACCCGGTCCTAAAACTAATCAACGAACCAACATCGCAATCAACAATGAGCAGCAGCCGCACAGGAAAGTGTCTCTAGACTGAATTTCCTACCTCCCTCCCTACTTCATGACACTGGCCATAGCTCCATTGATGGTGTGCACCCATGACCTAGGACTAGGTTGGTCACACATCGCTGCTGAACAGCCTACGGCAAGGCAAGGCTCTGATCAAGATCCAGTTAAGATCCAATCGAGGTAGAAACCCACATCAAATGGCCCCTTTAGAACTGGGCTTTGGATTCATGATTCTTTCCAATAAACGCCTTGGAGCCTTGCTAAGCCATGGTGTCCACTCTTGCCACTGCAGTCACAAGGACTCTTTGAGGCTCCACGAGGAGGTGAACAACATGTCTTCAGAGGGAAATACAACAGCGTGAGCGGTCTTGACTAAAGATGGTAGCGGGTCACGGGAAAGCGTCTGTGTGCTTCTGGCTTTCCAAAGGTCACATCTGTTTTCTCTGGTATTTACAGAGTACCAGCAACCTTGGTCTCTTGTGTTGAGATTGTCTTTATTAGTACTGTGCCACATGTCCTTCCTGACTTGTTTCATTGTGTTGGCAAAAGATATTTTGTCTTTTGGGTTTCCCACATTATAATGTCGGGAATTATCTGAAGAATGTTCCTGTCTCTCTGTCAAGGTCTCTCAGCTTGTATATATTACTAAATTTAGGCAGAAATAGAGAGAGATCTAGGCATCAAGTGCCATGCTTCTCCCCTAGAAATCAGCAGCGATGATGGATTGATGGTAGCCCGGCTATAATGGTGGTGGTGATCGAGAAGGCAGAAGAGGTGGTAGGAGTGATGGTGACTGTAGTGGTGATGATGGTAGCAGTGATGGTGATGGAGGCGGCGGCGAAGAATAGGAATGGTGGTGATAGAAGTGGTTGTAATGATGGCAGAAGGGATGGTGATGGAGGAGGAGGTGGTGATGGAGGAGGAGGTGGTGGTGATGGAGGAGGAGGTGGTGATGGTGGAGGTGGTGGTGATGGAGGAGGAGGTGGTG